>JAGFBZ010000376.1:1800000-2157500 GCA_018398805.1 Hirundichthys speculiger | reverse complement strand
CCAAGAGTATACATATTACTGCAGTCTTGTCTTTTAAATGACCTTTGTACAATGTTAACTTCATGATTTTGAATATTATTTCAACTTTAGTACTACTAGACTGAAATGGTCTAAACGAGCTAATCAAATTTGTGTTTTGATAATCACATCAAAACAAGGAGCAAATGTATAAAAACCGGATTAGAGGCGCCATGGTAGCTTCTATGAAAACAACCTAATAGGCAATTTGGCATCCTGAGAGCACATCTGAGCCACAAACTAAAAAATATGAAGACATTTGTCTTTAAATGCCACACTGTGCCTTTTTGCTGCTAGATTCTGAGTCCTACTAAATACAATACAAAATATGTATACTGGAAAGTCAGAAACAGATTATTACATCTTCTAGGATAACTCCTGATTTTCACTCTGGGAAAGAAACTCGAAGTCTTTCAGCATGGCTCCATAGAATCAGCTTTGATAGTAGGCTGTAACAAACCAAGGGTGTTGTGGTATTGTTGCCTTTGAGCATGTGCTGTGCTTGTGAGATAAATAGTGACGCCCAAAAAAACTCTCCACAGAACGCCACCTCTTTTGTCTTCTAGTCAAACACTCTGGCTTCTCCAGATCTGTGGCCGGGCTGAGGCCAACGGAGATACGAGTGGTGGGGCAGCTCTTGGGAACTGCTTCCAGCAGCCCTTAGCCATTGTGGCTTATCACAGTCTCAAGTGTGTTATATCTCTGTTGCTTTCTTCATGCCCAGGGATCTGCTGAGAACTACAAAGAGGGATGTTCAGCAAAATGGACAAAATAGATTTAAGTTTGTGCAACATATTTAAAGAAAACTACTCTCTTCCTCTGGAATTAATCATTATCTCAGTGCACTCAAGATGCACATGTCCAAAATTGTAATCTGATTTACAGACACTGGTCGATGAAAATGACGCGTGAATGTGATCGGTTATGCCCAGGTAAAGTAGCCAATCCCAGCAGCAAATAAGAACTTTATGCCTTACAAAGAGCAAATGAATGAAACTTGTTTCAGCCCCCTTTTCTTATCTCTCTCTTTCACTCATCTTCCTCAAAAACTCAACCCTGGCATGAATATAAATGGAGACTGGTGAAGAGCAGGGACCAGGTGCCAGTGAATGGCTTTCTGCTCGGCCTCCGACAGCAGCGCAGCCCTAATGGGTTCAGCCTGACTGGATTCAATCATGTCCCCTGATACCCTCAGAAGAGGATGCAAATTGTCAATCAGCCCTCACTCCTGCACTCCCTCCCTTCCATCTTCCCCGCTGTCTTCATCTTGTTCCTCGAGATCATCTTGTTGTCATTCACCTTGCTCTAACCCCCCTATTTCCTCTTTTTACAGCCTTTTACATTTCATCCCTGCATCATGCTGCCCTGTTAACTTTGTCTCAGTCTGCTTCAACAAACTGATATGAACCTCCTCAAGAGTGATTAATTATGATTCAGTGAAATAGTCCAGGGAAAGTCATAGCCGTCATCAGTTCATATCAATGTAGGTCATACCAAAATTCGTTCTTGCTTTTGCTTGTCTTTGATGTGGTTTTGACTATTTAAGAAAGATATAAGTATTTTCTGGCAATGTGACAAAAAAAGAAAGAAAAAAAAAGAACATCCTTTTCTATTAATGGTATTACTGTACAGTGTACCCTTTTTATTTGCGGTGGTTATGTTCCTTCCTCCCCCTGCAAATCCCAAAAAACTGCATATTATTGATGCAGTTTTAAAAGGCCTATGTATGATATTATATATATGCTAAAATATGTCTCTCAAACACATTCTGAAGACATTCTTACACATGAATACAGCAATAATGTAGTAATGATGAATTAAAAACAAATAATTTTATAGTATGATAATAATGAATACTAACAATAATAATAGTAATAATAATAATAATATACAGTGCCTTGCAAAAGTATTTAGCCCCCTTGAACTTTTTGACCTTTTTCCACATTTCAGGCTTCAAACATAAAGATATAAAATTTCATTTTTTTTATCAAGAATCAACAACAAATAAAAACTGAAAAGTGGAGCATGCAATATTATTTGGCCCCCTTGCATTAATAGTTTGTAGCGCCACCTTTTGCTGCACTTACAGCTGCCAGTCTCTTGGGGTTTGTCTCTATCAGTTTAACACATCCAGAGACTAAATTCTTGCCCATTCTTCCCATAAAACAGCTGGATCACAGTGAGGTTGGATGGAGAGCGTTTGTGAACAGCAGTCTTCAGCTCTTTCCACAGATTCTGGATTGGATTCAGGTCTGGACTTTGACTTGGCCGTTCTAACACCTGGATACGTTTATTTGTGAACCATTGGAGATTTGGCTTTCTGTTTTAGATCATTGTCCTGTTGGAAGATAAATCTCCGTCCTAGTCTCAGGTCTTCTGCAGACTCCAACAGGTTTTCTTCCAGAATGCTCCTGTATTTGGCTCCATCCATCTTCCCATCAATTTTAACCATCTTCCCTGTCCCTGCTGAAGAAAAGCAAGCCCAAACCATGATGCTGCCACCACCATGTTTGACAGTGGGGATGGTGTGTTCAGGGTGATGAGCTGTGTTGCTTTTACACCAAACATATTGTTTTGCATTGTGGCCAAAAAGTTTGATTTTGGTTTTTGTTTTTTTTTTTTTGTTTGGTGTGTTTCCCAGGTGGCTTGTGGCAAACTTTAAATGAGACTTTTTATGGATATCTTTGAGAAATGTCTTTCTTCTTGCCACTTTTCCATAAAGACCAGATTTGTGCAGTGTACGACTGATTGTTGTCCTATGGACAGACTCTCCCACCTCAGCTGTAGATCTCTGCAGTTCATCCAGAGTGATCATGGGCCTCTTGGCTGCATCTCTGATCAGTCTTCTCTTTTTTCCAGATGAAAGTTTAGAGGGACGGCCGGGTCTTGGTAGATCTGCAGTGGTCTGATACTCCTTCCATTTCAATATGATTACTTGCACAGTGCTCCTTGAGATGTTTAAACCTTGGGAAATCTTTTTGTATCCAAATCCAGCATTAAACTTCCCACAACAGTATCTGGGACATGCCTGGTGTGTTCCTTGGTCTTCCTGATGCTCTCTGACCTTTAAACAGAACCCTGAGACTATCACAGAGCAGGTGCATTTATAC
Organism: Hirundichthys speculiger; assembly: GCA_018398805.1. Lineage (NCBI taxonomy): Eukaryota > Metazoa > Chordata > Actinopteri > Beloniformes > Exocoetidae > Hirundichthys > Hirundichthys speculiger. The sequence continues at coordinate 2,154,372 of JAGFBZ010000376.1, read as the reverse complement.
AGAAGATTTAGGTTATAATCAAGAAAACCATGGAAAATGGTAAGATATCAGCTCTTAAATAAAACTCTTATGAGCAATCTTTGTGGATATCGTTATGTTTGTCCAAACAAATGTACCTTTAGTTGTACCAGGCATTAAAATGAACAAGAAACTGAAGAAAACAAGGGTGGTCTAATTATTTTTTCCATGACTGTATATGCACATATACTAGTTAGGGTGAATTTGAGCATTTTTTCTGCTAAAAAAAGGCCTAAGAACTTCACGAAATTGCCAGGGCTACCACAAATTCAAATACATTATGAAAAAAAAAATCAAAATCTGCGAGTGAACTGCGAATGGACAAGGGTTTACTGTAATTTGATTTATTTGATTTAATCTAGCCATTTTAGGAGGGTACGACAAGTTTTGATTTGTAAAGGTTAGTATATTTGTTGAATTGGCTGATGATGCAATCCTGTTTCATTAGCTGCATGCAAAAGCAATCAGATTATGAAAATTGTCACTCGGAGTCCAGAGCTATTAAACATATTTTCACAGCCAATGATTAACCTGTCCATTTCAGTGGGCTAAATAAAGGTGCACTAAGATTCTCTTTAGAATGGAAGAAATTCTCATCAGTGTGCATAACACGTGTCATAAAACATGAACGTATACACATGCTGGTGTGAGCTGCATAAAAGCCCCTTGCATACATTTTCAAGGTGGTGCATTTTTACTAATATTTCATCCAAATATGTGTGTGAATGACCCCGAGGCAGAATGATGGGACATTCCTGTCTCACCTCTATTCTGCCTTGGGAGGTCGTAACAGTGGCGAAAGAGAGGAGAGATGAGCTCTGTGTGTCATCGCTCGCTGGCTTTGCTGCACAGTCTGCTCTCACCAGCCTCAAATGATTCTGCTTTGCTGGCATGCTGTTTGTAATCACGCACTGAGGAGATGCTGTGCCGCCTCCGTTCGGTCTGTGTGACAAACAGCTGTGTTTTAACAGGGATGTCTTTTTTGCGCCAATGTGGCGCATCGACTTTGCTGAAGAGACTTTTGATGAGTACCATGTGATGAAGCATGATTACATTTTGGACTTTGGGTAGTTAATTTATTTTCAACATACCAGCTTGATCCTGTTCAGTGTCAATGGGGGGGGGGGGGGGCAGATTTTCCATACACAAAAAAGGAAGGGGAACTTTATCCATCAGTTATAAGATTTACTTACATTTATTTACTTATAGGTCCACTTTTCCTCTATCTTTTAACAGCACTGTGGGAAACAGACGCAACCTTTGTGGCATTCAGAAGTTGACAGAGAACGTGGCTTCTGTCAAAGGTGATGCACCGCAATTAGCTGAGATGAATTGCAAGTTTCTTAAGATGCTCTGTAAATAATTGATTTTAAAAAGAAACATCAGATATAGGCACGCCCAAACTACAAGCATCAGCGTCAGTAGGTGATGTATGGAAGCCCAGTTAAGAGGCCATTTCCCTCCCATTCCACTGGGAGAGATGAGGCTGCAGCAAATAACCGGCACATCTTCTAGGGGAAAAGGAAGAGAATAGAGAGAAGTGGAGAGAAAAAAAAAATCCCTCTTACATTCACGACTGTTCTCGCTTTTTCTGCCCCCTTCATGCATTCATTCTCGCCTGTAACGTTATTGTGCCTCCTTCTTGCCTGGCGAATGATAGCTGAAAGGGATGTGGAATTGGATGCCTCCCTCACAGAGCTTTCCTTTGAGACTTGTAAGATACTTTGCCTTGCTGGAGTAAGTTGTTGCAGCTCACCAGCATGCCTTCATCCAAAACCACAACTGTCAATCGAAAGAATTTGAGGCGCTTAGGACAACAAAAAAGGCTTGCATTACCATTCAATACATATACTTTTAAACTATAATGTCATGATTCGTCTGTGGCATCTATGTGTGATTTTTTTTTTTTTTTTTTTTTTTTTTTTTTTTACAGGGTTTGCATGCTTGTGTGGTTGTTGGCACTGTCACCATACTGACAAAAACATAGACTGTTCCCATGACCCTGAACAGGATATAGATGAATGGATAGGTGGATTGTGTGTGTGCGTGTGTGATTGAAAGGAGATTTTATTGTGTTTCACTGACCTTACCATACCTGCCCTGTAATTACATACTTTTGTTATCATAAATTTTGAGTAATTAAGAGCTGAATACATCTGGCCTGAATAAAAAATAGCAAGAGCATTACTCACATTCTGTTTTAAACATACAGACACATCTTATGCCGTTTATGCAAGACTTGATACAATTCTCTTAAGTCTGTACATAACAGGTGAATTTTAGTGGGTGGAGTCCAGTTTAATGGCTGACTCCTCCTCCTCTCTCTCCAGCAGTGTTTCCATTTCCTACTTCAGGGGGAAAGGGACCGCTTGATGATGTTAACGGGATCACAGACAGATTAGAAGCTTGAATAATTCCATCCAGAGCCTTGTCAGAGAACCCTGGAAATATGAATGGATTACTTTATGAGATTCTCTGACTCAGGCCACCTGAAGATTTTGAGCACTCCAGTCACTCCAGCCACCAAAATATATGCTCTCAACCACAGAATTTTATTTTCCCCTCATAACATGGCTCCTTTAAATCGTAGTTGTTATCTAGGTTTGGTGAGTCTGCTCTCAGATGTGCTCTCAAACATGTCTTCCTTTCAACAGAGACCTTAAATTTCCTTTCCAACTCCAGTGAGTCATGTTGACACTTCGTCCTTGTCCTTAGTCCGTGTGAGCTTTTCTGGTTTGAAACTCAGTGGCTTTTTAGTGTCCTCACAGCCACTTCTGACAGACCATAATTGTCAACAGATAGAAAATGTTGAACATCTGTGTGTCATGGTTGATTCTTTTTTTTTTTTTTGAAAAAAGGTCACTTATGTTTTTCCCATATTACCTTGAACCATGAAGTCCCTGGCACACACACACACTGGCAGCTGCAGAGTCTGACAACTCTGTTGACAGTTCTTCATCTTTCCCTTCCCATCTCTTTTTGCCAAAGTACCAGAGGGTTTAATCCTTCCCCACTGGTTGAAACCACCTCCTTATCTCCTTCTCTTTTCGCTAGTCTTTGACTGATGGACAGCCTGCTTGAGCTGCTGTGGAAGGCATCCACACAGGTCAAAGGTGACTGAGTGGCGTAATCCATTTGTGAAACACCCCTCCCCTGCTGGAGTAAAGCTGGCGTAAGGAAGGTCAGCATGTAGGCTCTGTCCCTCCTCAGCATCCGCCAAAGCTCGCACTGCTCTATTCACTCTCTTACCCTGAGAAGCACAGCAGGCTTATCGCGCCGGAATTGGCTGTGCAGCATGAATGCTGCAGAGAAGAGAAGCAGGATGAATGTTTAAATGGGGTTTGAGTGTGAATGCCTCGCCTTTTTCACTCTATCTGCCTTAAGCTTCTTTCTATCCTCTGTCTCTTGTTTCTCTCTCTGTTACCTTTATCTGAGTCTATGACCAGTCCGATGAGATAAAACCATCGCCTGCCAGTGATCCGTGTGCTTGAGATGATCTGAGTGAGTCCATCTGAAACGGATCACATCCTTTGTATAAGCCACAACTGGATAACACTTCTCCTGTTGTCTTACTGTCCAAATAATTACTTTAAAAGTGTTTACAAAACTTTTCATTATTACTGAAATGTGTCCAAGCAAATCAGTTTTAGTAGCATTCCTGGATGTAAAAATGCAGAGCCTTGACATAAAAAAAGATAGATTCTTTGATGTTTTAAAGCTACACTAATCAATACTTTTGCTTTAATAATAGATCAAACGTTTTACTGAAGCACTAAGCAGCTGTTTTCAGGAGAAAAAGAAAACTCAAATAAAGATTAAGTTATCTTGCGGATTTGCTTTGCTGGAGCACTAATATCAGAAGTTTATCTATATATTAGTGTTTACCTATATATTAGTACACAGTACTTTTCAGTTGGTGTTTTTAAAATGATACACAACCAAATCCACGTCTTTCTTGGATCCCAGATACCTGTTTGCAGCCTCAACACCAGTCATCAGACCAATCAGCATCTTTTACTGGCAACTACAGGCAGGTTTTAGGCTCGACACTCACCAATAGCAACTCTTAATAATTTCTCCATTTACTTTTTGATTTTTTTAAAACATCATTCATTTTCCTCTTGAGCCCCCAGCAAAACATACATTTTAGTTGTGTTATCTGAAAGGCAATCGGTTATTACAATAAGGGAATTAGAACTTCATGGTTAAAAAGAAAACGAACGTAGGTTGCAAGTTGAAGTTAATGTGTTTTAATTCCACTGCGTCACTGTTCGATGTCAAGCATCTTGCTTAATATTGAGCAGGACCTTCTTGTGCTCCCAAACCCGCTCTGACCAGTGAGGGTCTGGACAAGGTGTCCGGTACCGTGATGAGAGCAATAGATCCTTTGGGACTTGTGGTTTGTGTGGTGGGAGTCTCTGGGGGATTGAGATTGTTTCTTACAAATACCATCAGGTCCCTTTCACTCACTTTCACACTGTCTCATTTTAATATCTGTTAATCTGCTGGGAAAGGCTGACAGCTGTCAGTTCGGGAGGCGCTGAGTAACTACGCATTACCTTTTCAATCTTGCTTCAGGTTTTTCTTCTTTTTTCCTCTCTTCATTCTTATTAGAATTGCTCTTTTTCATTTCTTTTTTTTCCCCTTAAATCATATGTCTTTCCCTCTGTGAGTCCCCTGTCTAATAGGAGTGTATCTAGTAAAGCATTTCAACAGGTGGTCTCCTCAAACCAGAGCCCAACCCCACTGTCCCAGGTCCAATTACAGCAAGAATTGAGGTTTTTTTTTTATTGGTCTGAGAGGGGGCATTTCCATGGCTGCCAAAGTCTCCTGAAGTGTAGTCATCTAGTGTTCGATCACTCCTCCGTCCTGAACCGAATAGAGACAGAAAAGGTTCCCTGCTGAGACCTTGCTGAGTCGCAGCACATTTCCAACATGATTTCTGGCCCGCTTCAAAACCCGTCGTCAATGCTGCCTATAGTGTATGATTAAATATGTGCTGGGTAATAGTCCTTGGTGTTTAGAAAGTGAGGGATTAACACAGAATTTATTAGAATGCTTTTCAGTGCAAGGTATCACAAAATGTTCAGTGCAAGTAAAAACAGTAAACATAGTTTGGGAAGCATTTTAGAAAAATGTGGTTGCTTTTATGTTTAAATAAAAATAAATACTGGAATTCTGAAGTAAAATACTGTACATATATTAAATTTATCCTTCCAGTTTCTAAACCCACTTCTTACTGTACAGAGTGATGGGAATCGGCTGAAGCGTACCCCGACTCGCTCTAGGCTAAAGGCAGCTGTACATGCTGGACAGGCTACCGGTCCACCACAGGGCCATATATCGACCAACAACCATGCATGGTCTCACTCACTCCTGTGGGCAGTTTAGAATTGCAAATTAACCTGACAAACATGTTTTTGGAAGGCAGCTGAGTACCCGTAGAAAAGGCATGGAAACACAAGGAACATTAGAGGAATAAAGTCTTCATTGGCGCTGTCTCCTTCTTCTAAGCCTTCATGGCAGGGGTGTCAGACTCATTTTCACTGAGGGCCACATGAGCATCGTGGTTGCCGTCGAAGGGCCAGATTGAGCTCTCGAGGGCCACATAAAATGACGTGGTGGGCCTCATTTGTTCCACCACGTCATTTAATGCCTTGTGTTTTGGTTTTTATGGCTTGTTTTTATGCCTTTAGGCCTTGTGTTTGACACATGTTTTATGGTTTTTCACAGTGGTTTAGTGGTTAGCACTGTTGCCTTACTGGTTCGAACCTTGGCGGGGGACCTTTCTGTGTGGCGTTCTCCCTGTGCCTGCATGGGTTTCCTCCGGGTACTCCGGCTTCTTCCCGGAGTCCAAACACATGTTAGGTTGATTGGTGGTTCTAAATTGGCTGTAGGAGTGATTGTGAGAGTGCATGGTTGTTTGTCTATATATGGCCCTGCAATGGACTGGCGACCTGTCCAGGTTGTACCCCTCCCTTTCACCCAAAGAGAGCTGAGGTAGGCTCTCTTAGGCTAATTGGGTATGGATAATGGATGGATGCTATAGAGGTAGCATGAACATAAGTACAACTGAATAATGTAATACTACCTCAAATCACTGGTCTCATCATCCACAGAGCTGGTCTTCAAGAGCATGCATACTGAAATCAAAAAGAAAATGCATTATTAAATTATAGCCACAAGTGCCAATCGTCAGTGCTTCTTGAAAATATTGTTATGTTTTGGGGTGAGAGGGGACCAAAATGACAGGGAGTGATAAAAGACAAATAAAAGACAGATAACAGTTCAGGGGGGTGCAGGGAGGATGGCAGGCAGAGTTCAGGGGGACACCTCTGGCACCGGGTGAACGGCCGGGACAGAGCGGGATCCAGCCTCCAGTCAGGGATGAGGTGACGAAAGCCAGACCAGAGGGGAAGGGGACCGAGGAGGCAGGGGCAGATGTGACAGGTGAAACCGGTACTAGAGTCTGTTCCCTCTGGCTACACCTTGGTTGTCCAAGGGAATGAAAAGGTTTCACTGAGAATCACTGACCACCCATCATAAAATACAAAGTTGCGTGCTGTCAGCATTACCTATAATAAACTTCCAAGAGGAGTGATAGACACGGTCCAGTAGTTAAACTGCATAACTGTAAATCACATCACTGTAGTCGAAGGCCAAGATGAAAACTGCCTAATGCTTCACCTAGAGAATATGGCAGAGATTAATTTATTTCTGTAGAAACTGCCTGTCCTTTTTTTTCTTTCGTTCATCCTTTCTTGGCACAGCACTGAAACCACAGTTATATGTTGCCTTAAATGGAAGCATTTGGACAAAATAAATCAGCCATATACAGTACTAAAGATCCTTGAATATTTGCCTCGATAAGCAGCATGGATACTGATCTGTGGTTATTGATACTGGTCATATCACATCACTTTGATAGGAAGTGGAGCATGAGCTTTTTTTCCTCCAAACTGTAGGAACTATACCATGGGAAACACAAAGATAAATGGGATAAATACTAGATGATATGAGCTGAGAGCATATGAAAAGGAACAGTTTCAGATTGTCTTCTGTAATACTGCTACCTGGGGCCTGCATGTAAACGTGGTGGTGTGTCGTTTATCAAAGTAACTTTGGAAAGTGGCTGCTGAAGTACACGTGAGGAATTTTTTTTTTTAAAAAGCATTTTTGGATAATTGTGATATAAATTGGCATAAATCTGGTAGTTATGAGAGTCCTGACACAGAGCAAGAACTGCTCTGCCGTTGTTGGGGAGGCGACTTTACAGCCGGCACTGCCTGTCAGAGCAAGGAAAATAAATTAAAAGGCCTCTATCAAGTACAGTTAGGTTAGAAGAATGGACACAGCCCACAACAAAGGCTTGAAAGCTGGGAAAACACAAATCTGGAAGAGAACTACAGACCTTTAAAAGCATTAGACGCACTGTGCTGTAAAGACACAGAGATGACTGCAAGATGCAGCATATGGTATGCAATCTCACTTTTGCTTTATATGGCATACTGTTATATTTATCTTTGATCCTGAGCAGAAAATATTTCCAGCCCTCATGCAGGCGCACATTCAAGCACCTTCTTGAATGCACACATTCTAGCACAACAGCCGTGAAAAATAGACCAATTACTGCAGAGTAAAAGCTGTCAGTGACTAACTCACTCAAATTTGCCCCTTGCTGAAAATGAGAACGTAATTAGAGAAGTGACGACAAAGGTCGTTTATCTTAAGGGCCTTGAAAAAGTGCCTCGTGTTGAACTGTATCTTACTTCATGTGACAGTTTATTCAGACTTGTTAGGAGTTTTTTTTTTCTCTCACAGGATCTGTTGACACCAGAGAAAATTTAAGTTTATACATGCAGGTTTTGATGCGTGAAGGACTAAATTTACAAACCTTCCCCTTAAATTTATGAGCAAAAGCTGCAAAAAGGGTGTGCTGAAAAAAAAACTGAAATATTTAATGTGAGTGAGACTACTTAATTTCATTAATCAACCTCTTCCATTCACCATCTGATAATGAACAATTACACTGCTGTATACTTGCAAATGAAAGTTCACAACTTACATTATTTTTTTCTTCTTTCTTGCTCTATTCTTTCTTTACTTTCCTCTCTGCATTTCCTTTTCAGTCTAGAATAACTCTGGAGATTAAGCCCTGTCAGATGGAGAAATGCTGGCTTTATACTCCAATTAGAAATGTAATAGAGAGAAGAGATGTGCTGAGCCATGAAAGCAAATTTAGTTAAATTTTGGTACAACTAATAGCCACATATTGAAGCTTGTTGGCTGCACTGGAAAGAAGAATTATAGGGTAAAATAGAGAGAAAAGACAGAATGACATAAAAAAAAAAAAACAGGTTCAGAGTGAGTGAGCAGAGCTACTCAGATCCAAACACAGAGTTGGCCAGTGACTGTTCGGTTATGGTTCGGTCTTGGCACTGACTGCAGTGACAGCTGTTTGGAAATGATGGAAGCCCCTGAGAAGAGAAAGTGCGACAACAATCCAGAATGACTGTGAAATTCTGTTGTCCCAGTCCATTCTCCCAGCATGGCACAGAATGATGCAGAAAGAAAAACAGAACACTGGAACAAATCAGCAAAAGGAGAAAAAGAAAAGGAGATTTAAATGGGAGACTGTTGGTGCTGCGTATCACAGAAATGAACACCTAGTAATTTCATGGCTTCAGTCTTACATTATCTGCTGAAGCTTGTTAGCGGGGCCGTTTCATTTCAAACCTTCATCTTAGTCCAACAGGAATGGATCATAAAAGCGCTAATGACAGAATTAAATTGAGGCGTGCATGTTACTGATGCCACTTATAAACTAATACACAGAAATACAAGTAAGCCAATTCACTGGTACCCATGATAACCGAGTCATTTTGTGCATTGTAGAAGTAATAATCAATAATCTTGTGATACTTATTCTGTTGTTTCTGTGAAAGCTAACTGTTTCCATTAGCATTGAAAGCTTTATCCGACACAGATCCAACCACGACTGCCTTCCAACTACTGTAGATAACCAAACCATGATGTGATTACAAGGGCCATAGTCCAAACGTAAAACACAGGAGCATCTGGCAGGAAATACATCCACAAAGAAGTTCCAAACTACTCTTATTTTTTGCCAAGTTTTCAGCAATAAGGAGAAGTCTGTCAACAGCAACTATTTCACCTCTCAGGTACTCCCACCCCTCCAAACACACATGCCAATTTATTTTTTATTTTTTTATTTTTTTGGACATTGAACCCAGCTTGCAGACTGTAACTCTGTGGGGCCGTGTGTTTCTAGCTGTCGGCAGAGACATCTCAGGGCGCCTTGTACAGTGGCACGGTGACCAGCAGCTGAAGGGCTTGTTAACCACCTCCAAAGTACCAACAACGAGACAAGCGGATGATGGCAGCCAATCAGGAGGCTGGTTGCTTTATGCCACGGCTCTCGTTCACACAAACCACAGAGTGAACTCTCACACAAAAATCTAACGTGATAACCATCATTAAGTTCACCTGGACCTTCCTCGCCGTCTGCACATCTACTCAGGCTCCGGCCTGTGTGTTGTTGTGAGTGGCATATGGCTCACTTTCTGTGAAATGTCAGACAGCGGGGGAAGCAGCCCTGGCAGGTGTGGGAGCTTGGCACATACTGTAAATATATAGCGCCACAGCACTATACAGCACTAAGGGGAGCATCTTCACACTGAAGGAAATATATTCAGAGGAAAAAAAATACTCAACTCTAACAAGAGCGGTCGCCTGTATGGGCTGAAACTCATACGCATGCAGGAAGAGCTGGATGTCTATCCATCAGAGCCAGCAGATTCAGTACTTGAGAAAGTGACAGAAGGCTGGTCACAGGCTGACAGAGGCTGCCACTGCAGGTGCAAGATTGTTTCCACGCTGGTAAAACATCCACTGGGGCTGGCCATGGAAATAAATCTTCACTCTTCACCACCAAAAAATAAAAAATAAAATAAAAAAAAGCAGGAAAAGAAAAAAAAAACTGCTTCAAATGGATAATATGGTGATTACAGATTCCTTATGAGACTCCCATCCACTAGAAGAGGTGAGGCTTTACTTTTTCCAACTTCACACCTGCACTCAGGGAGACTTTATGTCTCCTGACGTTGTGGATGGAAGGCTGAAATGTAAAGAGGGTCAGGTTAATAAAGCATGCTTCATTTGCTTATGAGGTCTTGATGCAGAAGGGGGTAGTCTTGCTTTAAGACATGTGATCTTACTCCCTTCAGCTCTCTCTCCCTCTCTCTCCTCTCTTTTCTTTTCCAGCTGGGCTACATTGTAATATACACACATGCACGCTCACCCACACTCGCTCTGCCCGTCTGACACAGACTCTCTACTTAGAGCGTTGGAGGGAGGACTGAGGCGCGCACTATCAGCACAGCTTCTCAATGAGGGGATGCAGCCAAGAGCAGACAGAGCGGTCATTCCACTGGAGCCTTCCGCTGGGCGCGTGAGGAGGAGACGACAAGTGAGGAGCGCAAATTAGCCCCCGTGATCACAACATAGGAGTTTCACTAACGGAGGAGAGCCACTGAGGGGGAAAGACTGTAGGTCTTTACGCGTCTGTGGCTGAGACAGCAGTGACATGATCAGCCTCCCATCCTTCAAATCCTGGCCAGTTTGTGACACAGACCCGGGGGTGTCCTGCGTCTGGTGACCGGTTGTGTTGCCAAGGATTTCAAAAGAACCCGAGCAGCAGGGGTCCAGAGGGGGGTGGTGGTGGTGGTGGGGGGGACACAGGCGGAAGAGAACAGCGTTGAAGTCCTCTTTTTGTGCAGTGCTTTGCTTACCTGGATGAGGAATTTCAAGCAGAAATCCCTGGCTTCACAGAATGGATGGAATTAAGGCAGAGGAGTGAGACTGCTGGACAGGCAGTGATTCTGACTGAACTCCTTTCCCGCTGAACACACTGCTCAGGTAAGGGTGTGGGACTCAGAGGAAAAGTGTCTGGGGATGGGGGGGGGGGGGGGGGGGGGTGAGATAGGCTCGATAACTGAATGCATTTCCGACTGTAAGAGTGTCCGGACTGAGTAAAGATCAAATGAATGGTGTAAGAAAGTGGTGAAATCTTTTCCACAGCTGCTATTAAAACTCACATATCCGTTCTAGAAAATATCATTTTTATTTATTTATTTTGCTCCAGTTTAAGCTGCGCTGTAACAACAGCATTTTCAGAAACATTCCAGCAGAAATTCACGTCAGTCTGAGAACAGTGACGTCTCCACCACAGACGACGTGCAGTGCGTCTGAACTCGAATCTCCCTTATTTCGGCAGAGATTTGTTGCAGCCAGGTGCGTCAGTGGGTTACGCGCCTGCAGATGTGCCTGATGTTTCTCCTCCGAGCGCGTTTACTTTGTCACGCGGGATGAAGCAGTTCTGCGCATCGTCTTCTGTTCGAGTCGACGCAAAGTGACGCCGAGCTGCTTTACTTTAGAGCAAACAGAGCTGCAGAAAAAGCTCGCACTTGGAGAACTACGACTTTCGGTGTAATTGTTTGAAAATCACCCCCAATTTTTGGTTTGAAGTTCTTGTTAGAAAAAAAAAGGAAAATCAATTGAAATTCCATTCAGTCGTATTCTGTATCCCGCTTTCACTGCTGGAGAAGCTGCTGATGTTTTATTTTCAGAGAGCGCGTCTTCCCATCACCGAGAAGCGCGCCAACCCTCTGTGGAGTATGCAATTAACTATGCGGGCGCAACGGATCTGTTGAGTACACTGTGTAAATCCACTCATAATGTGTGGTTAATGGAAAAAAAAAAAAAAAAAAGAGTAGGACAACAGACCTCTGGGGCCAGTTCACGTTTCCTCCAAACCACAGAATATAGTGGTTTAAGCGTTTACAATGTGCTTTTAATAATTATTTGCTTTATTGTCGCCTCAGTCTCATCGAGGGTGCAGAACGGTTTGTCCTTATTCTAAGATGCATATCAAAACACAAAAGGGGTCTTTATTTTTTGTGCTTGCTGGAAATATGTCTGGATCAGACCTGCTTGTTATCACACTACTTTCCTCAGACTTTTGAATCCTTCATAGCTGCACAGGCTAGAAATAGCAGAAAAATATCAAATTCACCACAACATTTGAGCTTTATATCAGAAGGTCATCCACTCCTCATCGGTTATAATTCTGGTTATAATACCCATGTCAAAAGTGAGGATCCATTCAAGTCTTTAAAGTCTTTACTTCTTTCTTTTTTCCCTCCTTAGTAAACAATCATATTCCCATTGATCTCCATTGATTCTGAAAGAGAGAGAGACAGAATGCACATCACCAAAGTTTTTTGTTTGTTTGTTTTTTGTTTTACAGTAGGTGGGGTGATGCTGTTTAAACTTCCCTTTTAAGAGTTATGAATGAAGGGAAGCACTAATGACAGTTGGAAAGGAAGAGAACTTCATTATTTAATACGGGTAAAGGCGCGTCTCCATGTAATGGCCCTCGGCGGCGATCAGACAGTTTTCTTGTAAATCTGCAAAAACATTGCCTATGCTTAAAAATACAGTCTTTTTGTAAAACTTTGGAATCATGTTGCTGCCGTTGGCAGTCCTATAATAGTCACATTTTGGATTTGACCCTTTATTTCAATCTTTCGTATGTAGAGATTTTCTTTGAAGCCTTTATATCCACATATTCTCCTTTCCCTTCACTTGGATGGGAGAAGAAAATATCCAAGCAGACAGCCTTGATTAAGTCAGCACAGTAGACACATTTGTATAAATATTTTTGAACTGGTACTAATATTGCTTGTTTGGCTTCTCAGTGAATATGCACGCCGGCATCTGCAGTTCAGTTCCCTCGTCCTCTGTTGTGTGACCCCCCCGCTGTGTGTCCTACTGCAGACTTGGCCTCACCATGTCCTGGTTGTTGGCTGTGTGGATTAGCCTCGGATTCCTGCTGTTGTGCCAGGCCACCCTCTACCAGACCATCCAACAGCACCATGTGACCCAACACGATGGCACTGAAATCCTCACGATGGGTATGTACGTGTGTCTCTTTTATCAGATTTCGGCCCCACCACTCTCAGCGGAGTGGTATTTGTCAGCTTTGGCTCCTTGAAAGCAACAATAAAGGATGCCTGCAGAATGTCAAAGTGACTCGCCGTGGTAATGTGCTCACTACGATTCATGGTGCGTTGAGTGAAACTGGACAAACAAAAGGGAGGACAGTTAATTCTGTCTCTAATTCCATGTTACAGGACTTTGAATTTTGCCTGGAAGAAATACAGGGAATAGATTTGAGCTTTTTAGCTGAGACGCTTCTGTTTAGACCTCCGTACGCGACTTCTGACAGAATATCCTGTAACTTGGGGGAAGATTTTTATAACTAGTGAGGAATTATCCAGTACTGCACCCCAAATCTTGCTGGTATGCTATTACAAGAAGGACAAGCTGTTGAGGAAAAAAAAAAAAAAAGGGAAAAGAAAAGGAAAAAGAAATCCATATAACTGTGCTGGTAGCTAGGGGAGCTTTGATCACTCTGGCTTGGACTTAAATGACAATTATTCTTCTCTCTTTTGTACGAGAAATGCTTGGCAATTAAGCCAGACGCCCTCTGCACAGTAAGGGCTAAAGGGGAGCGTAGACACAGAGGCGGATCTAATTCTCTGATTATGGAAAAGCTCACAAGAATTGCTTATGGTGTATGTAGGAGTCTTACAAGAAAGGCAAAGGTTTTTTGGAGCAATGCAAATGCTTTCCTTAAGCTTCTAACAATGCGCGTGACTTCCACGCTGTAACCCTTGTGCAGAGTGGGGCTTTCTGTGGATGCCAAGCAGCTGTTAAACATTGATGCTGTCTTCTACTTGGTTCTCTTTGTGTGTGTTGCATCGCCATGTAAAAAAACAGTAATTGAAGCACAGCAAAAAGGAAAAAAAAAAATACAGTACTGAATTTGCTATGCTTGTGAACACTAGTGACTTTAGGCGGCATGTCAGAGAATTGGCTCACTTTTGCTGCGGAACAGCTGACACATGAAAATCCCAGCTGTGATAGAAAGTTCTCAAAGTATCCCAACCCCGTTAATTGGAGAAAGAGGGTAAAGGATGAGCACCAGAGAGCTCCGAATAAATTTTTAAAGGGTGGCTTCCAGTTTTTTTTTTTTTTTTCCCCCTTTCTTTCTTCTTTTTTTTTTTTGACTGGTTGGCAAGCCAAGCTTGGTGCCAAAGATGTACAAGGAAGTGCTAGGCTCAGTAAGTGTCTTTTTTGAATAATGCAGTAGACCCGAAGGGGAACATAAGGAAGAAAAATAGTTGTTAGCCCACCACTCTTGTCCCTTGTTGTTGTAGATCTAAAAACGTCATGCAACTTAAAGATGGCAGTGGGCTGGGGTTCAGAAAGGTCTTTCAGACACATCAACTTCCACTCTTGCTGAACACCAGACTGTAGAGCTCAGGCACATACACGCTCACACATTTACATGCTCCTTTTTCACCGAAGCCATTATGCTGTGACATTTTCTTGCGTGCTGTCAGTCATCCAGGAACTTTGTCGAGGACACACCAGTTCTTAGAAGATACGATTTTGCATTTTGCGGATGAATGAGAAACACACCCTCTGTTGTCTTGATCTTGTGAAGTCTCAGATTTCATTTAGATTACAGGGGTTAATTCAGACTTATTCACAAATCTATGAATAACAGCACAAAGGGGTAATCAAAACAGCGACGCTTGGCGGTGTACTAGACTTCTCACTGAGACTGATCAGCTGCATAGGTTTTGTCTGGAAAACTTGTAAACTTAAACAGTGATGGAAGACAACCAGAACTGGTCCTGACAATTATAATGTGAATATACGATAGTTTACCACACTAATCAGCAGGCTTCCCTGGGCTCAGAGTCTATTGCAACTAGAGGGAACACATTTCTGCTGCTCTGCAACTGCACAAATGACTGCATATCATCTTCTTTTTAAGAAGATTACGCTGACATCAATCTTACTCAGCCATGGAGTGGCCTTAACCGATCTAACCAGAACTTCTCTCGCAGAATTGAAATGCTATGATGAATATTTGAATTAGAATTGATTTTATAATTTGAGAGGCTCTCTGGTTTCATTGAGGCCAGAGCCCTCAGATATAAATAGATATGTAGGATGTGGCAAAAAAGAGATGTCTTGTTCTGAAGCAGTCATCGACTTTCACACTTTGTTGTTTTAAACAATCAAATAATGTTTCTGTGTTGTGAAGAATACTTTGAGGTACACTTCCTGTCAAATAGAACATGTTTATAATCTGTATCTGATACCCACACTAACTATTCATGTTTTTACTACAAAATCTAAGACTGAGGGATGATGTAATTTGAGATGAAAATGGTTTCTTGTGCCTTGGATCATGTTTTGCCAAAGCATTGTTGTCTGGACAGATACTTTCAAGGGGAAATTGGTATCATGTAAAAAAAAAAATCGCTTCCTGTGGATGTTGAAATTTCAGCCTGGCAGACTTCCTGAGAGACGAAAACTAAAATACAGCCAACGTTTACTCTGATACACACAGAAGGGCCATGTGGTCATCTGATGGGGGGTTAAAGTCGTGTTATCTTCCACTCCACTGAAGCTTCTAACAATCTTCGAGAAATCTGTTTGTCTGCTTCGAGTGCATGCTGAAAACAAAAACAAAAACAAAAACTGATCACATCGCAGAGGAAAAGTTTCAGCACTGCATGTATTTATTTCTTTTTTAAAAATGTTTCCGTGACAGATCAGCATAGTCACTGCTGACGCCGTTACTGAGTAATGAGATGCATGCTTGGTCACCTGTTCAGGAAGAGATGCGGTTCTTTTTCCCATGAGTCCCTGCTTCGTATAGTCTCCCCCATGTCTGGCCTGTGCAGCAAAAGATTGATAGTGTCCTGGATCTGGGCTGCCAGTTCTGCTCTCTTAAGATATAATCCACTACATTGACTGATGAGCCGAATGTATTATGACATACACAAGCCAGGATTTGCACTCTGCTCACCTGCCAAAACCACTGCTGCACAAATCAGGCCACCTTTGACTGAAAAAACTGAACTTTTTTTTCTTTTTTTTTTTCCGCAGCCAAGGTGTAACCAATATATACTGTGTGCACACTACTGGAAGGAATTAATGCAGATTGGGTGTCTCCTAGTAATAAAATGGAAGTGTTCCCAAATGCGTTCTAAGTTTTATGTCATTAAGTCATACTTAGCAGGTAGTGTTTTTATTTACCCTCATTCAGTAAATACAGTTTATCTCAATGCCTGGGGGGCAGTGTAACTCTAACAACAGTTTAGTTGCTGCTATGTTTCATTAAAACTCTGCTAGGACTCTTTAAGAGACTTTAAGATCTATTGTAATGGTCTAAGATCTGCCTGTAAAAGCGCAATGACATGGCAGAACAATATAAATCTGCTTCATTACAAAACGTTACACCGTGTGCTGTGAGACCCTTTTAATGTGGAACTTCTCAGATCATTGTTTGAAAAAAAAAAAAAATAAAAAGATGGAATGAAATGAATGACAGCAAAGATGTGATGCTTTAACACACATTTGTAAAAAAAAAAAAAAAATAGAGCTACTTTATGAAATGGAATATGATATAGCGGAAATTACTGATAAGTTATGCAGTGGCTCTGCTGTGATGTTTTCATCCACTGATTTGATATGCCTTGTAAAGTCTAATCCCAGATGATTTGAATGCATCTTAATGAGCTCATTGTTCAATGTGCCATAATGCTCCCTCAGCATTAAAAACTCTCTGAGGTGGAAGAAAACATGTAATTACTCTGATTAGCTGAGATTGCTCACATGGTCAGATTGGAGCAACAGTTTTATCATAAGCCCGGATGCGTTTGGTAAATTAAGAAGCCCGTCATCCATTTAAAAAAAACAACAACAACAACAAAAAACAACAACATCATGTCAAAACACTGTCATGGTGAGCTTAAACTTTAAATACCCGCCAAAGCCAAGGCGAGATCCAAGGACAGGGGTTTTTTGGGGACAAGAAAATCGAACAAGATTCAGAGTTTTAAGGCTAAACTTTCAATGTGAATTAGGAAAGCCGTTTTTCTTTTTTGGTAAATGAGAACAAGGTAGAAGTATGGACGCCGCACACATTCACAGCCAGAATTGATTTTTTTTTCTTTCAACTGTCCAATAGATGGCTGCTTCAGAATCCTTCACTTTTTTTTGTTTTTGTTTCTGGAACTGTTTGTGAATACAAAGAAATTAACTTCACCTCACAAACACAGTGCACCCACACTCTTTAGTTAAAAACTCATCTCCATAGTTGCAGGAGCCGAATTACAACAGCTCAGTGTGAGCAGCAAGTACATTTTTACTTTTTGATTTTTTTTTTTTTTTTTTTATGACTTTACAATATTCTTTAAAGTGGTAATCGTTTCTCCCTGATAAAGCTCGCGAAGGTGGATCCATCCACACTGACCGCATGAATGTCTTTTCACATCGGCTCTGTCATCTCTGTGGAAAAGCTGTCTTTGCTTTGCAATTCAATCAGCATTATTTACATCCTCATTAAACCGTGGGGACTAATTAGTGTGAAAATTGATGGCAAAAGAAAATTCAATTAAATTACAGTCACTTGAATGAATGACGCCTTTCGTGGTATTTTTGGAAAGTGGATGAAAAGGAAATGTGTGAGCTCAGCACTGTCTCACATGGAAATACAGGAATAAACATGAACGGACACACAGACAAGCACAGACATGTAGTCTGTGCACATAACCCCACATCAGATAAAGTCATAACATGTCTTTTATTTCACCTCTGCGATTGCCACTAAATAACCCCTTTACTGTTTTTTTTTTTTTTTTTTCTCGGCATGGAATGCAAAAATGGGTTTATATTGGCAAATAAAGTTGATTTGGGGTTGTACAAACAAATTCAAATCATTACTGTTCAAGGATGTGGACTAACCTTTTATGAGGTTAAACTCATCACGTCTTTATCCGAGCTACTGTCTTTAAGTAAATATTCACTTGTGCATGTGAACGTACAGGTCAATAACAATCCTAAATATTGTATTCTGCAGATTTAAATCACATTAGTTTGGTGAACATGACATCTAAATAACTTGCTGTTTGCCAACAAAAGAACGGATAAGCTGTAATAGACAGCCACAGGAGGTCATAATTGCTCTGAAAATTGTGGGTTTAGGTACAGAGCTCATCAGTGCTGTATGATTTCTCTTTATCACGCAGCCTGCCCTTCAAGGTAATGAAAGCAACCCTTTTTAAAGGCAGGCAATAGCTGCCTGATCGTTCAGGTGCCGAGCAGCTCCCTCTCCACACCGGGCTTCTTCATCCACTTGCGCCCCGCCTTCTCAACCCCCCGTCTCTATTGGCCCTTCAGACGATTTGTCATGGATCAGATGAGACAATTTGTCATGGATTAGTGCACTTAAATGTCTGTGTGATAGTGGAAGCAGTCAGTGGAAAAGCTTAGGAATCCTATTACGCTGCCTTTTATGGCCGGCTAGACGGTAGAAAAGGGGTGGAGGTTGAACTGGCACTTTCTATGGCCTGAGTACCTTTTCTTGACTTTTTTCTTCACACGTAATCAGATATACTCTTAGAAGTGAACTCAATTTGTGTATTTAAACCAGAAAAGTGTACAAGACCCAATATATGTGTTATAACCTGCCACTCATTGGATAAGGTGCTAATTAATTGACCACTTGTGAAGTCCTGCTACTAATGTTATTGTTGCTATGCCTGTCAAGCTTTTCCTCTTCTACAAGGTACAATGGAGATTGATGTGCTGTTATTGCTAATCATTACCTTATGATACATTTATTACCAGCTGTGCCTGTATTCAAAATGATCTGACAGCTCTAAATGAGTTAATTAATGTTCATCGTTTCATATTTCCTCTTGACAGACAGGTTCTGATTTACATTCAGTGATAACTTGATTTGATTCAGTATTTCTAGTTTTCTTTTTTAAAGTAGTGTTGTCAAAAGCCTTTATCTGCAGTTGTTCTGGTGCAAGTCCTAAATCGGATTCCATGTCAGATCTGTCAAATCTTTGCTTATCTGATGTCATATAGTTCTTATTTTATTATTATTATTTGGGTCAGATGTTTCTATTCAGCCCACATCACAAATCAGAAATTTACAACATGTGCAATATTTGAAAATCAAATAAAGCAAAAAGTCAATCTTATGCTTATTATGACTTATTATTCTTTCCGTAAAATGTAATTACCCACTTTTTTTTCATTTCAGGCAAAAAGAGTTTGTATGGGTCCTGTAAGAAGGTGAAACAAAAGCAAAATTATGTTTTTTCAAAAAGGTGATGTTAGCGGTTGATTAGTTGATCAGTGGCTTGGATGCGTCACCTACAATGTGTGACCCTTCAGGTGACATCAAGAACCATCATCCTTGATGATAAAACCACATGGACAAGGGATTACTTTGGGAAATTCTTGTGAAGCAACACAATCCAGGGCTACAATAAATCCCACTTAAAACTTTCCTATAAAGAAGAAAGAAAACGTATGTTGACCTTGTCCAGTGGTGGGGTCAGTATTGCTGGGCTCAGAGGGATCTCAGATACACCACACTGCGGTCAGATGAATCACTATTCCTGGTGTATTTACGAACAAACAGACACTGTGTACTCCAAAGCACAGACTAAAAGAACCATGGAGATTCTTATCAGTCCAAGTCCGAAAGCCAGTTTCTGTGAGTATGTGTTGTATCAGACCCAGTTGCAAAGGTCATTGAAGCCTCTGTAATGAGAGCATTAATGCAGAAAAGTACCATTAGATTTTAGAGCACTACATACTTTCGTCAAGGCCCTGGGCTGTCCATGCAATTTTTCAACATGAAAATGCAAAATTGCATTCTGTGCACATTACAAAAGCCCAGTTGAGGAATGAGAGGGTACCGGTTCTAGCCTGGCCTGTCTGCAGTCCTGATCTGTAGAGAATGTGTGGAAGATACAATAACCCTGTACTGTTACACACCATAAGAAGTGTTTGCTGGAAGAATAAAATGCATGAAAGACATCAGTTCTCACTGTTTTCTGACTTGGTCTTGTACATACAGCAGATCTATTGTGTTTACTTTAATAGGACTTTGCTGTCGTGCATCATTGTCATTCTTTTCATACAAGATACTCATGCATAACTTGTTTTCTGTGCACTTTGAGATGGTTTTTGAGAAAGCTGGTGCTGTACAAATAAAAGTGAATTGAAAGAATTTTATGCATCTTTAAGCCCTACAGGAGTAACAGTAAGCCCAGGTCTGAATATGGCTTCAACAATCTGTTAAAATGTGCCCCCTGAGTGCATTCACACCTGAATTCAGCTCTGTCCACTTGTGATCTGTCCAGCTTGGACATCTTGACACATTAGCCAGTCGAGTTACATTGTTTTCTCTTTTTCCAAGCCACATTAGTAGTATGTATAAAACATACCCTTCTGATCAGGAATTTTTAGTCACAGTTCAGGAAAAACACAAGATCAAGACAAACCAAAATGCAAGCAAAACTTCCAGCCATGATGCCATTAACACCTTTGCCACGTGCCCATGGATCAGTAAACGTGTCACCAAAAAAGGAGTATCTTATTTTTCTTTTTACTTCATTTAATGCTGAAATATTGTCATCTATATATTGAAAAACATTGAGGCTTTGGTCAATGAATTTCAGCTTTTTTGTTTGCTCTGAATATTTTTTTTCCATTGACAGTTTAGGGCCTTGAATATTTATTAAAAATGTATTTCTGCTTTGAAGTGAACTATGAAAGAGCTATTAACTGATTCTGCAGTATCGTCCTGCTCAACAGAGCTTTATGATGTCTTGCAGTTTATTTTTCTGGTTGTCCAGCTTGCAAGTTTGATGTTTTGATTCTGTCTCAGGGTTTCAAAATGTTGTTTCAGCAGTAGTAGGGCAGCAGCATTTTCCACTGTCTGCTGTCCGTTCAGAACCAAAAAGCAAAGAAATGTATTTGTTAGCAGCCAGTGAACATAATGTAGGACATGACAGCTCAAGAACAAGATATTTAATTTAGGTATTGGTGAAGACTAGAACAGAATTAATGAATGGTGGACTTACACTCATCAAGTGGACACAAACACAATTTCAAGTGAAATATATCATCTGTACCCCATTGTGAGTAAATGTCTTCCTTTAACACTTACAGAATGCTGAAAACCAATTCTGTGACTTCTTAATAAAAAATCTGCTTTTGTTTTCTGAATAGTATGGGATTTCAGAAACTTATATTGAGTTTGTAGCAAAGGTGACTAGCTACCTGAATTCAGTCCAGTGAATAACTCATTCAAGGACTGACAGGGAACTAAAATGGATTATGGAGTTTGGAGTTATGGAAACAGAAATCCTTTTGCTTGAATATGTCCCAACTTGTCAACTAAATGATTGAATGTCTGTCTAAATTTTCTACCAGGGGTGCTCTGTCAGCATTAGCTCAGGTCTATTTGTCTTGTCTGATGTGTCTGGATGAATCTACACAGTTGCTGTGCCGAGGCAGCAGCGTATTGTCTTATCACAGCTTTATCTGACAGGAGACGCTCTAATAATGGAAGTTAGGTTGAGATGTCACAGCTAACTGTTTGTCACAGCACAGCTATACAGGATGCGACACATGATATGGGCGCAGCCAAATGCCTGGATAGACAGACAGGAAATCTTATTTTAATCTGTTCCGAAAGTTGCGGAGTTTTTATTTTTTTCCGTTTCGCCTGTCTTGTATTAAATATGACAGTCATTTATGCAGAGCATGGGACAGACTGGTGAAAATGTTGGAGGACAATCAGTATCGAGAGGCCTTGGAGTGCATCTTCATTTGCCACAGTATCTCCAGCACATGTCAGGTTCACGGAGCATGGCTCAATGCCCTGTTGCCTGTTGGGCAGGAGAGTGAGAGAATGAAGGATGAGGTGGCACCTGCATGTGTCTGTCTGCAGCCTAATAACCCACAGGAGCTTCAATTCTTGTTCTCCGTCTCTTTCCGCTTATACACTACATGCACTTTGTGTTTGCCGTGCTCTGGACAACTCATTTGTCTATTAGCTCTACAGCTCAGCTGCCTCAGGTCTCATTCCTCTCTTCCTTCTTTTCTCTCAAACTGAGCTATTTGTCAGTTTTATTTGGGGTGTTGCCTTAAGTTTGCAGTCTCTATTTGCAAGGAGATATTTTGCTCCTCAGGCAGCCAGGCAGACAGGGATTTTCTCTCCCTCATCTCACATCCTTGAGGTTTAAGTGCTATAAGATACAGAGCTTTTCCAACAAAAAGCCCTTTTGACCTGCTTTCTCTAAGTTTAGTGGGTTGAGTTTAGATGAGGATTAAAGGCCTCTCTAAGGATTTTTTCTACCTTTTTTTTCTAAAGGCATTAGCAGAAGCATGAAGAAGTCATCTGCCTGATCTAAAAAGAGAGTGTTATTGGAACTGAGCTGATTGAATACCTTTTTCACAAGCTGTGTTTGATCATGACATCTTTTTCCCATCCACGAGGATTTTAGCACTTTCAGGTCTCATGAAATGCAAGGCACGTGTGTGCATGCTTAATAAAGACTTGAAAGCTTGAACTATGCTGATACATTATCATATCCCTTGGCCTACCTCATCTTTTATCATAAAATTCTTTTTTCTCAATCTGCTTGTGAAGTCCACATTAAGGTCTTTCAGCCTAAAGGAGACACATTATGGCCTATTTTTTTAAAAGTTGAAATTATTTCCTGATGTCTTAATGGATTCCTGCGACAGCTCGTTTTTGAGCTCATGGATTTGAGGGGGGAAGACAGCAAAATCTTTGCTCCACACCATCTTCTCAGACTTTCAACTTTGGGCTACCCGCTGCAGAAGACCTGTGACTGCAGTCCGATATGAAACTGGGTGGAAGGGAGGTGACAAAGAGGCTGGATAATTCTATTCAGAGCTTAGTCTGCCCATTCAAGCTGCTCACTGAATGACATTTTTTAAAATGGTTACGTATATATATATATATATATATATATATATATATATATATATATATATATATATACAGTGATCCCTTATTTTTCGTTAATGAGGACTGGCCCCCCCCCCCCCCCCCCCCCCCCCCCCCACGAACATCAAAATCTGGGAACAGGAGCCGGAGCCCCCCGAGCCTAATTAATTTGTTTAAAATATGTTTAAAAACCGCAAAAAACTAGCAGACAAAGGCTCGACTGTGGTCTTTCTGTTTCCCTCACAGCCTCTGGTATCTGAACTGTAGTAAATGCGGGCTGGGAAAGTTAACACATTATTATCGCATTAATTTATTAACACCGACGTATATTTTATCGCACGTTATGCATGTTGCTCACATGCTTGTGTTTTGAAAAGTCTATTACTGGCTGCTGCGGAACCGGAAAAGAATTAGCAGGTAAACATGCAGAAAAGCTAAAACAGACATGGAGAGTGGTAAAAATCTGTGTACTTTACAGTTTGGGTATCAACTCAGGTAGCAATATTAACAATTCTGTCTAAAAAAAACAAATTCTGAACAACAACAAAACTTTTAAACCCCTTTGTTTAAGACGATTGCGTCATTCCTCCATTTATCATCAGATCTGCTCCATGCGTTTACTATCGTGCTATTCTCTAGCTGGTTACTTCAGTGCGGCTATATCTAGTGGCACATATATGTAATGACAACAGAAAGTCTTGTCCTTGATTATAAAACGACCTCCATTTTTGAAAATATGACTTCTAGATTAAAATATAGTCTCATATTCAGGCCAATACGGTAGTTTGATCAAGGACTTATTCAACAGCAGACGGGTATCCTGCAATGCTGGAGTTGAGCGTCAGAAGATTCTGTGCTCATCAGGATCTGAGGAGAAAAAGACTTATGTCAGACGCAGAGCTGGAGAGCACTTTGGTTCACCTATATATGAGCTGAGTTTTTATTCAGATTTCCACAATATTGCAAATATTATAGTATGTGATTCCAGTGCCACCATGCTACCTGAACTGCCGCACAAAGCCATTTCAGGGTCACGTAAACCGGACAATTAAATATAAAAAACAAATTTAGTCCTGTGGCCCGATTTTTCATTTCGTATTTTTGATCCAAGTCTAAAATTGAAATATGAAAAAACTAGGTTTTTTTCTTTTTTTTGTTAGATTAAAAAATGAAAAACAAAATAAAATGTCACTTTTTTATTTTTTTTAATTTTTGATTGACAATTGAAAATGAAAAGAACGAATGATACACGGATTAGTGAAGTTACAGAACTTTAACATGGACATTTTTATTTTAAAGTTCTCCCAGACGGAGGATTTGACAGAAACGAGGTTATTTGTAACAACTGCCAAGTTGAGCTCCCCGTTAAAAGTTTCTGCTGATACCTCAGAAATTGCCTGTTTTAATGTTATGATTGTGGCTCAGGATTTTCTTGGTAAACTTTTTTTATTTTCATAAAAAAACAGGATGATATTAATGCCCTGGCAGTGGCAATAAGCTTTATATTATTTGACATTTTTTAAGATGAGATTTATACTAAATATGTGTTACTGACAAGTGCTGATGTTGAAAGTGTTTGAACAACAAATGTTATGGCACTTTAGTTCATATGGCAGCAGAACATTCAAATAAAAGTGACCTTACACTACTTTTGAATTCATCATGTAATTTTGCGTATACAATGCAATTAACCGTGATTAAAAACTTCAATTGTTGCCCAGCTCTAATATATATATATATATATATATATATATATATATACACATACATATATCATGATTTGCTCCCTTCAATCTTCTCCTTAAATGACATATGCATTGCTTTTTAAGTTGTAGCACTTTCCCCCGTTTCTGGTTCATTTGTACCAGGTTGGGATGGCAACTTTCTACTGTATCTGGTTGACAAACAGCAAGTCTTGTATCAAGTCTACTCACAATTGAACACATGTGCTGTCCTCTCACAAGTAAAAATGAATCTGGTTTTACTCTCTGCAGACTTGAAGAAGCTATGTGTGGTGTGGTGTTTCGCTGGAGAAAGGAGGAAGGCCTATGGCTCACTCACAGTTATGTACATTAGCTTTTAGAATTACATTATACCTCTGCTCCTGTTTTACTGAATACAAATCTTTCAGAGAGCTGCTCTCACATCTCAGACACACAACCCTGGTCGTCTCTTGGGTATAATGAAGGTCTCGGCCTTTAATTTAAGTGTGACTTCAACACACCTTAAACCTGCCCGGCTTCACTGTCGCTCAGGCAGAGAAGCCGGCTGTATCTCAGCACTCATGCAAGTCAGAGACACTAGTTTCATCGAGCCACTATCTTTGTCACTTACGTTATGCTGCTGTACTTTTATCTTTTGTCAGGTAGTGCAATAATATTCCATTGTCAGAGACAAAGAATCACCTGAACAGAAAACACAGCTTGGAAAGGAAACGGCTGTTCTCCCAGTTTGTTTGGGTGTTGAGGACATGTGTGTACTGTCAGGGCAGTCACGCCAGACTGGCTGTCTGTGCAGCTGCATCTTGCTGCGGTGATGCTATTACAGTTTCGGATGATTCACATGAGAGAGCAGACAGCGAAGGTACCCACAGCTGCAGCTGGGGTGGACTTTAAGGGGCGCAAAACTTGCAATCTATGACTGTTTCTTGCTCTGGTTTAACATAATTGGTGGTATGTATGGGTGAGTAGACAAATAAAAGCTAAGAATTTGGTAAAGGAATACTTGGCTGGTGTGGAGAAATAGGAGTGGAATAATGTCAAAGAAGAAGGAAATCCATGACGAAGTATTAGCGGCATAGACGTTTATCGGTGCATTGTAGCAAGATGATCTCCATGAGTGTGTCTGCGTGTGTTTATAGCATCTTATCCTTTAATAACTTATACGTGTGCCATTCAGCTTCCAGGACAAGAAATCTCTGTCAGACATCCTTAATTTTTGTTGTTCTGTCTTAATGGAAAAATGGCAGTGCAATACACCAGTTATTCCTCTGTGCATGTAATTTATATTAGCCAGTTATTTCACAGTGCATGGCACACTCTAATCAAATGCACTCTTATAATTTCACCCATTTATCTTGCTGCTGCTTTACAGGAAAAAATTTGCAGCATCAAATCAATCTTGATGGTAACTGCTTTTCTGCTTTACAGAGATTCCTCAAACAGATAAGAGAATGTGGGAATAATGAATTTGGCACAGATTTCAGAGGGAATATTTGGAGGATCTACATGGTGGAATTTCTTATGTTGGATAATTTATTAGTTTGTTGTAGCCAATATGATGTAGTGCATAAATTATTAATATTAATCTCAGAAATTCCCCAAAATTTTTATATATGTGTTATGTAGATTGAAGGCAATATTTATTTATTTATTTATTTTGCCTTCCTAGCCTCTAGTTATTGTATTAAGCTTTTTTAAAATATATTTTTAATTATGTAGACTGATTAATGACCAGACCTTTTTTTCTTGCTGACAACTATGAGGCTATTGGCTATAGAAACTATTACAATAAATTTACATACCATTGGACTAATTAATGAATACCTGAAGCCCTTAACTTAATAAACAACCAAACATCCTTGGGGCATCATAAACCCTTTTCAGTTTTATGCTTCAAGAGCTGCTAATATAAAGAGACACGTCACTCTTCGGGTCCTGCCGGTCCAGAGGAGCTTTTTACTCTCAGTCTCAATGCTGCTCTGTAATTATTCTGAAATGTTAAAGGTCACATACGCTTGTTGGAAAGTTTCTGACCTGTGAAATTGCTCACATTGCCTCCTTACTGGCATATTTTCTTGAGCTTTGCCATCATTAGCACTGTTGTCTTTAACTGAAGCAACATATCATCCCAAAGTGTGAACCTAAGGTGGTCTCCAGTGTTAGAAACTGCCTTGCTGGGATTAAACTCTATCTTCATCATGTTGGGTTTTGTCTCAGATTACTTGTCTTTAATAATTAGAGAAATGGAGTCAGGGAGACACATGTATATATATAAAACGTAGCAATAATTTTAGTATTGTTATCATATTAAGCTCTCATGAGGACTGGACTCATTAAATGCTGAAGAGGTTTCAGCTCACATCACGTTAGACCGGATCTAAGCATTTGATATTCTTTCAAATGCTGCTTGCAGTATGTCAAGTGTATACAAATACTATAGATACACAGCAAAGTGGCAAAAGTGAAAGAAAAAAGTTAATTGAAAATAGTAATTTATTATTGCCCTGACTTGGACTCATTGTGAAGTCATTTAATATTTAAAACACATATGAAATATGAACAATGTAGGAAATAAACGTCTCACCTACTGGTGTCCAAAAGAGAAAGGAAAAAAAAACAGACCATTCACCTGGAATTAACTCAAGTTCAGCTTCACCACACAACCCATGTAAGGAATTTCAACGGAGCCTGAGGAGATGAAAACCCATCAGTGGTGCCTAACAGATGTTTTCCACCAGCGGTGCAGAAACATAAGGGACCTTTTCTCACTGTATACCCAGAGGTGTGCAATGTTCATGGTAACGGTCATATTGGCAAGTGAATACAAATTTTTTTGGAGCTTTGTGAAAACACCAAATCATCTGGAGGTGAACTGGATAAGAAATTAGTATAGATCTTTTTAGTTCATTCTTGGGATGTCGGGACTCTGAAAAATCAGTCACACTGGGTATTTTACACATGGCCACAGCCACAGAGCAGCCTCCTATTTTATCGTACTCATATCATAATTTTGAACTAACATTACTAATCTCTTTCTGTTGTCCTGATTATATATATATATATATATATATATATATATATATATATATATATATATATATATTGTTGTGAGTTAAATTAATGCTTTTTGTGGACTGCCAGTTGGAAGAAGCAGTAATGTGCTGGAACAGTGAGACATTACTCTCATGTCTTTTCCAAAGACTATAAGACCATCAATCATCAGTTACCCATCACTTTTTGTTCATCGCTGAATCCAGTTTACCATCTCAAGACATTTCACCTCTGAACATTTGCATGTTTGCATTCGGCTGCTTGAATGTGTCTCTTTGTGAGAAACTGTGGAATAAGAGAATGATCCTGTGTGCATGAACACACAATGACGTACCTGACTGAAGCATCCAGCTGCCATCCAGGGGTGTCGATGCTGAACCCTGGCCAAACAGATGGTATCCATTTGGTCAGAGTGCTGCTGTCATTGTGTGCTATAGGAACAGGGAATGGAAGCTGCTGTCAGGTCTTCATGTGGAGACCCTATAAACGATCTGATATAAAGTGAAATCATTAAACCCTGCTGCAGACTGGTGACTTACTGCTGCCTTTTTCATTCAAATTTTCCACACACCATCCCTTTCTCCTCATATACCTTTTATCAAATCCTATGCACATAGACGCGCGCGCACACACACACACACAAAAGTACTCTGTAGTATCTGTAGTTGTCTCTTTACACTCTTCATTATATGGTATGAGATGAAGGATGAGGTCCTACTGTGTTGAATTGTACAACAAATGCTGTGACAGTCTTCTCGTCTTTTTCTCCCTGTAACTTGTCACGGGGTGGAAATGTTTTCAGGATCACATTGTGCCCCTTTATCTCATCACATTTGCAAATCCATTTTTAAAAGGTTTGACATTAATAGCGGGAATCTCCTCCTCCTTCCTCCTCCTCACCCTCCCACCACTTAGATGTGAGATTACACATTTCACCCCAAGCAGCAGACAGAGACTAATCCACAGCTGATGTGAGATACTAGCCCCCATGTCCATAGTGTGATGGTTTTGATATTGGCCATTTCACAGAACAGGTGTACTCACATTCACACCTTTACAACAACCAAGTGCTCAAATAAAACTGAGAAAATCTCACATATTGTATTGAAATCACCAAATTCTCACTTGCAGTTATATGATTTGTTTAACTTAAGAATGGTATTAGCTAATGTCATTGGCTACAACTGTTTTATATGCGAATCTGGAAACACCAACTTCTCCAAGGTTTTCTTTATTTCGTTTTTTCCTCTTTTTTTTTAGTTGAAATTTGTCCAATATAATTGATCGCACTATTAGTATCAACAGCATTTTCAGCATTACAAAAATGAACTTGCGAACATTAGTTAAGATGATCCAGATAAACACAAATGGTTAATATTAGACTCAAAAACTTCCACGAAACAATTTTGTGAGGCTATAGGCCTATAGGCCTTTATGACAACTGGGATTATTATGACTTTTGACTAATGTTTTAGAGCCACGCAAATAGTCACATTTCAATTGCGATTTTAAGTGCGACTCCCAGTGAACATGAAACTAATGCAATTGAGAGAAACAAATATTTTTCCACATATTCTGTCATCGCATCTCACAAAATCGGTTGCTATGAACAGAGGGGAAGAGGTGGCTGAAAAGGGATGTTTGACCAAAATATGTCGGTGGCATTTCATCTGGAAACCAGACAGTCGTGTCAACTTGTCAAAGAAAGGCATACAATGGCAACTTTAAAGCTTGATTTATTTATGATTCCTGGTCTCGGCCCTCAGCAAAGACACCGAACCCCACTCTGATGCATTTATCACCATGTGATTGTGTGCACGAGAGAATAAATCACTGGACTGTAGAAATAAAAACTGCGATCATATCTCTGCAGACTGAGAGAGTGCCGTATGTAGATGGGTGCAAGAGGCGTGTAGTATGAGATCCCTCTGTATGGTCATCAACACTTGAAAAGTGTTCCAGAAATAAAATACATTTACCATGTTTCATACTGATCCTGACCAAAATCTTCGATTTCAAGAGTAGCAATAATTAAAAAGCAAGATCTGCTAAAAGTATTCCACAAAGTTCACTGTGGCTGAGTTGTAAAGCTACTAATCAATCACTTCTCTTTTACAGAGTAAGGTAACTGTTTTTCAGCTACAGATAGAGAGTCTTGTTCTCATCTATTATTTCTTCCAACATGATTTTAAAGTAGCGAGCAAGAAGATGAGCAAGAAGAACAGCCAGGCATCCTTCTTCCACTTTCTACATGTGCCATTACCAGGTGGTAACCACTGCTACGGTTTAATATCATCCCTCAGAGTCAGCAAGGAGATAACTGAGTCTGGATATTAACAAAATATCAATATCACTGTTATTATTATTATTATTCAAATTATAGTTATCACCAATATTCCTGTATTGATTTTTCTTTATTTCTTTTTATTTTGGACTCACATTATTGAATACACTAGTGCATTAACAGTGTAACAAAATTTTTAACTTTGGTCCGATTTCAGAAATACTTTTGGAAAATAAAATAAATGAGTGATTAATCACAAAGTCAGATTCCAGCCAGATTCAGAATGTGACATCATCAAACAGCATCCAGTCCCCCTTACCACCATTCTTGATTCTTCCTATTAATGCAAACAGGCATTTGTGTTTTTTACATATTGAAAGAAGAAAATAACTTGACAGTTACACAAGCTAATAGACAGAAATAGAGGGAGGAAAAATCCTTATTTTACAACCTGTAATGTGACTTAGATGTTCTGTGCTCTGGACTGAGGTAGCAAATACACATTGAGTTATGACAGTGAGTTGGTTTGGGATCTAAATTTCCGTGGTGATTCACCCAATTCCTTTTTATTTGCTGTATGCCTACACAGGATTGCGTATAAAGTGCTTACTTAGAGTGCATACAAAATTCATGCCAGTAATTTTCAATTTATCTACAAGACATTGTGCTTGATGTCTTTAGATGTCTGGTTACAAAATTAGTCCCGAAGCAAACCCTCCAGGTCGTCCTTTTATTAGTCTAACAATCAGCAACTTTCACAGCTGATGATGTGATGACTCGAAGAAGGCTCCTATTATTATGCTGCCAATCAACCAAAGAAGAAATATTTATGAAAGTTTTCTTTAGTCATTTATCGAACTCCATGAAAAACCACAAGAATATTGTTTGCAGTTTTTCACTTTATTTCAGAGTTTTAAGTATTTAAATATGCACTCCTCACTCTGGTTCAGTGAATTACAGGCAGCTGTGGACTTTTAACACTTACATGAAAACTTGCATAATATCAAGTGTGTATGTGTCATTCTGGTAAATTAGGTACTAATGTTTAAACACTCAGCTTCTTTTAATACTTTTTTGCATTTTTTTTCATTCACTCGCTACGTAAAAACTCAGAGCGACATGTAACTCTGCCAGATCAAAGTGTCAAGCTCTTCTTCATCCCTTTAAAAAAAAAAGCAACAACATTGAATCCTGTTTCCTGAATGTACAAGACTGTTCATCTTTGAGCTCATCTTTCAGTTACACGTTGATGAGATTAAAGCGTGTTTTGTCTCTATAACAAACAGAATGCTCCCAGCACAACCCTTTTTACAACATAACATTGATGTTGGAGGACAGACAGCCAAGACCCTATTGTGTCTGTGTTGTGAACACAACAATGAGCTTTTGACTGTGGCACTGCATGTTTGAAACAGGAGCCAACATGGAGCCAACATTATTCACAGAGTTGCACAAATGAGTTGAGAGTGGGGGCTGTCAGCCTGTGTCCTTACACCCTCCACTCACACCAGTTTGCTGATCTAAATCCAATTCATCAGCCCTTAATGGAGTGCACAAATTGTCTGTCTAGGATCTTAACTCGAGGATTGGAAGGAAGCAGGATTAGAGTAGTAACATATGGTGCACAGAATAAAAAGACAAGGGCTGCAGAGGTGGTCATTAATGTATGGCAACATTATGTTTTGCATTTACTTGCCTTTTTAAAATTTGTCACTTTTGTCTTGTTTGTCTGGACATTCATTGTCAAAACATTCTCTATCTGGAGAAAATCAAGTTTAAAGCTAAAGTAACTGGTGTCCATTAGTCTCCAAGATTAGAGTGTTTTGTTTTTATTCTATTTTATTTTATATCCTGAGTAAAGAAGAGTGTGTTTCCTTTGGACTCCTTATTTGCACATGTGTAATTGTCACAATTTGCTTTTACTTGTAATGGCAAGCAGTTTAACTGGGTACATGCAGCTGCAGCTGAAATTACACATGGCACACTTCAATATCAGAAAGCCTCTATCTTAGAGCAATTTGCAGTGGCCTGTTGTTTCAGCTGTGAGTTGAGATGTAGGAGTTATCCTTTCTCCTAAAATCCATTTGCGCCCCGCATTTCCGTCCGTTTCGACGTGATCACAAAGCTCAAATGGCTCTACAGCAGTAACGAGAGCACCAATGGAAAAATTATTGACAATTTCAAAAGATGTGCCTCTGAAATGATCAAACGCCTTTGACAATATTGTTTTGTTATTGTTGCATGTCTTTCCCCAGCAGTCAAATTACCACTATTTCGCTGCAACTTTTTTTTTTTTTTTTTTAGCACTATTTGTGGAGAAGGGTAACATGTGGTTTATTTTTGCTTCCATGTGGGCATCTTAAATAGAAAGGAGAGTGGGAGAGAATAAATCATTCTGCATTGAAATGAGTCATCATTCATTTCCCAAATGCGTGGCACCATAAACAGCTCCGACTTTGCAACTGCTTTATTGTCACCTGTTACCGTCACCGTTCTAGTCTTAAAAGCTTTTAATCTCAAGCATTCCCAAATGTCTGGGAAGCTCAGCACGGTGATGCGTAAATGGCCCAATTCAGTTCAGTTCATTTCGTTCCCAGGAGTGAAATTGTATGGTATGAATCATAAAAAGCAGACTGTGACAAGGCAAACTAATCATCATATTATGAAGTCATTATTAAAGCTATTGCTGCAGGATTGATCTATATTGCAGATCGATTTGGTCGATATTACTGAAGGTCTGTATTGCAGAAAACCTGAAGAAACATAGGGCTGAAAACACTCCGTTGTTAAATTAATCTGTTATGTAGAGGATGTGCAGTGTTGTCCATTATGTTTAGTAACTTATTGAACATTCTTCCCAGTTTATTACTTTCCTCACTTGCTGGGTGACTGGCTTTGATGCCGCAGCCCTGACAAAAGAATGAGACTCTAGATAAAACTCTCCGCCAGACTGCTGGAAGATATACAACATCGTACTGCAAACACTGAGGGGCCTAAGCTTCCTCACCAAGTGCAGTCTGCTCTGTTCCTTCTCGTGGTCGGAACCAGTGTTGCATTCGGTTCAATTTAGACCTTTATTGTCCCTCAGGGGAAATATAGTTTACAGCAGTGATCATGTGGACATAAGAACACAAGATAGAGCACAAGTGAGTAGAAGTAACCCTTTCCAGTCCTGCCTGTCTCTGTTGTTCCTCACTGCATCCGTCTCTTCTCTCTGGATGGAAATAGCGTTCAGCTTGTTCAGGGTCATTCTCAAATCAGCAATCATGTCCTTTGTCTTGTTCATGTTCAAGTTGAGGTGATAGTTTTCACATCGTCCTCCACCAGTTCTCTGTGCTCAGGCTCATCTCGCCACTTTTCTAATAAAGACGACCACCAGAGTCATATTTCTCATCATTATCATTACTGCATTTACAATTCTTTTCATCTTTATTTTTAATCGTCATCTTTCGTCATTAGGCTTAATCACACTTTTGTATTACTCCTTGTTCTCGTGAATATGTTATGAGAATCAGTGACTGCTTCTCTAAAAGTGATCTATTGGACTCTCTCCCTCGCTGTTTCTCAGCATTCTTGCCTGCATCTTTACTGACCTTTCTTCACGCTCTGCTTGGTAGCAACGCTTAGTCTTCTCTCCATCCGTCCGGACGGTCTCTCTCCCTGCCTCACACCTTCACGTTCTCCAGCCCCAACAATTTGCAACGAGCCCTCATGATTTTTTTATCACCCCTCGGGACTCCGTGGCCGAGGTTAGGAGCGTTTTGTGTGATGAGTGTTTTCCGGGGCTCTTCGTCAGGTTTTAATCAGGATATCATCTGCCCAGCAGGAGTTAGGCAGGTGTGCCCTTTTCTTTTCACTTCTCCCTTCACCTCGCTCTTCACCTGAAGTGGCAGGGTGTTACTGAAGTTATCCCCGTGTGTGATCTCCCCAGGCCAAAAGGTAGAGAGAGAAGGTGTGAGGTGTGAAAAATGAGGGAACTCTGAATCAGAGGTCAGCTAATGTGATGCCAAATTGAAAATGAGGGTGAGACAGTGAAAATTAATTGGGGTGGGTGCATTTTTAGCAGAGACATAAATTACTAAATCACAATGGTATTCTTATTTTAAACTGGAGGAGTTATTTATCAGTTTCCTATGCAGTGTGAAGATGACTTTGACACCTGTAAACAAAGACATATGGCATGAGATGCTAAAAGAAAAGACAGAGGTGTGATATTTTAGTTTATGTTCACACTATGCTGCTATGACACCTCACTTAGAGGTGTAAGACTGTCATATTAGTTTTTCAGCAATGGTATAAAGGCACAGAAAACAAACAAATTTTATTCTAAGTTGTTTAAAAAAATAATTATTGTTGCCAGTTTGAGATTAAACTTCTGTGAGCTCTGCATTTACCTTTCTTCCTGCATCTCAGATTTGTTGTTGTTTTGGTGAATTTACTTTAGAATAAATACTTTCATTGCCTCGATCAGAGCGTCAACTGGTGTACAGTATTGTCCATCAGAGGCTTTTTACTTCTCTGGGCCTCCTTGGCACTCCGGTATCGGTTGGATCAAATGTGATCATCAGATCAGAAGGATCTAAGAGCCAGGTCTGAACCTGCCCTGCAAAGGTCACGCTTCATTCCATTATTCAACAAGGCTGCCATGCTAAAGTCAGGCAGTGTTAAGAAAGAAAAGAGAGGGAGAAAAAGAGATTGATTTCGAGAGATGCCTCTCTAAGTCATGTCAGAAGTCTTCCTTCTCCTCTCGAAAAGCTCTGGCTCTGGGGTGGATCAAGAATAAAGAATGGAAGGAAAATGAATGAAACAAGAGAGGAATTAGAAATGAGAGCACTTGTGTGGCCTGACACACTACTTGGAAGAACCCCTTTCCCCTATTTTAACAATATTTTCTGTCTTTAACAGCAGTCTTGCAGATAGAAGGTCAAAGTACAGTAGAAAGTCATCTTTTCTCCTAAAAAATAATACTTATAAGTCAAACTTGATGTCCAAAGATTTTAGCCCCACAGATATTCAGGCCACTGCACAATATGAATTGACTTGACCGCAACAGAGAGCACTGAAATATTCATATGTGGTCATCTTTGTCAATAACAGAGTTGTTATCTGAGGGACTGAAGAAAAAATAAAACACATGTATGTGGTCTTTATTAGACATTCTGGTCAACTGTATGTGTTGTGGTTTCTGGAAAAGTATATGCTACAGCTGTGGTTTTCACGTGGAAGCACCCAGCTGCACAATCCAGCCACTCCAGAAATCCTGAAAATACCCAGGGGAATGTTTTGAGAAAGGGATGTTCGAGATGAGATCAGTAACTGAACACACATTGCTTTCTTTTGCCCATCTTGTCCACACATACACACACATACACACACATTACCTCCAAAGAACAATGATCCTGATCCCCGTTTGTGATCCCCATTGTGGAAAAGAAAGCTTACTTCCCACTCAAGTTTTTTTTTTTTTTTTTTTTTTTTTTTTTTAGCAGCATACAGTATCAGCAGAATTACCACAGCTTGGATTCAACACTGCAGCAGTCTTGCTAGAATGTGTCAAGCCCAGAGGGCTTCATGGCTTTGATCTAAAGCACAATACCCACTGTGTGAGGGGGGAAAAAAGTATGCGCACACGTGCACACACACCCATACACAAATGAGTGCATGCCTCACCCTAATGCTCGTACGTATTTGCCGCCAGATGCAAAGAGGAAGCACACGCACTTGAACCCACACATACACAAATCCCCTTTGATATAGTTCCAGGCTTTTAGAGGATGATTAGGAAAGGCGACTGAGCTCAGGTCTGGGGTGATAGGAGGAAGCGGGAACCTGCTGCTCTTTAGTTAGAGGAAACCGATAGTCTGTCTGTAGATAGAGGAGTAATTATGCTCAAGGGCTGAGGTGAGAGAGGAGGGAGCATTTTGGAGAAGAAGCCAATGAGAGCAATTGTGAGCGGAGGACGTTGCTGTAGGGTTGATTTTTGATCCCTTACTGCGTCACCTCCAACAGATAGCAATTAAAATTTCTCCAGAGGCTCCGTGTTCATGCGGGAGTGTGTGTTTCTGCGTGTGTGTGTGTGTGACAGAGTGAGTGAGGACAAACATATGTGTATTTACATTGTGGTGCAGGGTGTGGTTGTGTACGATTCCCTTCTGTGCTGCATAAATACAGCTCAGTACAGTGCTGCGCTGCAGACACACTTGTGTGTGAGAGGCTCCACGCCTCTTTTCTGAATCCACTCCAGCACTTGTTGGTGGTCTAAGGGCTATGAAATATTAATATATTCCTTCCCTTAATGATTCATAAATTGCATTCTGATACTTGCACTCTGCTTCTGCTCTCGGTGTGGATCGGGAGAAAAGAGTGAGCGCCAGACAAGTGTGGAGTGTGGAGCATGAGATGAAAATCAAGTTTTCCTCCCTTGTCACACATTTCAGCTCACTGCATGTGAGAGTTGAGGGATCATAATGTCAGTAAATAGTATTCATAAACACATGCTCTCCCAGGGAATGTGTTATTAGCATTCACACCAACAGTGAACCAGTAGTGTATTCTCAGAAAAACTGCGGCAGACGACCCGCAACACTTTAGAAAACATCAGCTGTAGCAGACAGGAAACTAGAGATTGCTCTCTTTGCTGTGATAAACCTTCCATTTTAAGATAAAAGTTCAGAGTTTCCCATCTCTCTGTTCACAATTAATTATGGAGCGGAATAGTCTGATATGCTAATCTGATCTTATTATTAATATTTCTTAAATTTGATCCCTTTGCATTGATTTGAGCCACAAAATCACCAATTGGGGCTAAATGAAAAGATAATGAGCTTTTTACTCCGGCCTCTTTATCTGCTGCCTTTTTCAATCTCCCACCATTCACTTTGTCTCTTTTTCATTCAATAGCACTTTAAATGATGGCAACATTAATATTAACATAAGAGGATATTCACAGTGGGAAGAAACTGGATGTAATAGATGTTCTTTTCCCTTCATCTAATTCTGCCTTTAGTTTCACTTTCTTGCACACACACACACACACACACAGTTATAACCCCGGTGCACGCGCACAGGGGCATAACTGGCTCATCTACAGGACCAGCTGGATGTCGGTTTACAATAATAGGTGAGGTAATAAACCACACAGCTCCACTTATTTGCCTGTCTCAGTGTAATTCATTGAGCTGATTGGCTTTAGTTTGGTGACATGTATCCTTGCTGTGAGAGAATACATTTGTGCTTCTGATGAGCTTTAGCATAATCCCCCTTATTATAGACACACAAGCAATGAGGGATAAGCTGCTGAGGCATTTGTAGCAGGTGAGTTTTCAAATAGAGAAGGAGAGGAGTCAAGGAAACACAATTCTATATATGTGTATTCATTTTCACATTCGCATATGGATTCCAGGTTTGTTAGCGTGACGAGAATCTCCCTTGTAATATTATTATGAATTGAAAATATGCTTAAATTTACTGATCGTATAATGGGACTACTAAATGCTTTGTAGTCCCCTAAATACTTATAGTGATTTTTGGAAATGGAGAGGAAGTGAAGTCACGGCCCAAAGAGTTACCAAGACTCACTCAATGAGACGGGAACATGTAGCTCCTAAATCTTCCCTCTAAGCCTTACTGACAGCAGCAAAGGTCAGTTCCTCAGAGGATCCGTTGGAATGACCGACTCTTGATATCTTTTCTTAGTGACAGAAGACTCTTCCCTCACCTCACCCTGAAGCCTTGACGAGCAATGACTAATGAGGATTGATCCTGCATATTATGGCCATAACTTCCAAGAATTAACAAATCCTGACAGCAATGTTGTGCTGACAAACAAAGACAAAGAGAAAAAAAAACAATAACAACAACAAAAACAACCCTCATCAAAGGAAGACTGCAGTAACTGCAATGGAAAAAAGGAAGTATGGGTTTTAATACGCCAGTCTTTTCTTTGTCCGACTCCAAATGAGATGGGACAGTATACCCTTATTATTCGGGGGCGTTACATTCCTTCCTCCCC
The DNA here is from genome assembly GCA_018398805.1 of Hirundichthys speculiger. Lineage (NCBI taxonomy): Eukaryota > Metazoa > Chordata > Actinopteri > Beloniformes > Exocoetidae > Hirundichthys > Hirundichthys speculiger. Next base: position 2,116,333 of record JAGFBZ010000376.1, on the reverse strand, counting down.
CCGGCAAATCCCAAAAATCTGCAAATTATTTATGTGGTTTTAAAAGGCCTATATGTGATATTATATATAAGATATGCTTCCCAAACACAGTCTAAATGCATTCCTACTCATTAACACAGTAATAATGTAGTAATGATGAATTAAAAACGATTTTAATTTTGTAGTGTGATATTTATTAATAATTAAAGAAATTATGTACTGTATCATCTGACATTGTTATTTTTAAATTATTTACTAGTTAGGTTGAATGTGAGCATTTTTCTGCTAAAAAAAACGACCTAAGAAATTTCATGAAATTGCAGAGGCTACCACAAATTCAAATACATTATGAAAAAAAACTGCAGGTATGGGGGACCACGAACGTTGAACCGCGAATGGGAAAGGGTTTACTGTATTGGCAGTGGTGGATTCCTACACTGTTACTTTAATAAGCATGCCACCAGCCTGCCATTACACTACACGTCTGTGCAGACGGACTAGTTTCTCACTACAGTTACTTCCTCTGAACATTTATCACACTTAGGATCAAGGGCTTAAGATTTTCTCCAGGGCTTTGGACTTGCAGTTGGCTGGAAAGGGTGAACTATCCCTTTCCATTTTAGTAGTCACATCTATTTTTTAATGACTTATTTCATTGTAATTATTTCTAATGAGGCCAAAAGATAATCTGGTGAAGAAATAAAGAAGATAGATTGCAGGGGCTTTTTCACATTGAGGCAAAAGTAAGCGTTGGCTGGCCACCAGCATGATGCAACTAGGTGACATTATTACCATTCGTCCTTATGCCTGAATACAGAAGACACAGCTGTATTTTTTTTCTGAATGACTCTTTGAACTCACGCCATTCTTTTTTTTTTTTTTACTTTTCCTTTTTATTCCTTTAATAACTTCCTCAAAAAGATAACGGACCCAAACTGTTTTGTTTGAGATCAAAAGATCTTTGGATCTGGATCGTCTCCTTTGCTGTTTGAGCTGAGTCTCAAGGTGGATTGTAATGGATGGAGACATGTGCTCGATGCCCCTGGGCCTTTCTGCACCTGCAGCCTGCCCACTCTGTTCCAAGGGGCCAGCACACTGCAGTGAAGACCACACAATCCTCTCTTTATCCCACAGACATCAGGTGCATAGTCATGTATGTGCAGATTCTGATATGGTTCACTTCTTTTATGTTCAGGGGTAAACGGGAACAAATTTGTACATTGTCTGTTTATTCACTCCGCTCAGTGTTCCAGCGTAAAACCCTGCCGTCTGCTGATCGTTGCCTTCTACAAGCCATGTCAGTATGTCATATTTCAAGCAAGCGCTGCGTAACAGCAACCACTTGCTTTATTCAAGCCCCAAGTCCTGAGGCGACGCAGTTCAGTGCCGTATATGGAGAAGATTCATGAAGGATCTGCATCACAAGACATCCCTCACAGTCCACCATTTAGCCCAACTGGTGCGTTATACGCTGATAGCAGAGGAGATAAAAGTGGTGGAGGAGAGATGAAGAGAAAAGGAGAGTGATGACCAAATAGTGAGCGATGGTTTTGTGGGGTGGCCCGACAGAGAGAGACACCCCTCCATCTCACTTATCTCCTCTTTGTTCAATTTCCTCAGTGTATAACAGCGCACCTGAGGTCTGGTTGTGGCCCGGTGAAGCTTTCCGGCGGCAGCCCCTGTGAGATAATAGCCAATCCAGCTCTTCCCCTTCCCAAATCAAACAGGCCAAAAGACCTTGTGCTTTGTTTAAATTTCCAATGAACAAACCCATGTCCCTGTGGTGACAAGTCATTACAAAGCCAGACACTCTTTTTTGCTCAGCTAATATCACAAAATGGGGGGAAAAAAATGTCTTTGGTCTCAGAGGTCACGTAAGTCAAACAGGAGAGTGTAGCTATTGTGGGGTGCAGGATGATTACTCTATGGATGATATTTTATAAGTACTCCACCATGATTACTTTGACGTTAGTAATCCATGCAGGCACGCAATCATCAGAGCATCACTTAAGTCGTGTACTGTTTTTTCTGAGCAACACGCCACTCTGATAACAACAGTAAGCAAAGTGGTCCGTATATAAAGTTGCAGAGCTTCTGCTAATGCTTTGATGTCCTCTACTATTATCCTCCCACTCAACACCTTGTTTTCTTTGTGTTTGTTGATGGAGTCAGACACAATTATCAGACACCTCCTGCAGTGGTGTCAATCAGTCTCCCATCTACCACATGCATAATCCGTCTCTCAAATTAGGCGACGTAGCTGTCATAATGAGAACACGGCAGCTTCCTTTATTGAAAGCGAAGCTGAAGATGTTGAAGCTTGCAAAATGCTAAAAAGGAAATGGCAAATAACTGGAATTGTTTTGACTTCATTCATATCTGGAACAATTGTGTGGTGATTAGCTGGAATGAATTTGGTATTGGTTGCTGCCAGTTTTACAAAGCTACCCTCAATCTTTTCAGTGGTGGATTAAAAAAAAAAAAAAAAGAAAAGAAAAAAAATCACCAGCGTGGAGATCACTATAGCAGAGATAGGGCAAACAGAAAGACCGATCCAGCAACAACACAATACAACAAGTAATACCCCAAGGGTATGATCTTTCTGGTGAAAGAGATAAAGAGCAGGTGAATCGTTAGGAAATCCAAACCTGCAAGAAATGTGGCTCAAATCAATGAGCAGAACTGCCTGTAAGGAACACCCGACCAAACAGCCTTCGACTTCCCGACTGTCGCCCTATCAACATTTCATGGTGATGTGACGGGATCAGCGGAACACTGGGAAAACCATTTGGGCCCTGTCCATCATGGTGGAGACACATGAGGCCCCTCAGAGATTTAAGGAAGGATATTATCTATAAGCAGCCAGCTCGCAAATAGGCAGGCCGCACACAAGCACCCAAGAACGCATTCACATATGCACTCATGCCTGCTCACCCTTATTAGGAGCAACCGAGCTTGGAAGCCGCAAATCTATTAGGTATGAGCGATCCGAACAGAACAATGGATATTCAGCAACACTATGATATACAGCTTGTCTTTCACAGCTTCACAGTTCCTCCACATTTGACTCCCCTGCTCCTTGGTTCACCTCTCCCTAAAGGAATCCAATCTCAATATATACTGTAGCATTCCAGTGAGTGCTTTTAATGTCTCCTATTTATGCACTTCTAAATGCCAAATCATTGCTAACCTTCTTAACCCAACACCTCCGGAAAAGGCTGAGAGATTACAGAACACTTTTTTATCCGGCTAAGAAAACACACACACACACACACACATGCAAGAATGAAGAATGTACAGGAAAGCTTTTTTTTTTTTTTCTTAATAGGTCACTTTCTATCTAATGCTGTTAAATGATAGATTAAACAAGGAGACTATTGGTGGGGAAGGTGCTGGGAAGACACAAGAGATGGGTGAGTGCAGTAAGAATCGGGGATAGATAATGTATGAGAGGGAGGGAGATACAAGAGGGAGTAAGATGTGTAGGTTTAGCCTGAACAGAATAAGTCATTCTACACAAAAAAATGCAAATAATGCAGGTTTAGATGCACGATATCAAAGATGCTGGAGCAGAACATGCAGCCCTCATTCTAACCCCCACAGCTTGAAGTGAATCAGCAAGATAAATTTAAGCCATTTAAGCTTTCTTTTCACTGTGTGTAGCTTTAAGAGTAAGGTTTACGTTTCAGTCAACTTTGGAGAGCTGCCATATAGAAGGAAGAAGGAAAAAAGAGGCAGTACTTTAAAGACAATCAAAACAAGGACAAGGATAAAGAAAGAAACCGTGCCAGGCCACATGTTTACACTGCTAGGTCGTAACTGCATTAAGCACCCCCACATCGGTGTGCTCAAAATGCCATAAATTAAGAGTGACTCAGACAAGAGAATTGGCCAATCTCGAGAGAAAGTCAAGAATAGTTGTTAGCTTTAATGAAATGTCTGGCAACATACCAAGAAGCTGCCAGGTGTTGTTTGATTTTTTTTTCATTGTTCAAACTCAAGTCAGGAGATGCTGCACTCACCTGAAAAGGTGTAAGGTAACGTTTCCTGTTGGAGACACATACTTAACAATGATGTGTGCATGCTGAGGTATTTTCTGGTTCATTTGCCTGCCAGTGGACATGCGGCGCTCCCTCTCAAGGGGCTGCTGCGTGTGTGTCTGAACGTGGGTGTGCTTGTGCATAGATGCATATTCATGTGCTGTAAATGTTGTACATTTTTGCATACTGATGCGTGCCTCCTTAGAAAGAAAAAAAAAACATTTCTGTGCAGCAAATCTTTCTCCACAACTTCAAAAAGCTTGTGCTCAGTCAGCTGGCAGTATGTCTGTCTGCGCCTCCCAGCTCATTAAATGTGCCAGTTGTTTTTGCCTCACAAGTACGGTTATCTAAGGAGATGAGCAAACACAAATAATGACTCACCCATATGTAATTATACCAGATTATCATCACATTACAGACATTGTATTTGAACCCCGTCCTCCTCGTTAGCATAGATAATCAATGCAAACTCACTTCTCGATGGCATGTTCCTTAATACAAAGCTACATGTCATAAGTCATAAATAGTGATATTTATTATAGATTTTTTTTCCCCTCTCAGGAGCTTCCTGATAATTACTTGCTATATCTGGGAAGACACACAGGCCTAAATGTCATAATTAAGTCGATTTAGTGGCCACACTGAAAACCTTCCCACTTCAAAATGCACAAATAAATCTTGATTATCCAGAGCGGAGGATGATTTTTCTGATTTCATTATGCTAAGATGATTCTGATGGGATATGAGGAAACTCTAGCGTGATGTGGTTTATGAATAAATAAAACAAATTATAAAAAAAAATATTTGATATATCAACAGAAAGTGAAAGAGAGAAATGACAGAGGAACCATTCAAGAGCATGTCATCTATAAACTCTTGCTCTAATACTGGATTTGTTCTTGTATCACATTAGAGTTAGCACTAAATCTGGATTTTAACACTAATCACCCTGCGCACATCTAGAATCAACACCATAAGATTATCAGTCTTTGGAATTTAATTTGTATGTGGGTTCAGAATCACGCTGTCATCTTTTATTGTTTGCAGAGAGGTGAACAAAAAGCCCACTGAGCTCGCACCACTTGTGTTGTCATGGGATCGGTTAAAAACAATATGTTGGCAAGCAAAAATGTTATTAATCCCTCTTGTGTTTAAGAGGACATACGTGCCTCAAAGGGAAGACTGCAGCTTTTGTTATTGTGAAAAATTAAAACCTATTTGACAGTCAGACCTTGGAAGTGTAATTAGGCAGCTACCTGATAAATTCCCTTCTGATGCCAAAGTTTTCAAAGCCCATCAAGCTTCAAAGCAAAGGACCTCTGAAGAAAGGCGTTGCTTAATTCATTATGAATTTTTTTACATACTATACGCCAGGATAAACACAATCTTTTTTAAGCACATAATGCAACCTCTAAGACTCCTTGGAGAGTAAACAGCAGCTGGTTTTAGCTTCTTTTGTGTATTTGGTCCCCACATTTTTCTTCACATTGTGCTGGCTGTTCACTGTACTCTTTAAACCTGCTATGATCAAAAAACATAAGTTGCGGGGAAGCATAGAACATTGTCTGCTTCTTGAAATTATTACTTATTTATAAGAATGAGACATTGATGTATTTTGGAAACAAAGGGTATGTGAAGCATTGAAAGAAAAGTGAGTCCTGGTACCATAGTAACATGGCAAATTTGGCTCAAAGTCACCTTTGGATGAGAGGGTTAGTAGACATTAAAGTGATGCTAATGCTTGATGACACAACAGTGCATTGGCTATGGGGAACTTGACATCCTTTGCACAGACCTGGTGACCACAATGTAATCCAAAATCATGTTTTTATTACCTCCGCCAAGGAGGTTACTGTTTTTGCCGGCATTTATCTGTCTGTCTGTTTGTTTGTTTCTTTGTCTGTGTTCAAGATAACTCAAAAAGTTATGGATGGATTTTGATGAAATTTTCAGGAGTTGTCAGAAATGTGAAAAGGAAGAACTGATTTCATTTTGGGTGTGATCCGGAAGAAATCCTGGATTCTGGATCACTTTCAAATTTTTGATAACATTGTGATAAATGGGGCCAAAAATGTTGCTTTTCAATATCTCTGTTAATTATTCCCCAAAACTCATGAAATTTGACTCAGGGATCGACAATGGAAACCTCTATCAAATTTCAAAGGCTGATCCGGATCTGATCCAGAAGGCGGATTTTATCGCAATCTCTATAAAAACATTGAGGTTGTTTAATTTCAATATATTGACTTTGGAAACAAATATTGCATGACAAAATGTGTGTGTGCATCACAAAATAAAGGAAGATATGGTACTTTTTTAGCGGTCCCATATTGTCAGTGCTATATGTACGACTAATATTTATGGTGTAAATTGCTATATGGGGGAATTTTTGCACTTGGCGGAGGTCTGCGCTCTCTGAGTGCTTTTCTAGTTTTTTTTTTTAAATGACAGAGGAAACTGAGGACAACACATCATAAATAAACAGTCACGCGCTGAAACTGAAGTTACCGCTGCAAACCTCTGTGTGAAAAATGAAGGTATTTAATGTGAATCTCAATATGATAAATGTGTTTGTAAAAGTTTGCAAAAGAAGGAAATATTTCATGCTCTGCTTACCATGTGAAGTCAGTGAAGTTAAAAGAGTAATGTCTGTGGCATTAAAGCATGACACAGTTGAATGTAACAATGCTATATAAGAAAATGAAAAAAAAAAAAAGAAATACCATATTAAGAAGCGGGAGCGAATTCTTCTTCTTTAAATGTTAGCTTTGGTTTTTGACTTTGCGGGAAGTCAAGTGAATCCATTTACCTCAATGCTCAAGTCAACGCTCTCTACACGTCTGAAGATTCAGTTAAACTGAGTTATATTTAACGAGCAATAAGTGCACGCACGCACGCACAATGCTCATACATCACAGATCCTCTCACATTCAGACAGGATGAGGAGGCACAAGAGATTTGATTTACATCTGTGAGGAACTCCATTCACACCATCATTTAATGAATCACCACACATGCTATTGAGACTCATCAACATACAGTCATAAGTGAGCGTTGCAAGGCCAGCGGGATTTGACAAGGCTGCTATCAGCTGTCATTGTGGAGAAAACACCAGGCACTGAGAATTTACTCCGTGGGGATGAAACACAGCCAGTAACGTGTAAAGAAGATTGTTGTTCTCTTTAACTAATGACCATGTCAACCTTTTCCTTAAACTTTCCAGTTCAGCCGTGGTGGCTGTTTGCTGGATCACGTCGGTGAAACCTTTTGTCTTCCATCAGATTGAAACACTGCTTCGTTGCCACAGGAGGTTTTTGCCACACAATTTCCCAAACTAGATGCAGAGACAGGTATTGTGACACACAAGCAGAGTGTGAATTTGTGAAAAATGGTGCCTTATTGAGCAAGGAATTGTGTCATAACGGTTGTCAGTGGATACTGAAAAACATGCAACTCTATTCTATGCAGTCGGTGGCAGACTCTATGCGCAAGGGTTGAGTGTTGCCATAGAAACAGATATATGGACTTGCTAAGTTGTGATTTATCAAAACACCCTCAGGTAAGTAGCCCAGATTCTCGAGACTCTTAGAAACTAGTATAAGTGCCAGGTCAGTCATCATTTGTGACAGATTTCCAATTTGTCACAAATATTTACACACTGTGTAAGATATGAACTTCAGTGTGTTTATGTTATCAAGGTATTGAAATATAGATTGTGTCCTGCAGCTGGAATCTTTATATTCAACCAGCTAATGCGGGTGAATTATGTCACCATTCTGTAATCAGAGAGGTGGATAATAACAGAAGAATAACCCGTCATGAGCTCTACAGTTACATGAAGTCTGATCTCATGAACTTGGATCTACAGAAATAAAGCTTCTCTGCTTGGAGCTGAGGAGGGTCAGGGGCCAAATGGTGTCTGGGGAATGGGTCAGTGATTACAGTAAGAGGCCCAGTCACTCATTGATTTCTCGGCTCCAGCCGCAGCAGGAAAGTGACTTGAGTTTTCACAGACACTGCCAGACAAAAAGGAAGCTGATGCAAGGAAACGGGAAGAGACGGGCGGGGGCAAGGAGAGGCCAGGGACACTGAGAAACAGAGGCACGCCCTGCGAAGCCTTCTCCAAATGAAAGCTGGAAGGGCCATGTCAGTGCGTGCTCTGCAGAGACCAGACGAAATGTGTGAAGTGAACCTGAACTGAGCACCGAGTACACAAAAATGGAATTATATACACTGCATTCAATTTGCTGCTTTTTTTTTAATGCTCATGTGTTAGGATACGTCTGCTCAAAGTTCCAAGCTTTGTCTTGAAACACAAAATTAAAACTTTAATTACTTAAGAACACAACTGTGATTATGTAGTTTGCAACCATTTCTTTATTAGCGTCATATTAATGGGGTCCAGTAATCAAAGTAATTAGGGTTTAATTGAAAAGCTAATTGCCTCTTATATTCAGCTTATTGCCTTGGATTTTCCTATCATGGTTATGAGGCTGAGGACTGAAGGACTTGAGAGAAAAATGTGGCAATGTTTTCATACTATAGAGAGAAGCTGTCAAGCGTAAATCGAAAATGTCAAGTTCTGCAATCACAGTTTAACACAGCTAGAGAAACCGCAAATATTTATAAAGTCCTAGTTATCCGGTCTCGCTCTGCCTCTGTAAGAACACTGTAATAGAGCAGGAATGTGATTGGGAAAAAAAGAGAAAGAAATCATTACTGTATAAAAAGAGATGAATTCTTAATCAAAACAACTTGAACATCTTCAATGTTGAAATATTCTGGAGGTCGTTTTTTTTTTGTGTGTGTAGGTGTGTGTGTGTTCAGCTGCTATTTTGCTTGCAATTTTCTTGCTTGTAGTGGCTCATTGTGTAAAGACAGATGGTTTATAGCCTTTACTCACACTAAAACAAAGAGAATGGTCCAAGTCAGACACACACACACACACAAAGAGGACACAAACTCATCAAATTGTCCATACACTCCCCCAACCAGCCCCACTTTCTCTGTACTATTATTTTCCTCCCTGAACCCTCTTCATCCCAGTCCCTGAGCAGCCCTCATCCCCGCTGAGTTAATCACAGGTGGAGGCTACAGCAGTATGAGTGCATGAGTATACACTGCAATCTGTCTAAACACTCACATGCAGCATCTGTGCACACACAGGGGCACCTGGACTGGCGTAGGTTACAATCACTCCTCTTGGCTTTTTCCTGGGGTGACCAGAAGAGAGGACTGGGCCAGATGCACTGATGATGGCCTGAGTGGTAATCTCTTGCCCGATGAGAGCAAAGGGGCCCTCTGACAGTGAGGCTTACCTCCTGGGCCTTACACCCCCAACTGGACATATTTTACTCGACCACATCCATCATGAAAGATGATGTGTTACGTGCCTCATACACCTCCTACATTCATTTTATACTCCGAGATAGATCTGCCATTGGATTCAGTGCCACTTAAGGACAGGGAAGCAATTCTTGAAAATGTAGATTGCCATGCCTGTCAAGAGATGGTGTTTAAAAACAGCAACTACCAGTGATTCATCCTAGTGCTCAAAGAAAGCTACCCAAGTTTGAGCCAGAGCCACCCCCAACTAAATGCTCAGGGGGCTCTAAATATAGAAACCGTTTTCCATATTTCCTTTCATCAACACCAGGGCCGTTGCCCAGCATATCATTTTCTCATCATGTGAATTGGCAGAAACTTGTACCATTCGCGCCGTTCATCTGTTTGGCAGAGAGAGTCTGTTCGCTTGATGGGACAACTTCACAAAGCTAAGAGGAGGTTTCTGCTTGTTTATTTGACTGCACGACTGTTGACTGCAGGGGAAACTGAAACGTATAAAAATGCAAGATGAGACTGAAGTAACTTTGCGAGTGTGTTTTAATTTGATGATGCATATTTATGAGTTTAATAGTGCAATGGCATGTGAAGAGTTGAAGTGAATACAACTCGAGTCTGAATTAAAATGGTAATAATGCAACCCACTGGATAAAAACTGTCTTTGTGATGAGAATATAAACAAAACTACAAATGATCCAACTTGAACAGTTATTATAAAGTCTTCCTCTGCTCATTCTTAATGGGTGGAGGATACTTATTTAACTCATGAATGTGCAAATAGTTCATGCAACAACTTTAACAAAAACATGGATATTTATACAGTATCAAGAATTCACTTGAGAGAAAAGAAAAACACTCTTCAGCCCATCTCCCTTAGGTTGAGTTTGAATAATGTGGGGAATTATCATTATACAAAGAAATAAGATTTAGCTGTTTTTAAAAACAGCGCAATGGTGAAGAATATACGAGAACAGTAGGACTTTTTTTCCGCTTCTGGAACAATGTGACAGAAAAAGGGATCACTTCTCTTTAAACCTTTAAGGAGGAAATGGGAAGTTTATTTTAGAATGAAAGTGCTGTTGGAATTTCAGTTTTGTTGTCTTTCATAGGTTTGAGAGCTCTTTAAGTATATTCTAACTTAAGGTAAATGTGTTCGTATATGGCAAATATAATGTCTGGGTTGTATGTGAAGGAAAAGAATATTTACCTTCTCCCCCTCTTTCATTAAATGTTTTGATCATATATTGTGGATGTTGATCAGATAGTTATTCATTTTTTCTCTTACCTGAGTAAATACGATGCAGTATTAAAAAAAAGTATATATAAATATAAATATGTTATATGTACTTTTTTTCAGTTTCATGCAGCCTGAGTTGTGTCTAGACTACATGTGCGTTGCATTAGTGGAATGTAAAGTCCTGTGTGATGAAGACTTTTGTTGTTGTTTCTATTTGTTTAACGTGAGTTAAGTGTCAGGAAAGCAGTACTCAACCAAATATGTAGCTAAAACATTTATTAATCACCAAACTGCCCTCATATCAGCAACAATTCACTAAAAAATCCGTTTGCAGGCAACATCTCTTTCAGATGTTGGAACTACAGCTGACTGAAGGATGAAGCAGCAACTGCAGAGTATTTGTCCAGGACACAAACTTGCAGTCAGAATGGTAGAACCAAACCATAATTTACTGGCTCTTTTTCAGTCAAGCACAGGCCCTTTGCACATCCTTACTAGGTTGTGACAAAAATACTGAACGAACAAAAGGAGAAACTGCTTAGTGATCTGCTGCAGCTGTGTTGAGTTAATTTCTCCTGGCACTGCTCACTGAACCACTGCCCTAAATCCTCCCCCGATAGCTGCACAGAAACCACACACCAACACACTTACCTGTTATGAGGACAATTTTCTTTTAATTTTGGCAATATCATGTGACTGCTCTCAAACTGCAGCTGGTCAAGTCTCCAGGCTTCACCTTTACAATGATCAGCCATACATTAAACACAGTTCTGTATATACATAGTCCAATATCAAGAGTAAAGACGATGTAAAAAGTGCAGGGAATGCCTGCGACTTGCAAATGGTCATTTCTTTACTGTCATCTTTTGTTGCCTTGTCTGTTTGGGCTATATATTTGAGTTTTTTCAGTTACTGGTCAAATGTAAGTGTCTTTGCTTAATACATGTGACCATCTATACTGTGTGTAGTTAATTATAATTACGCATGTCTTTGATGCCATAAAAGGCTGCACCATGTCAGCATGATGCAATGAATATGAAAAAAACGCAATTTCTTTTTTTTTTTTTTTTTTTGGGTTTTTGTCATCAGTGAAAATAATGAAATAAAATTGTAATGAAAATCTGTGAAATTATATTTTCATTCATCACAGATATTTGGGATAAATGGCAGCTCTTGCAAAAGCTGGGTAGCGTTGATCAGGCTTTATGTACTGTGTCTAAAGATGTCTTTACCACACAAAAACTAAACAAAACTTTACTCAGACACAGGTGACTCACTGTTTTGCCATTTCCCACAGCAGAACACATTTTGTTTTCCAATTCAAAAGTCAAAAAACATTGTATCACAAACATTCAACTTTAGTTAGACTTTTTTTCCTTTCTTTTCCGTTCTCAACTTTTTACACAGTTAGGCTGCAGCGATCACCTCGACATTTAGTGCTGGAATTTCCAGCGCTAAAAAAAAAACTTGTGCTCAAGTGGGAGAGAAAAAATGTCTCCAGGCATATTTTGTGAGGTGAATGACAAAATGATGCCCAGAGGAAGCAATGCAGCAGTGAGGAAACGTGACGCTTAAATTCAACCCAACTTCTCCTTCTGTGCTGGGTTCTTGTCTCTTGTCTGGTATTTAATCCTTGGAGAGTTGGACACGTTTTCACTCCTTCAGTTTTGTCGCGCTCTTTCACCACAAAAATAATCACAGGTATTTTCTTTATCTGTGCAGCCACAAAGAGATCAGTTCTTTTCTCTCCTTGTCTTCAGTCTTAATTACTCCTGATCCCTAATCTGATTTCTAAAAGCATCTCTTCACAGCACCACAGCTTCACAAAGACAACAGCAAAAATGATGCTCCTATTATAGATATGGAGGAGAGAGGGAGGAGTAGGAGTGTATGGGCGCACTTGGAATGTCAAGTCAAATTGTTTCTGCATTTCATCTTGTTGGCTCCTTATCTATTCAGCTGTTTATCTGTACCTCTTCTGGGGTATGTGCAGGCTCCTTGAGTGTGTCTCTGTGCATGTCTGTGTGCTGCCAAAGTAAGGAGGCAGGCAGCTCGCTGTGTCAACGGCTGTAGGGGGAATTTTCAAACCCCAGTCAGCGGGGGATGGTGTTAGAAATACAGATGTTAGAAATGGCTCCGCTGTTTGCTTATTGTTATCACTGCTCGTCGACATAGAGAAGAGCAGTCTTGGGTTTTGACTTGACAAGGGAGAAACAGAATGATAAATTCTCCCACTAGCTTTCTTCCGACTTGCCACCCACCTTCAACACAGCTGCCCCACCCTGCTGTAGACGGCATGAAAAAAACCAACAGATTACAAAGTAATACACAGACGGCTACATAGTGAGCAGGGGGGAGACAAATCCCCGCCCTCTTGTCTCACCAGGGCATGAAATAATAAAGCAAAAATGCCGTTACAACTACTTTTAATGTGATATTAAGCAAGTGAATTCAAACTGCCCATAGACACTGACAGCTGAAGACCAAGAAATATTAATACTTTTGTGCATAGACCTACACACAAAAATCTACATCTGTCAGTGAAATTAAGACATTAAGGTTTTGTAAAGTGGAGCATTGTGTAAAATAATCATGCATTCTGAGAGTTATGCCCCTCATGATAATGATTTTTACAGTGCTTGTTTCCCACTTCTATTATATATACATACTAATTAGCAAGAGGAACAAAGAAGTCAACCCTCAGATCTCTCCTACTGAATGCTGACGCTACGATGTTTGGAAGCAGCAGTAATTAAGTCCAGCATATAAATTGCTCAAAAAGATAACTCGTTATATTCCTCTGTGAAATGAAGTCCGTTAAAAAAGCAAGATGCAAGCAGCACACATTCAGATTTGAGCTTGTGTTCTGCACAGAACCTTGTGTTCTGTGCTGCCTGATGGGTAAGGTAAACAAAAATATAGAAAGTAAAAAGAGTAAAAAGAAAAATAGAACAGGGAGCATCCTCGCTAATTAATGACTTGGTAAATAATGAGAACAGAGTCAGGATTTGATGTGAATGTGGTGATGTGGTTCCACTATAAATAATCTGTAGAGTTGGCGGTCATGGATTTAGCCAATATTACGAACACATGAAATCCAGGGGATTTTCACAAAATATTTTATTTTAAGAAGTTGTTCTACTTGGAGGCATTGGCTAGACATTTACCCTCACACACAGGAGTAATAACACACAGCGTGGTCCTCCCACACACACGAGATTACAATCATGTAACTGTCAAGCAGCCATCCTCAAACCCCCACACCCACCCCTCACCCCCATCCCTCTCCAAAAAGGAAGTCAAGGATCTAAACTCCTCCACCCTGAGCTGCAGGAGCACTCTGTCTGATGCGTAACATTAATTTCTCATGATGTCAGTCAGCTTTCATCAGCGTTAAACTTTAGCGTGCCCACGAGAGCACTGTCCGGGACAGACGTGGGAAGAGTCCAGAGGGCTACGTGTGAAGAAAAGGAGTGTCCCCCTCACTCTCGTGTGTGGTTATCCACTCCACTGCCAAAGAATGATAAGAAAAAAGGAAAGAAAGAAAGCAAAAGGAGAGAAAATAGGAAAACAAAAGTGAAAGACATTTTTATATCCTCTGCCTAGGATCCTTTGCCCTGACTACATGGCCGTGCTTCCTAGAATGGCTTCGCTGCCTTTCCAGTTACAGTACAGAAGAAAACTGGAGATGGGAACAAAAGAGTGCAATTGGAGACCCACACTGCATGGGTGTGTGTAGGTGATGAGATGGTGTTAGCGTGGGTCTGGGCTTTCTCTGGTATACTTGCTACAGTATTCAGGGATAGTTACATATACAACTGTGATGTAAAGTGTTACATCACTTTCAATGAGTGATAGTTTATTGTATGAAATAATTAATATGATGATTCCAAAGATGTACATTGTGCTATTTGGCCACAGGGTTTCAGTCTGAAAGTCATCTGTCTTCTTTTCAGCGCAGTACAGCTTTTTTTTTTTGCAACGCAGTGAAATAGAGTGTACAACTAAATATTCAGCAGGCTCGCACTGTGTGTGATGAAACATATGGAGCTGGCTGGCATTGTGCCGTTAGAGAACTATGTTCACTGTCTTGCGATTCAGGCATAATAGGTTTTATTCATGGGTGTGTTTAAGAGTCGGGGAAACATTATTGCAGAATTTGACCGCGTCTTGCTGATAGTTCCTCCACCAATGAAGGAAGAAATGCTTAGCAATGACTGTGGTGAGACTGAACTTAAGATGCTGTCTGCAAGGCTGAACAGCTTCCTCTCCTCACTGTGTTCAGGCTTTGAAAGAGCAGAGCAGCATTTCCATCCATCATGCATCACCTTTTCCATGATAGCATAGCCAGCTAGTTTTACATTATGTATTGCGAGCCAAATGGTCAAAAGGAGGCTTATTGCCACTAAAAGAACAGCTCTTACTAAAAGGGTTTTTTTTTTTTTTTTCTGTCCTGTTTGCCTTTTTGCAACTCTGTAAGGTGGATAAGGCTTTTAATCTGCCCAACACATGCTGCTGCTACACAGAGAAAGACTTTCAATTTTCTAGTTTATCATTGGTTCAACTAATCCCATTGGCCATGACTAGAAAGAAGCAGAAACATGTCTCTGTGTTATCTTGCAGAGCCTTGTGCTCTGAAGTTCAGAGATTTTAACTCTTGGCTCGTGTGGGAGAGCACACTTCCATCCACTCCGATGATAGTGTTAGTTTATTGAGAACATTGAGTAAGCAATCCTTTAATGCACAGAGCACAAATAAAGAAGAAGGAGGTATTTCTATTTTTCTATCTTTGTTTTTGTGACTGTCAGTTGTCCTGATGCCCTCAGTCCATTTACAAAGTCTAATTAATGAGCCAAATGTTGGAAAGAAAAGCAATTGGTGCTTGTCTGGGCTCCTGCTTGAAATTAAAAACGATGTTCATAACAGCCAAAATGACAGGAAAAAAGGACACAAAGGATAGAAGGAGTAGCATCTCACACAGTTTCATTGAGTGACTCAGGAACTTGTCACATATAAATATTCAGTCAATGCATGCTCCCTATAGGAATCTATCTGGACTATCAATATGATGGATTAGTCTATCCCTGCTGGAGAAAAAAATAATTACTCAAAGCAATAATTACAGCAGCCCCGTGCTGGATTGCGATCAGTAGCTTGATAAGACTTCATTGTCAAATTGCTGAAGTGAACAACATTTAGCATGAAGGTCAAACGGCAACTTCAAAGGTCATCTCTGTTTTATTTCAGCATCATTCCTCAAAAAATGTAACACACAGTGTGACTATTACCTCAGGTGCCACAAAATATCTTAGTTCTGGCCTTTGCAAAGAAACATGTTCAGGAAATTGTATAACATGAAACAACACTCCTTTCATAATTGCGCTGTTCAACTTGATGTTTCCTGCTGCTGCCCTGAGCCAAATGTTACGATCACAAATCATCCATCCTGTAATTACGGCTGATTCCCTTACGCCAGCCCTTAATTTGGTCAAATTTGTCAGCAGGCAATTATGCTAGATAACTGTGCGAAAATGTGAGTAATTTCTGAGTGCTCTGCCACATCATCAGAGCCTCTTAAAAGTTCATACTTCAGGTGAATTACTGGATTGTTGTACATATTAATGAGCACCTCACTTGTTTTTCAGTGCAGTGTGCTGATAAATACTCACACTTTTGATCATGCTGAAGTCTTTCTTAAACCAAGAATCTAAAGCAAAAATAAAGTCCATCAGCTCTTTGTTAAAGAGAGCAGTTTGAATGTAGCTGTATTTCTGTAACTGGGGTTAAGGCACTTTATGTCTTTGTGTCTTCATACACACGTGCAGATAACCCTGTAGCTATGGTGGAAACTAGCAGTGCTCAAGTAATTTTATCAATGAGCGACAGCTAGGCTGTGGGGCAAATCTCACCCAGTGTTGGGAAGCACATGATAGTTGATTTATGTGGAAGTCTTGCTCCATTCTGTGTATTTTTCTGTCTGTTTGCTTCATTTTGGCTTACATGTGTGCATTCCTGTTTATACATAATGCAGTTGCTGCCTGTAGCCATGCTTTTATTTATATTTTTAAGATCTTTGGAGTCTTCCTGAAGTTGTTTCATAGTGAGGAGATCCATCAAGTCGGTAGAGGAGAAACAACATAGGAGCAGGGGTCAATTGAGAGCGTGGTGCACATCAGAGGAAACAATGGCTGTTGAATTATTGAGTCCTTCCTGTCCCATCAGCTATTTGTCCCAGGCCTAATGGGTTTCTTCTCTAAAAGGCAGCATTTGAGAAAAGGGAAAGAATTTACTTTACTCTGTTGTTTTCTGAGGTTAAGAACAAAACAAAAAACACCAGAACTGGACTTTTTCTCCTTGAGACAGGAGTTTGCTGCCTCAGCTTTTTTAATCTTTCACTTTCACTTTGGGTCATCGCAGTGCTTTAATAGTTTCATTTTGACTGCATTGTTTATTCAGAGGAATAGTTAGTTGGTGTGAACTGGTGTAATTACAGCCATGCAGGCACAACTACGTCGCAGCCTACATATCTATGCATGGACATGCATAGATATGTAGGCACAACTACGTCGCAGCCTACATATCTATGCATGTCCATGACAGAGAAAATATTTTCAATAGACACATATATCCTGAAAAAGCTCTAATTAGTTGACTGCAACTGTGAAGGACTCTGTCTGGCGGTGTCCTTCAGTTAATCCACTCTTCCTCACCTGCGCTTAGATTTAACCCTCAACACACTTTGTTGGTCAATAGGAAATCAGGACGCACAAATATACGCACGCACGCACACACACACACACACACACACATCAGGAATGCATCACACAGATACAGATTTAGAAGATACAATCTCTTGTCCATGAGCATGCAGAGCATGCACACGTACAATTTTTACACTTTCCTAGGGAGTGTGCGCTCCTGCGGGGTTTATTGGGTGGGCTGCCATCCAGCCATGGCCTCAGGAATCTGGTCTGTCAGCTGGCAGTCAGGACTCTGCAGGTGTCTCCTCAACACAAAAGTAAAGTCAAGGGCCAATAAATAACAGCAGCAGGAAAACCCTGAGCTAAATCGATACTGAAACCATGTACTCTCTCTGCACTGGCCTCAGAATCTTCTTAATGACACAAAAGTGCTTGCTCCTGGCCCATGGCAGTGTATTCACATGCACCACCGCCTCAGCAGCATGGAAGTGACATGCTGTGGGCTGTAAATGTCTTCTCTTGAAACCATTACATCAGTCGGTATACTTGCTCAGAACTTACAGCAGCTATCTCCCGGTGTGTAGTTTGGGTGTGACTGCTGTCAGGTCATTCAAATTAAAACCTCGTAAAGAGAAAAGAATAGCCCTTTTTCTCCCTGCTTTAGCTGTTCATCTAATTTGTTCAGCCAATAATATTTCAACCAGTAGCATATGATGCCTCCTCAATGGTAAATGCTCATAGAATGCTTAAAATTAATGGTAAAAATCCATCAAAGTACATATATTACATATGAAAAGGTAACTGTAACTTTGAGTGACTCACACTCAATTAGATGGACTTGAAAATAACTATTTTAGTTCTCTGCTTTGGATAACAAAGTCTGGATCGACCCATTTCAAACTGAATCAAGAGCATCCGAGGAGGACATTTCAAATAGATACCACGCTGTCATTGGCTTTAAATAAAACAGACTGTTTCTCATTAAGCCTTTCTTCTTTCACTGAACATACGGTACCTCCTGGTTTCGTTTATCTTTTGCGACATACTCATCTCAGCTCCTGTCATTATTGTTCCCTTCTCTTTTAGTTTATTTCTGTTACTTCTGGACCCATATTTTTTGATCATTTTTTTTTTTAACTTAAATGACTGTGTCTTGTAACATGTTGGAGATATGGGGAAGTTTCTTCAGCCTACAACCAATCTGCATTGTAGGCTGCATTGCAAGCACTATGCTATGTCTTAATTCAATCATAATTAGGCTTAAGGTTGCAAAACAGAAAAATACCAGGAGCATATTTTCACAGCCGTCTCATTGGCAAAGATGTCTCAAGTCTAACATTTTCAGTTGGTCTTCCTATAGCTGTAATTATATTTTTCTTTTATTTCATTTTATTCTGCCTGAATACACTCTCTTGATGATGTTACGTATGTACGGACAACCTTAAGACTATAAAGACACTTGCACTCCACAGTGATAGAAAAAAAACAAGAGATTTCAAACAAGTACAGACAGAATAAAAAGAAAAAAAAGAGCAACTCGGACTGGTAAGCTGTTGGTTCGTTTACCTATGATCTTGCGGTCAGAAGTCAGTCTTAGCCTTGAGCACAGTCACACTGAAACAGTCAGACAAGAACAGTCACTCTAAATGTAGGTACAGAAGCACTGAATAATACATTGCTGTATCTTGTTAGATCGTAAACATATTCATTATACATTACAGTAGCAGCAGTGTTTCCCGCATCATCTCAAGATAACTTTGATTGATTCTTGTTGACAGAGCAGAAAAGGGTCGCAACTCAATATAGACACAGTGCAGCAACTGGAATCCAACAATGTTTTACACTCTCCAGGAGAAGGAGTCAATAACTCACCAACTGTGAACATACCTTACTGTTGGTGCCCTGCCAGACTATTAAACCTCTGTATTTTAATTTAATGCAGACTTTTAGATTAGAACTACAAAGAACATTACAAAGAGCCTTAACACCGAATACTATGCAGACTATATATGTATAAAATACAGTATTCATGGGCGTGAGAACTGCCGTACTAGGGTGACCCAGATACAGATGATGCAGAATGAGGGGATAAAACAATAAAACATTCCCTGTAAGGATTTGTTTTACACGGCATTTGATTGAAAAAAATGTATCTGTCTTTTAGTACATCTCAGTAGCCATTAGTGAGAATTTGTTCTCACTTGCTGGAAGTTTTGGAATGCCACAGTGCCGGCTAAATGGCTAACCACTGTTATCAGCCTGAGCCTGAACAATTACAAGGGCCCATGTTCTTGTGAATGCGTGTCACATTAAATTTGCTCTGAAGAGAAGGAAGGAGAGAAGTGTGGACAGGAATGCTGTAGGGATTAATATTGTGCTCAGGAGTCCATTTCTCTCAGGCATTAGCTGCCCGGTGGAGCGCTGAGGATTTGACAGGGAACCACGACGCAGCGTGTTGAGCCATGTGGAAGTGCTACAACTGAACACACACATTGTCTAAGACCCAGTGGAAGCTACCACGCAGACACCTCAGTGACACCAGGCACAGATGGGGGACAAATCAGTGAAAAATCTGAACTTTTGTCCTTCAGTTCGGTACAATTCAGCTCAGTTTATGTAACAGCAATTAACAACACAAATCATCTCAGAACATTCAACAGAGAAACAAAAATTTCAGTCCAATTTAATCAAATTTTATTATCCTTGACTCCAGTTCAATCAAATTCAGTCCAATTCAATTTAATCCAATTCAGTATAAAAGTATTTATGTACTTCCAATTCCTGTTTTGTCTGGATACTCCTGCTTCCTCTCAGAGTCCAAGAACATGCAGGTTAGTTTGATTTTAAGCTTAAATGCTTGTCTCTGTGAGCCCTGTGACGTACTGCTGTTCCTCTTGGTTCGTCACAGCTTGTGCAGGCTGATTACACATGAGAGGAGCCTGTTACCTGAAGGCTCCTTCTCCCATATTACATTATGAAACTCTGTGAGCCACATGTAAGCCTGCAGTTCGAGAGTTAAGTCCTCTGCTGGTAAAATATGGAATTATTGGGGCTGCTATGATATGATGGATCATGGTCGATAGGGATTTATATGGAGAAGGATTTTGCATTTTATTGTGGTAACACATGTGAAAGATCACACCAACACAATAAAAACTACCAGATGAGAGACTGCGGTATGCTTTGAAAGAGTTTTCCCTCATACTTTCATTTGAGTTGCAGAGAATCAAAATCAAGGCCCACTGGGGCTGTCATATGATGAATACAATGCCCAACACCTGAAAAAGTCACCCCAGATAGCAAAGGGTGTTTGGCCCAAATTCAGCCCATATCTATAGTTTCTGTTAACCCACAGTTACATTAATTTGATTGGGAAGTGGGATCTTTGTAAGCTTTTAATATTAAAGAAATCATATTATTCATTTTTGTAATAATTTCTTTAGTCTTTATTTCTTTAATATGGTTTAGATTCTGCACAAAGACTGTAGCCTCTCAACAAGTGACCTATTTGGCATCCCTGTTTTAGTGGTGAAGGAACCACTTCAGACACCATTAATCACAATACAGTTAAAATGGGGAAAGTGTACTTTAGAGATACATGACACAAGAAAAATCAAGAAGAAAAAAGAATTATAAAATGCCCTAGATAGCAGACACATTTGGGCCCAAACTGGGGTATTTTAGCAACCAATGGTTCAGGTACAGCACTGACAAGTGCTATGTGGGCCAGCCATGTCTCAATGTTCATTAACTGGGCCAAAGTTGGGTTTTTGCTTGTGTTGCATGAGCCAAATTTCTAAAATTTACTTTGATATGTGATTGTTGTGATAGCCCTAAGGTCTAGAAATGGGCCATGTCTGATTAAGTTTGGGCAGCCACTCTCACCTTGAGTTAACGTCTACTATCTCTTATTAATACAGATGCAAAATCATCATAAAGACACTCGTACTACCAAAATAGAAAATAACTCCACTCATTATCCACTCAGTCAAAACTGGCTTCACGAAAGTAAGACATTCCTTGAATAACTTTCAATTTAATTTAATTCATAATATTCCACAGACAAACACACCAAAAGCCATATTTTCATTGGATGCAGAAAAAAAATTGAGAAAGTGAATTGGGAATTTCTATTTTTAAAACTCAAAAATTGGCTTTGGTGAATCGATTACTCATTGAATAAGTATTCTTTGCAGATCACCAAGGGCAACAGTCACCACAAATGGATTAACATCACAGCGCTTCATCTTACACAGGGGTACAAGGCAAGGATGCCCACTTTCCCCATCCTTATTCGCTATTTTTATCAAACACCTGGCAGCAGCCATGCTTTAAAATAGTAAAATCTTAAAAAACCAGGCAAGAAATATAACACACAAGATCATCTTATATGCAGATGACATCATCCTACATCTACCAAGTCCATCGACATTGCTTCTCCAAACCACCAACTTAGTAAATTCATACTTCGATATATCATGTTATACTTTTTTCTGGTCTAAATCCACCATCTTACCACTAAACCCCAGTGGTTGGGATGTGGTAACCCAAACAGTACTCCTCTGACTTAATACAGGCAATATTAATTATTTGGGAACTAATATTTATCCCAGGCTGTCAGAGTTAGCTGGCCTTAATTTCAAACCACTTTTATAAACAATAGAAGGAAACTTTAAACACTGGATAAACCTACCAATAAACCTCATAGGCAGAATTGCCACGGACACAATGACCTAACTTACCATGTTAAAAAATGATCCCCATTAAAAGCCCCACTGTCATGGTTTAAATCTCTAGACTCTATGGTCTCCCAATATTATTGTAAAAAGAAAAAGGCTAAAATTAAATTATCTACAAGATGGTCTGGAAGCCCCAAACTCCCTTCATAACTCCCCTGCAAACAAACGCCAACATATCCATAAATACATAAATCCAAATCAGTGCGACTCTTCTTGGATAGGCATAGACCAATCATTTTACAAAGAGATTAGTTATTCAGACTTGCCATTTATAAGCTGCTGCATTACCCACCATCTCTGTTTCAAGAACCCAATCATAGCTACAACTCTGGCAGTCTGATGGGAATTTCAGCAACTAGCTAACACCACAATTTTGCCTAATATACACACACATCTAAAATGAACACCAAAACACCTAACCTCAACCTTCTGCCGCTGATTCCAGAATTAACTAAAATCTCCAACCACCATAAAGTTTTATCTAAAATTTTCAAGTTAATTTCTATGAACAACATTACAATATCCATCCCTTCAATAAAATGGGAACAGGATCTCAAGTTCACTTCCAATGCTGACTTCTGGCCCCAAATTTGTAAAAATATATTTCTTTCAAATACTCATGCAAATTTACAACTCATACAATACAATACAAGATCATTAACACAGTGCACTTCACTGGGGAAAATAATGCTTAAAATGGACTTGAAAGACACAAATAATTGTTTTCACTCCATACAAAATGTAACAGACATCTACTTGCATGCTATGTGGAACTGTACATCAATCAAAAGATTTTGGTACAATCTTTTGACTGCCTTGACCTGCCTCCCTCCTTCATTCAGAATCTCTTCTAATGCAACACTCAAATGGTCATTCATTGTATCACTTTTTGGCATGGGTTGTGCCTTTTTTGTTTGTCTCTTTCATTGTGTTACCTACATATGGTGGGCGGGGGGCTGTGGCTAACACCACAGCTAGTTGTGGTGCTGGTTGTGTCGCTCCAGTTCTATCTTTCTTCAACAGGGGCTACCCGATGACCACAGAATATGATGTGTTGAGGGGAGAACTCACAGTCTTCCAGGGCTTAAAGATCTGTGTCTTTCTGCACTATGACTTTCTCCTGTTATTCCAGGCAAAGTAGATAGGCTCACCACTTATCTTGCAGTCAGTGTTGATCTTTTCCTTGCCAAAATGATGATAACATAGCCTGGAATTTCTTGTAAGGTTCAGCATGTTGACATTCTTTCCTGTTTTGTCCTAACCCTTGCGCTACATCAGTGTCTTTTGAATCAGTAGGAGTTCTGTATTGCTTTTTTCAAAACCGTTTTCATATCTTCCAAAACTTCAACTGGTGCTGCCACCTAGAGAATACCATTTTCGCAACACTCAGGTATTCTCTGTTCCAGTGATTCCCAAAGTGTGTGCTGCGGTCCCCTGGTGGGCCGCCGTGGTACTGTAGGTGGGCCGTGAGAGCTCATTAAAATTAAACAAATGTTTTAAATCCTTGATCTTTTTTAAATCTGTTTTTATTTACTGTAAAATGATTATGACACAATAATAAAAAAAAAAACTTTAAGAAGTAATAAAACAAACCAGTTAAGTGTTATTCTACTGTCATCTTAACTTAATATGACAAGTGTCACCTGTATTTGTCGACCCCTTACATGGACATCGGAACATAGCTTCTAGTCCTGTATGTTGATCACAGTTGTGATTAAAGGTTTAGGTGTCTAAACATCTATGATTTAATTGACCAGAAAATAAACACTCTGATATTTAATGCAACTCACAATGTAGCATGGACTCCTCTGACATCTGTATCTTTTTACTTTATATGATGTGTTTTTAATGGGTTTTATGCTGTTGTTTTTTGGCCATGTTAAAAATGAAGTTTGGTGGAATTCCCCAAGACAGCAGAGGAATTTTTTTAAATGGACTCTATCTTGATCAATTGACCACAAATTTGAAGTGAACGATATTCTCACATGAAAAAAAAAAACAATTAAACCACATTCAAAAACAGCATGGTTATAGCATTCTCTTTTACTCCTTTCTCCTTTGTCATTACTTCTGCTTATTGATGCAAAATGCATTCTGTGATGTTTTTCCATGTCAAGTCTACATAGGTCTACACTGGATGCATCCTTGATGAAATGGGTAACACAAAAACACATCTGGGGATTTCAACTGTACTTGTCTAGATGCAGACTTTAGAATTGGAAGAGAACTTTGGCTCAGACTGATGACATTACAAGTACAGAAGAACACAATCACAGACAAGTACATGTATTGATAAACAGCTAATATTTTGACACTGACAAAAACTAGAGAGACAGGTTTGGACAATTACAACAGGGGAACACAGAGGGCGTCGCACACCAGGGGAAGCGTTTTCAAAATAAAACAGGAAAAAAGGTTTTACACATATCTGGAATCAATACAGTAAGAGACCACAAGTAAATCATGGCTGTAACTTAAACTAAACAATACTCAGATAAACCCAAGACCATGACATCAACTAGAAAGAGTTGTACCATTAATCGTAAGGCATGACAATTTCAAAAGAACACAGCGCTAATTAGAAACCAGAATACACAAATTGAAAGATCAAAAAAAAAATAATTATCACAAAGGAGAACAATATTTTGATAATTGGGAGATGAGGTCCCCGGGCAAGAAAACACAGAATAAAAACAGAAGTTGATAAATGATGCAGAAATGCATATATCTGCCCACACCCTCCTGTGTTTGTGTGTATGTAAATAAGTTTACCCTTAAGGGCTGGTCTGGTTGAAGAGATGGAGTTCCAAAAACAGGCCATAGAATTTCAGATCGGTGTTTTAATGGTGTGACCTTTGAGTGAGTTGAATACATGTAGACAGCGGTGTGGAGCCTGATGAATAGCTTGGGTCTTTTCCCATCTGGGAGAGCAGATGTGGAGAGACAGAACATGTTTTTTCTATCCTCCTGCACTCTCTTTTTACTCCCTGCTTCTCCTCTTATATTAGAGATGTGTGTGTGTTTGTGTGTGTGGATTTGTGTGTGTGTCTGTATTTGGTTTTGTTGAAAATGACACACTATTAACTGTCCTGGCGTTAATCTTAATGCTTCATGCTAGAAGTCTCCACACAATCCATTTTAATGCAATTAGCTGTTGCCAGGAAGGATGAGTTATTCACTAGGAGCATAATTGCATCCTCAAGTTTTTACCCTGGTTCATTCTGGGGATGTAATTACTTTCATACATGGTTTAACACATAGCGCCTCTGACACATACAGTTTGTATACATACTAAGCCACTCATGCCGACACATGCACAATCACATGGAAATAAGTTGACAAGTAATACATGAAACCAACAATCATGCAATTTTACCTCCATATACAAAATGAAAAAGTAAAACTGCCCAGCATCATACTTCATCAGTGTTTGCATTCACACTGAATTCCCAAACAGCAGCCCTAGACACACCGGGTCTGGAGATTGATGGGCTGACTAAGGATGCGTCACCATGGGGGTGCAACTGTGCCTTCCTTCTGTCCTACAAAGCCATCTAGCTGCTTTGTATTAAAATTAGCATGACTAAAGCTCCAAATGTACCATCACATATTTCCAGCTAAAGTAGGATACACGGTCAAAACATGGGCATCTTCTTTTTTTTCCCCACAGTCTGTTTATCTCTGCCTCTCCTTTGCTGTCATCAAAGTTTTTTTTTTTAATCTACTCTGTCCAAGATATATCTAACAGAAATAAAAAGGCTAAAGAAAAGAAAAAAATGTTCAATATACCCCTCCATCTAGACTCCATCTAACTACACTGAGCAAAAATATAAATGCAACACTTTTGTTTTTGCCCCCATTTTTCATGAGCTGAACTGAAAGATCTAAGACTTTTTTTATATGTACACAAAAAGCCTATTACTCTCAAATGTTGTTTATGAATTGGTCCAAATCTGTGTTAGTGAACGTTTCTCCTTTGCCGAGATAATCCATCCACCTCACAGGTGTGGCATATCAAGATGCTGATTAGACAGCATGATTATTGCACAGGTGTGCCTTAGGCTGGCCACAATAAAAGGCCACTTTAAAAATCTGAGCGGTGATGTGAAGGGCCACTTTCTATAACAATCACACACCGCAATACAACAGATGTCGCAAGTTTTGAGGGAGCGTGCAATTGGCATGCTGACTGCAAGAATGTCCACCGGAGCTGTTGCACGTGAACTGAATGTTCATTTCTCTACCATAGGCTGTCTTCAAAAGCGTTTTAGAGAATTTTGCAGTACATCCAACCGGCCTCACAACCTTAGACCACGTGTAACCACACCAGCCCAGGATCTCCACATCCAGCATCTTCACCTCCCAGATAGTCAGAGACCAGCCACCCGGGCAGCTGCTGCAACAATCGGTTCGCATAACCAAATAATTTCTGCACAAACTGTCAGAAACCATCTCAGGGAAGCTCATCTGCATGCTTGTTGTCCTTATCTGTGTCTTGACCTGACTGCAGTTTGCCGTCGTAACTGACTTGAGTTGACTGTGTCCCTGTGTGGGAAATTATATCTTGTTTCAACCTGTGCATACAAGTATGCAAATTACAATAAAGCAAATCTTGAATCTTGAGTGGGCAAATGCTTACATTTGATGGCATTTAGCACTTTGGAGAGGTGTTCTGTTCACAGATGAATTGCTGTTTTCACTGTAGAGGGCAGATGGCAGTTAGCGTGTATGGCGTCGTGTCGGTGAGTGGTGATGATGTTGTGGATTGAGCGGCCCATTGCAGCGGTGGGGTTATGGTATGGGCAGGTGCATTTTATTGATGGCATTTTAGGTGCACAGAGATAACTGTGACAAGATCCTGAGGCCCGTTGATGTGCCATTCATCCACGATCATCACCTCATGTTGCAGCACGATAATGCACGGGGCCATGTTGCAAGGATCTGCCTGCAATTTCTTTTCAATTTCATGTGGCCCAGTTCTTGGGATTTATGGCCACCATACTTACCGGACATGTCACAGATTGAGCGTGTTTTGGGATGCTCTGCATAGATGTATACGACAGTGTTTTCCTGTCCCTGCCAATATCCAGCAACTTCACACAGCCATTGAAGAGGAGTGGACCACTCCACAGGCCGCAATCAACAACCTGATCAGCTCTATGCGAAGGAGATGTGTTGCACTGCGTGAGGCAAATGGTAGTCACACCAGATACTGACTGGCTTCTGGTCCAATACAGTAAAACTGCACATTTTTAAAGTGGCCTTTTATTGTGGCCAGCCTAAGTCACACCTGTGCAATAATCATGCTGCCTAATTGGCATCTTGATATGCCACACCTGTGAGGTGGATGGAGTATCTCGGCAAAGGAGAAACGTTCACTAACACAGATTTAGACAGATTCATGTACAATATTTGAGAGAAATAGGCTTTTTGTGTACATAAATAAAAGCCTTAGATCTTTCAATTCAGCTCATGAAAAATGGGGGCAAAAACAAAAGTGTTTCATTTATATTTTTGTTCAGTATAGATTAGACCATATACCGATTAAGTTTATCATAGAAAGGCCTTACTGGTAGATGGTCCCTGGTTGGTATCTCAGCTGATACTTTTCTATGTGGAGTTTACATAGGTTTTTGTCATGGTTTCCTCCCAGAGTCCTATGTCGGGCTAATCGGTGATTTCAAGTTGTCCATAGCAGTGTGTGTGTATGTGTGCGTGTGTGTGTGTGTGTGTGGGGGGGGGGGGGGGGGGTCATGAATAATCATGAACATTTAAAATCACTAGGACATTCCAAATTTATATTATCTAGTCCAGTGCTATTGTAAGAATGCAACGCACAAAGAGCTGTCTTTCCAGCCTCGATAAATTCTCTTCCTGCTTATGGTGAATAGCTCAAACTCTTAAGTCCCCGTCCCCTTTCCTTATTATAGTAGTATATTACACAGAAGGCGAAGAAGGAAGGCTTAAAGCACTGTCCCTGTGAGGCCAGTGCTTAACCAGTGATGTCTGTGTAAATAAAGGTTCTTCACAGAGGGACAGTGATGAAATAAGCCCAATGAGCTGCCGCAAGGGAGATTGTTCCTCTGCTCTGTCTATAAATAATGGAGATGAAAAAGAATGAGGGCTACAAATGATCTCCAGTGGCCCTGAGCAGCCCACGGGCCCCAGTCAGAACCAGAGGGAAGCAGAGGACCGACATCCACCCACAGCTCCAGTCCAACCCTCCAGTTAAATTTGGCAAGACAGCAATGCTCAGCCATTTAGAATGAAGGGAGCTGTTCAATTGTTACACAACTGTTTCACTTCGATAACTTTTTTTTTTTTTTTTTTAATCGAAACAGAGAGCCAACTGTGGAAAGGGACCAAGAACACACTGCTGCTTTAAGTTTTCTCTTCTCGCCCATTTAGTGGGCAGATTTGCTCTAAAATGTTGTTTAATGTTATGCATAATACATAATCGTACAGACGCTTCAGTATAACACACAAGACATCACATGCAACTATAATTGAAAGTATAGTTATTTTCCCAGGTCTTGAAAAAAAAAAAAAAAAAAAAAAAACCTCATTCTTCAAGATCATGACTGAGATGGAGGACTCATTGTTTCTATGACAACTACTCTTCATGGTGACTCCCCTGTGACACTCCTGAGATCAGCATGTCACGATTACGTGACCCCGTCTCTGTAGAAATCTGCTGATAAGCTTCCTTTTTGAGCTAACTCAACACAATACCTGGTGTTGCCCAAGAAACATATAGTCACTGACCCAAACTAAATAAGTGGTCAGCTTATGGTAACGATCTATTGTAGTAGAACACACTTTTTTTTACCCTTATTTGTTCTTTTTATTTGCCCTCATTAAGACTTATTCAGTCAAAAAATATGTGAAATACAAATAAAAATTAACCATTTGATTTCATTATGGTTATAGTGATTCAAGGGCCTCAATCATGAAAGAACGGATTTGTTAAACTGTTGAACAGGGTGAAAATTGCAAGTTTCGTCTTTCGTGAAAATGTTAGTAATTCTGAACTTTTCGTAGCTACAGATAAAACCTGCTCCAGCTTGACTGTGTAAATGAGGAGTGCAGCCAAACAGTGCTTGTCATTTTTAGACTTTACACCATTTTGTGCCTTAAATGGACTGTTACTCTAACAATATGAAGATACTTCTAAACCACATGATTCAAACTAAGAATGAATTTGAAATTTAACATGTTTATCTTAATCAATGGGCATTTTACATATTAAGGCTTCAGACAGTGCCAATGAGTTGTTTAAATGGACTTGATACGATGCCAGACACCCACACAGCGACTCAGGCCATCATAGAGCGCACCAGTGGGTTCATAAAGGCTATGCAAACATAAATATTTTGCAACAATAGAGCAAAGATTACATATTGAACACAAAACTACACTATATTGCCAAAAGTATTCGCTCACCTGCGTTGACTCATATGAGCTTTAGTTCATCCCATTCCTAATCAAGATGACGTGGGTCCACCTTTTGCAGCTAGAACAGCTTCAACTCTTCTGGGAAGGCTGTCCACAAGGTTTAGGAGTGTGTTTATGGGGATTTTAGACCATTCTTCCAGAAGTGAATTTGTTAGGTCACACTGATGTTGGCTGAGAAGGTCTGACTCTCAGTCTCTGCTCTAATTCATACCAATGGTCTTCTATCAGGTTGAGATCAGGACTCTGTGCAGGCCAGTCAAGGTCATCCACACCAGACTCTGCCATCCATGTCTTTATGGACCTTGCTTTGTGCACTGGTGCACAGTCATGTTGGAAGAGGAAGGTTCCAGCTCCAAACTGTTCCCACAAAGTTGGGAACATGGAATTGTCCAAAATGTCTTGGTCTGCTGAATCATTCAGAGTTCCTTTCACTGGAACTAAGGGGCCAAGTCCAGCTCCTGAAAAACAACCCCACACCATAATTCCCCCTCCACCAAACTTTACACTTGGCACAATGCAGTCAGACAAGTACCGTTCTCCTGGCAACCACCAAACCCAGACTCTTCCATCAGATTACCAGATGGAGAAGTGTGATTCATCACTCCAGAGAACGTTCCTCCACTGCTCTAGAGTCCAGTGGTGGCTGCTTTACATCACTGCATCCGACGCTTTGCATTGCACTTGGTGATGTCTGGCTTGGATGCAGCTGCTCCACCATGGAAACCCATTCATGAAGCTCTTTGCACTGTTGTTGATCTAATCTGAAGGCCACATGAAGTTTGGAGGTCTGTAGTGATTGACTCTGCAGAAAGTTGGCGACCTCTTCGCACTTGGCACTTCAGCATCTGCTGACCCCGCTCCATCAGTTTATGTGTCCTACCACTTCATGGCTGAGTTGCTGTCATTCCCAAACACTTCCATTTCCTTATAATACAGCTGACAGTTGACTGTGGAATGTTTAGTAGTGAGGAAATTTCACGACTGGATTTGTTACACAGGTGTCATCCTATCACAGTTCCAGGCTGGAATTCACTGAGCTCCTGAGAGCAACCCATTCTTTCACAAATGTTTGTAGAAACAGTCTGCATGCCTAGGTGCTTAATTTATACACCTGTGGCCATGGACGTGATTGGAACACCTGATTCTGATCATTTGGATGGGTCAGCAAATATTTTTTGCAATATAGCATGTGAATCTATTGAATTTAGTTCCGTCAATACAGAAAATCCAAGTCACAACTCAGACCCCAAAATAGTTCATATAAAAAGGTAAGTTTAAAATCTATTCAATAGTATGGACATTTGCTCCTCCCTGTTCAGGGTTGCCATGGTAGAGTGATCCACACAGAAGTTTTACACCAGATGCCCTTTGTGACACAACTGGGATTCAAACCCAGGACCTCCTACATGTTTGGTGATAGCGCCACCGTTTAGCCACCAGGGAGGCTTCAATCACGAAACAAAATAATGCTCAATAGTAACATACATAAAAAATAAGATGGCAGACATGACTTAGAAAAATAGTTGAGATAACATAGTTTAGTTTATTTTGTCATTCTACAGAAAAGACTTGCATTAAGCATCAGAAACTAAGAAAGTTATTTTAGTACTTAAGAAATGTGCAATACGTTTCATCGGTTAATAAGTAAAACAACATGTGAAAAACAAAGTACTGAATACATCTTCAGAAGGAATGTGCTGAGCTGTTTCAGAAAGGTTATTCTGTATCTTCATTGGTTCTTTAATTCTGACAACTACAATAAGAGAGTGGTGAAAACTGTGAATTTGTTCGAACCAGATTCACGCATTGAACTGTGGTGTGTGTGACTCACTCTGCAGGTTTACATTCAGTGGTGTAAAATACACATGATTGGATGAAATATTACATCTCTGTATTGTCGCATTTCACTGTGACAATTGGGGCAGAAGTCCAACATGAAAAGGAATTTAAATGACTGGTACTGGGATTCTGCATCGCAGCACTCAGCATTACACATCACCGGAGGAAACCGATGCTCAGCCAGAGCTTGTGTGTCTACTGATGTGCTGTCACAGAGCTCAGGCACTTCTTGTGATGCAGACATCCCGCCAACTCATTTATAAATGATCTGAGGATATGATATAGCCTTAGGAAAAAAAAATAGAAAACCGTGTAGCTGTCCAAGTGAATTCCACTGACATGGTGCTTTATATAGTGCAGGCTGGACTTCAGAGCAGAGAGAGTTAGAAAGTGAATTTCATTTGGTGTTGAACTCTGTTGTTGTACCTTCAGGCTACAGCCATGGACACACGAGTCCAACTGTGACATCCATTTATTGACTTGGTGCTGAAATATTTACTATTCTATTCAAGCACAATGAGTAAAATACACCTTTTCAAGTGTTTGGCTTCCGTTACAGTCCAGCGACATACAAAAGAACTCCTGAAAAGGAGGAAAAAAGTGCAATGTTGCTCTTGTTCATCATCTTTTATATTTTGCTGAAGTAGCTCTTTTATTTAACTAAAGCATGTTTTCTTAATGACAGTGTTGGTAACAGCCATGTCTAAAGGAATGTGCTACTTGTGTTTTTTCTCTGAATGTCCCAGAGAGGCTGCATGAGAACACAACGGTGTTGCTTGAAAAACTGCTAACCCAAAGCTATATTAATAAAAAGCTGACAGATGCAATCGCAGATTGACAGGAACAAAGCACAAAAGACTCAATGATGTGCACGGAAGTGGAAAAAATGGCAAGCACCAGGTCTTTGATGAGATGCTGGAACTCATAAGAAAACATAAAGACACTTTTCATCATTGTCTTCATGATACAGCAAAACTGTGGGTGCTCAACACAGTAATGTTTAAAAGAAAATGCGTTTGGACTACGAGTCAAACACAAGCAGATCACAGTCCACTCTACATTTTATAAAGCAGAATGCTTTGAGTGCCAGACTGTGACATTGCACCAACTGTGATAAAAGACAAATAAAACGCTTAATGGCCAGACAATACATTCATTCTGAAATAGGTTGTAGAGTCACTTGTGTTTGCTGAAAGACTTTAAAGCTTCTGGGAAGAGACATGTTTTTATTGACCTGTATTGCCTGCCTGAAGGCAGGAGGTCAAACGGATAGTGATCGGGGCGAGAATCAGTTCTTTAAAATGTTCCTTGCGCCAGAGAGGTGTCACCAATGTCCTCGAGTGAGGGAAGAGAGCAGTGGAGGATTCTTCGGGCTGCACTGATAACCCTTTGCAGTCTTCTGCTCAACTCCTGAACGATAGACATTCCACACCGCGAGGAAATATGTTAAAAATACTCATTATTGCAGAGAAGCAGAAGGCCAACAGCAGCCCTAAAACAGACTCTTTCCTCTGAGGATACAGACTAGGTTCATTCTTTAGATGAAATATGCAGCAGTCATTTGTGTGTTGTAAAAAATTTTTAAATCCAATTTTTAACTCTCATCCACTTCAGCTAGCAGTCCTCTGTTTAACGTAAAAAACGAAATCACCTGCTATCTTGTGAGAATCACAACGGAAGTTTTTGCCTCATCAGGGATGAACACCACTTCTTGGAGATGAGTGACAGAAGACATAACAGCTAGAGGTTAAAGTTATGGTTTCGCAAATTTTCACAACGCTGAAGAAGAGTGTTGAAGTCCTATTTTTTACACTGTTCCTTGTTGGCTCTGAATCAAACCATTTTAGTGATTCACATTCATCATTTAACTAATGGCTTGTCATTGTAATCCAAATGATAATCTTTCTATAATATGAAGCAAGTCCTCTTTGAGCCAAAATGGCTTAAAGAACCGAAAACCACATCAAGGCATGTTAGATTTGTAGGTATAATTCACTTAGGTTGGTAAATCATCGACAGCAGAGAGATGCAGTCAATATAATTCTGTTAGTTTTTGTTTTTTGTATTTTCATGGATAAAACAAACTTTTATAAATATTACCAAAGTTGCAGGTGACCCCATTTTAAATTCATAAGCCCGTCTCCATCCCACCTCCCCCGAATTTCAGTTGAGCTGTCCTCTTTAACTGTTTGACAATGCGCTCCGGGGTAAAGTCAAGCGCATTAACCTGTGCTCATCTTCATGGAGCATCTGTTGCAGGGCACCCTCCATCATGCCTGCCCTTCCAGCAGAGGTGTGACAGGTTCTCTGTCACATTTCAACTTTAAAACTCACCCTTGAAGATGGATGGGTGTGAGCCCCCATGCTCAGATGAACTACAGCAGGCCCTCCATGCCATGGCACTCAGATCACTGACCAGTCTAAAGATGACAGCTACCTGGCCCACACACAAAGCTGCATAAGAAAGAAGAAAGCCTCCAGGAGCTACTGCTACCAGGAAATCAAGATTTGCCATGATTACACATCAGGACCATTGGTGAGCCTGTCAGTCTCGCAGTGTAACCTTAAGAAGGCTGGCAAAGAGGATGTGGCGGCTGCGTTTAAGGTGACTTCGTGGAAGTACCCCTTTTGTTTCCTGTCTAAAGGATGGATGATGGGTGATGAGTTGTTGTCTTTTGATCAGACAAATCAGCTAGAGCCTGTCTCACAAGTCAGCATGGCAACTCTGTCAGATGGCAGCATGGCTGAAAAGTGAACTGCAGGGATGTCCTATACCACGCTGCTCACAGCACCAGACATCCAAAGCAAGAAAATTGAAGAAAAAGAAATTGCTCATGCTGTTTTGTTTACCTATTGTTGTTCTGTTTAATGTACAAGCGCCTTCCCATGCTGCATTATCACACAATGTTGACTATAATGTCTGAGGACTTTGCAGTGTTATGTCCAGTAATCTTGCACGTACTATGCTGCTGGATTACTCGTACAATGTGGTAATTGCACTGAGCCACAGAAAGTAACGGTTGTAGAGACTGTTGGAAGAGGAACGCATTGTCCTTTGTTTTCTTTGTCAGCCCTCTGTTGCTTTCATTTTGTGCCATTTCCTTCCCCCCTTTGTTATCTTCACACATTTATTGTGTGTGTCTCTCAGGATTTTGCATTGACAGGCACAGTAAGATTGCCTCTAAACAGGATGCTTGTCTTTTCTGGTTGGAGATAGGACAGCCATTATTCAGGCCTTGGCCCTTGCCCAACATGCTTGGTCACCCATCCCCAGCTGACTGACAATGAAGTAGGGCAGCACTGGAAGCCAAGGGAGGTAAATATGACAGGGAGCAAGCAGAGGTGAATATGGATGGAGAAATAGGTGGTTTTTGGTTGGGAAAAAAAAAGAGGGGGGGAGCCTTGAAGGGCTGAAAATAGGAGCCATTGTTTGACTGTCAGTAAGGTGGCTGAGCAAACAGACAGCCTCTGTACCGAGCTCATCCTGCTTA
The DNA here is from genome assembly GCA_018398805.1 of Hirundichthys speculiger. Classification (NCBI taxonomy): domain Eukaryota; kingdom Metazoa; phylum Chordata; class Actinopteri; order Beloniformes; family Exocoetidae; genus Hirundichthys; species Hirundichthys speculiger. Next base: position 2,081,509 of record JAGFBZ010000376.1, on the reverse strand, counting down.
AGAGCTCATAAACGCTTAAACATGAGGAAACATCCAAATATGTCTCCACGCAGCAAACGCTCAGGACGGAGCAACTTGTCTGAAAAGTGACTGGGCCCAGAGGCTCAGCAGTATAGGATGTAACAAATACAAGATACAAGAGATGGCAATTTCAGATTTCAAAAAATTTTTCAAATGGCTGGCTCTGCAACAAGAACCCCTGCCCAGGAGGTTTGAATAATTTACCCTTGCCCCTCTCAAGAAGTGGGGACATTGAATTGCATGGGTTTTAGAAATGACATCATAATTATTATCAAAATCCCTGTTGCACAACCCTAACTTTTGGTTTCTTTCTTTGCGTATATGTGGGGATATGTGTTGATCTAAGCTTCCAAAAACCAAAGTGCAAACAAATCAATTATTGCCTCAAATGATGCTTTCTTGGAGACAAACACTGCATCTACACTCAGTTCACCGTGACCTGATCCTGCATCTGTGGGTGTTCAGTACATCTATAAGTTTACTGAAGGGGTTTTTTTTTGTTGTTGTTGTTTTTCTGTATATCGCCTTTCTTCTTAAAGGTTAATTGAATCTTTTGACCCTAGAAATATGTTTTTTTCACTCTTGAGAAAAGAGGGGGAAAAAAAGCAACAACACATGTCAGTTCCACCTCCAGCAAAGAGCAGGAACAGACAAACTCAATGTGACAAAGTTACATCTTATAGCCATATAGTGTCATTTTATGTTCACTCAGACTTAGGTAGTTTTCAAACCAACATACACACATTTAAAAAACTTTCATACTCTGAGGTTTCATATTTTTCTTATACCATTCTACTGCATGGCACACACACACACACACACACAAAAGGACAATGTGACACGTAATACCACAGACGGCTCTGTGTGTACAGGAGGTAGTCACATTTGTTTGGGAACATTGGGTTTGCCTGAATTATGCTCCACTCTTTCCCACCATCGATCAGCACCTCTGTGTGACGGCAGGAAATCACATCATATTACTAGCCCTTTGCTAATGTCGTTAGCGGATATTGTTCTGAGGCAACGTGTGGACTTGCCCAATGTGATTAGCTCCTATGATGAATTTTCCCTGTTGTTTGGAGACCGTTAACTGACTAGAATGATTGACCCAAACCGAGCGCCTTCTAAGCATTTATTGATGTTCCCCAAGTGTTATTCCTTTAATGACTGCACTCTGATCATTGCCAGCTTTATGGCTTGAGGGAAGCCAAGTTGAGTTAGTAAAGTTAGACTAAATGGAGTTTTAGAGGTTCATGGCAACACAACAGGGTTACTGTGTACACATGTGGTCTGGCAGTGTTTACCGCAGCTGGAATGTTTATTCCCCGGGTTGCTCCATTAAGGGAATAGTTGTGATGAGTGCACGGGCTTTCAGATACCTCGAAAGAAGCCAAACGCCTAGAAGACTTTTCTGAGTGTGAGGATGTCAGGTCTCATGGGGGCTACGGCCTGGCAATTTTAGCCAAGACAGAGTCGATGGAGTACACCGTGAGTTATGGGTTTATTTTCAGCAGTCTCAAGAGGCACAAGCAAGCAAGTGAAGAAGTCAAAGTGTCCAGAATTACCAAGAATTCTCAAGGATAGTCAAACAAAAGCTGTCCAACAACCGCACATTTTTTCAACACTTGTGACTTTACATATAATGCTTTTTTTTCTCTCTTTTCAGAGATTTCAGGCTGTTTGAACTTTTGAAAAGGTTTTTCTGTTCTGCTTATCAGCAGCCCGACACGGGTTCAGTTTATATCATTGTTCATGTTCCATAAATATCACCATCAACGCATCGTCTCTCAGGTAGATATATGATGTAAACTTTGATGCATTCTCAGTTTGTATAACAGTAAAAGCATTAATATAAAAACATTCATTAAAATAAATGAATATTTGGGTGAGTCACACCTTGAATTATAATGCACAATATGCTTTCAATCATCATTCATCACTCAATCATCACAATCAGACCGAGATGACAAAGATTCAATATGATTCAAATGAGTTTAAAGACCCATTGAGGGCAAACCTAAGCTTTTCAAGTTCAATAGACAGTAGCTACCTCTTTCCCGCACCTACTATGTGATGGAGGTTGGGGGTGTTTCCAACTGAGAAGTATACGTCGCCTGGCTAACAGGGTGGTAAATGCAAGAACAGTCTGGATGGCCTTTGAGGTAAGAGGCTGCTTAATGTAATGAGTTTTGTGAACAACTTTACACTGAAGGAGGCCGTGCCTCGCACATATTGAGGAGGCGTGAACCAATCGTAAAACTTGTTGCCAATAAACATCAGGCAGTGTGATTCTTGCCCCCAAGAGTCCTTGGGGCCAGATGCTGGACTGTCAATAGTAGAATTGAGAAGGCTATAAATACTAGAAGTAAGCTGCTTTTGTTCAGGATCTAAAGTAAAGAGTCAACCAAAGTTTCCAGGGGATGACAGGGGAATTTGGGATTCTGATTCTGAATAAAATTCCTTGCCTGTTTAAAACTAAAAAGGTGGGATTAAGGTAAATCTAATTTCTTTGAGAGCTCAGAAATGTTGTTAATTACTTTTGATTGATTTTATGTATCACATAATAATTCTAAAGTTAAAATATTAATTAAAAGGCACAACTGATAGAATTATAATGGAAAGCTTGTAGTTAGAGTCACGTCCTTTAGTAATTTATTCCTAGAGCTTGTTTCCTCTCTTTTTAATACCAAACATTGCCAAAGATAGCACATCACACATACTTACACTGCTAAATGTTAGACAGCATTATAAAAGCTCTGAAACCTGAAGACAGGAAGAAACTACGCTCTACTGAAACATAACAGCGTAGATAGCAGAGAAATCAGTCATCAGTATTTTGTTTAATGTGCAACCCTATAAAGAAAAAAATCTTCCTGATGTGGCAAGGAAGTCTATGCATAATATTTCCATATCCTCCAATTGTCCTACTCAGAGACATATTTTTTTTAATGTTTGTCAGTAGCCATCATCTTTAAAAAAAAAACAACAACATATTTTTCAAGGTATTTTAGTTTCATCTTAGCTGTCACACAAGCATGCACTTTATTATAATTCTATTTTCAGTTCATGGTATGGAGCTCAGGTCTTATATATCAAGCTGCATGTTCCTCTATGTGTCAACACTGCCCACATGCGCATCAGATTGTGTCTAGTTCATGAGTTGCATGTAAGTCTGTCTATAATGTCCATGCAGCCACCTGCAATCATTCACCCACACAGATGCTGACCCTGTTCATGACCATCTCACAGCATCCCAGACGTGCAGTTTGCTCCAAGCAGAGAAGCTGTGGCTGATGCTGAGTTTGAAAAACAAGCTCTTGCCATGTGCTGACTGCTCACACTGCACTGTCAGCCCCTGCCTGCAGGTATACAGGCATTTAAAAAAATCATGTTGGCAATTCTCTGCAGAGTTTTTTAAACAAGTCGCATAAAAAAAGACAAAACAATGGTGCATCAGTCCATAATTTAAGACTTTATCAGCTCCCCAGTAGGTGTGTTGTCAAGCCTATGCACACCTTCTGAAAAGATGAATCTTTCAAATAGGTCATAAATTATATTGTGTATATTCTTTTTTTCACACCGGTGGCTTACTTTATTGGTGATGTTACTGAAATAATTGGAGAGTACTGGAGATGCTGTTTCCCAAACCCAGTACAGTGTAAAATATTCTGTATTTTGATCCAATTTCATTCTTGGTTTGATACAAATCTGGTGTTCTTGTGAGATTTTGTATAGGTACTGTATTATTATTATTTGTTTTTTTCAACTGAAAATAAAAGCCATTACTTTGCTCTACCACAGTTACACGACCCAGTGCAGCAGTGTGGCTCCCTGGTATGTTTTAATGGTCTCTAAGCAACAGTTGAGGTTTACGGCTCAAAGCGATGTCCTGCATGAGGTTTTTAGCTAACAAGATGCAACTCCTCTTTACAATTAGTCCATTGCTAGGTTTGGCTTTTTCACTAAGTCTTGTTGAGCGAAAAATTTACAATATGAACAGACTTTCCCTTTGAGATTGCTTTCTCTATATTCAAATTGAATAAGGGAAAAAAAAAAGACAAATCCTGCATATCAAACATTGATAAGACAATGTAATATGAATGAAAAAGCTTGAGACTGTCAGTGGACAATACCTTCTCATTAACTGGAGGCTTCACTGTAAAACTTTCACTCAACTAGGTGGAAATAAATGAGTTAATTCAGTTGATTTAACAAAGTCCGACAGGCAAGTGACATTTTATTACTTGTGTTAAATGTTTAATTCTACATTAATAACATCTGTCCAGCTCCACACAAGAATCGTTGAAATGCAAAAATTTACTGTGATATTATTCTATATATTCATGAAGCTATTATAAAAATAAATGTATGCATACGTAGAGATATACAATACACCATTGGGACTGTAATTTTTTTCTTCTTTTTTTTACCTTATTGTCCCACTTTTCTTTTTTTTTCAGTCACTTTCCAATGGTGCACACACAGCAGGATTATTATGGTTACTTTAACAATGTTGGATAATCCATGAATACTTAATAAGTGTGTGGTAAAATGATGTAACTGTGATGTAAGCCACTGAAAGACATTAGTCAGAAGAGTTAAACCTCAAGCTTTATTTTTCTCTCCAGTTCATCTTTTTGGTGGCGTCCTTAAAAGTCTTCTTTCTGCTCTGTTGGTGTGTATAAACAACATGGTAGCGGTGTTGTTTTAATAAGTGATTCTCAGCCAGTGCAATCCAAAGTGCTTATGCACCAATTGCTCTTTCGATAATATAAAATGGACTAAAGTACTGCTGGTTTTCATTCTAACCCTTTTTGACCAGGCAGAACCAGGTGCTGTCTCTGGTTTGATGCTAGGGCCAGTTTAGAAACTGGTTCGGCCTTAGCTTTTCCATATGCTCAAAGCCTCTACAGAGCCATGGAAGCGTGATGATGTCATGTGTTTTTAAATCTCCCTTCAGTGGCCTCTGAATTTCTGTAGAGAACCACAGTGCCCAAATAACACAGTACTGGCACTCTGCACATATAAAAGTTGTCATAAACAAGAGTTGGCATTTGTGATTGTTCTTAGCTATGTCAGCTGGCTTTCCTAAATGCTGATCAGCATTTATAAATACCACTATAAGCAGGATTTATACCTGTTTTCTTTGTTTTTGTTTTTTTTTCTTAAAGCAAAATCCATAAATGCTAGCAAGTGATACTAAAACAATTAACAATGTTCTGTAATTATGGAAACTCAGTTATTTAAATTAAGCTCGAACTGCTACTGTGAGTGGCGGTTTATGCAATGAATTCCCTAAAGAGCAGTCAACATGTTTTAGTTCAACTGGTTGGTATTCTTGTTTTTTTTTTTTTTGTTTTGTTTTGTTTTTTTTTTTATCTTTGTCTCCTTGCGCTTTGGAAGATGAATAATCGACCACTGTTGCACGGTTTTGGTGTCCATTCTCTGTTGGTTCTTTTTCATTAGATTCTTCTAACTCGATACAGAAGAAACTGAACAATTGTGATAACAGTGTTTTTGTTGGTCACGATGGTCCCAGTCCCAGTGCCTGGCATAATCAGTTCTTGTATTTAACCCAGCAGAGTTTTGGAGGCAGAGCAACACCGGTCTTCCTTCCTTTAAACTGGTTCGGAGTTAGTCGCTGGCTCTGAACCAGCAATGGAACTTTGGTAGAGATGGTCCTTTGACTCTGACAGCACTTTAATGGCAACCTCTCCCCTGTTAGAATAAAACATTGTCGATCCTTTTCACAGGGGCCTTGGGCCCATGCATTTATATAGAAGGATCTGAGCCTTAGTGGAGCTGACAGTATCACTTCATGACTCAGTCTGTGTTCAGTGGCAATCCTTTGATCCCCATCACTTTGAGCATTGGATGTGAAACATTCACACACACATGTATGATATTGGATGACTATGATTTGGTCGCCACCATGGGGAAGTTCATATACTCACTAGAACCAATTAGAGCAGGTGATTCGTGCAACATTTGACACATCCCAGTGGATCCTGTCCTTTCCGACTTTTCCAGCTTTGCTCTCCCTCTCTACTTGTCCCTTATCTTCCAGTCAGTCTCTCTGTGTATGCATATGTCTTTTACTGACAGCTGAGAATGAGACTTCTCTCCTCTTTCAAGTCCATTAAGTAGTTAGTGTGCATCACTTCACCGCAAATCATAATCTACTCATAGTGAGAAAATCATTCAGTGTGTATGAGGTCAGTGAGTCGCTTTAAGCCTAGAGAGACTATGTTTCTCGGAGATGTAGTCACAGTCATTTGCACATCACATCTTACACACCTCACTGCTGTACTTCCAGTATTACAGGTGTTTGAATGGAAACATCACATGTGCTATCTCCACAATAAGCAGGAACAACATTTTTCGGCACATGAATAACATGGACTTCACGTTGATTTCCAGTCCCTGCTTTCAACATTTGGGTGTGTCTCTGGAGGGAATGAGGCTGGTGTAGTGATTCTTTGTTTTCATACACCTGAGCAAGGCCATGCCCCTCCGATCTGTCAGCTGCTACTGCACTACATGTTATATTGATAAATTAGGCCAGCATGTCACTGCAGAAAAGAAAAAAAAATCTTAACCCTTCTGTTTTAGTTCAAGCAGTTCTTGTGATTTCTCTTTTGTTGGAAGCATGCTGCAGATCCGATAAACCTGCTAACAAGAATCGGGAGACTGACAAAAAGCAGACTGAAGAAAGAGACTCAAGATTATATATGTTCACTGTCTCTTTGTTGTTTCTTGTCTTTACTCTCTTTTCATCCACACTCTCTAAGGCCATTATTACCATGCTTGAGTCTTCCATTTCTCAGTGCTTTCGGGGAGGCTCTCACACAGCCAGTTCAGATTTAGTTTTCCGAATGAAACATTCATAACTCAGGTATGTGGTCTTAAAACAATGAGTGCTGCTGCTTTAGAGAAACCTGAATCAATCACAAGCCTGGGAAAGCCAGCATGACATAAAAACAGTCATTTGGACTCATCTCAAGGACAGAGTGGGAGTCATGGACACACGGCTCTCCAGAGGGGTCAATTTGCATTTTCAGTGACGACCTGGGTCTCAGTGGGGTTATTATTTCATTTCTTTAAATGTATTTATTTGCTTTCTGTTTCATCTCAGAGTTATACTCACATATAGCCTTATGTTCACTCTGGTTGGCATATTTTGAGACTTCAGTCTCCCTCGGTTGTATACCTCTGAGCCCACGCTATTCTTCTAAACACATTAGTGCTGCATTATGGGTATGCCTCATGTAATTGTTGAAGAAATGCTCACAGAAAAGGCTGTCCCAAGTGGCTCAACTGTTGTTATTGCTGTTATTTTCATCATCATTAGTGCTATCAACATGTCTGCAGAATAAATATTCTGGCTCTCAATTGTAGGACAATTGCTTATTAATCCACTACAAACAAGGCCTTGCAATTTATGCCTCAACAACAAGCACACAGAGCTCCTCTGCTCACTAACCCTCTGTATATCATACCATATCTGCCCTTTTCCTTCTTTCTCATCCAATTCAAAGTTTTTGAATCTCTAATTACTCCACTAACGGGAGAAAAACAAGCACCATGGGATGCTGTGAACACCAAGTGATGAACCTCTGTAGGTAGCTAACAAGAACCCCCAGCTGTGCACTCATCTTTGTCAACATCTATGCTTCTCTCAGCTATTTGCTTTGATTGTATTAAATAGTGCATTTCCATTTGCAGCCCAAACGGAAGCCTCTCAGACTCCCTAGCTTTTTAAATTGCACACCTCTGCATATTTCCATGCATGAAAGTGAAAAGCTCCACAGTTTTGATGGCCATTGTGTGTGTATTAAAACCTCAGGAAGTACATGTGTATAGTCTGATTTTTTTTTCTTTTCTTTTCAGCAAGCAACAACTAGATGCATGACTTTTCTCTCTTCCTGCTGCCCTCCTCTGTGGTTTTTGAAATGTCACAGACAGCTACCAGATATTTTAGCATGCGGTCAAGGTGCCATTTGCTTTTCAAAAAGGTCCCCAGTGCTGTAGAGAAGCCTCAAGGTCTCATCTGTGACAGAGAATGGGAGCAGGTAACAACAAAAAAAAAAAAAAAAGAGAGAGATTTCTGGCAATCACATACGCACATTGACAATAATAATGCCCCAGTAGAATACACACAATCTTCAAATTTTTTGACTTAAAACACTATTTAGGACAAAGTGGAGCAAAGTAGAACAGAATATATGATGAAATCTCAGCTGTGTGTGTGTGTGTGTGTGTGAGAGAGAGAGAGAGGTCCACAGCATGTGCACAGCTCTGGAAGTTCCTATCTGTACTGATGTAATCATTCCAACTCTTCATATATGACATGATGCTATCCCTTTTATAATGCAACATTCAAACGTTCTGCTTGGCCACTGGAGTGACGCTGTAATTCTCAGGAGGCTCATGTGAAAATAGAACTTTACCTCCATCTGTAAATTACTCACACCAGCAAACACATGTGAAAGTCACATTTTTGTCCACCTAGTGAATAAAAATCCAAATGTCTGTGCTCCGCCCCATTTTCCTTAAAGGACTTGGGTCTTTGGGCTTCGTGTTCAGCTGTCGTCTAAACTGAAAAAGCCACGTCCTGTGATCGGAAAAAGTACAAGATATGGATGAAAAACTGATTTCTTGAAGAGAAATATATGGGCATGATTGAAGTGCCTTTGAAGAGACCATTTACCTGTCAGTGAAGGGGAGACATGATTACAGGGAAAATAGCATTTTTAACATAAAATATAGACCTTTTTTTTTTTTTTGAAGGTTTGACAGTATCTAAAGTTGTCAAGGCTGACAAATAAGACATGCGTCAAAGGTGTGATGGCTCTTATATTTAGAAGCTGCACAGGATCAATGACCATTGCTATTTTCTTGTTTCTCTGGGGGCTGCATTCGTGACCTAGACAGTTCAACAACTGTTTGCCGTGTAGGTAAATGAAGCGAGGACAGGTTTAACAAACCTGTGAGTCAAAATGAGTCAGCCTATGGAAATGGACCTAGTTGTTGCCTGTCGGCCTTCCTCCTCTTCCTCCTCATCACCCTCTGTGTGTAACTTTGCAGGAATTTAATCACTGACTTCTTTTTTTTTTTCACCAGTTTAGCAGGTAGTTTAACCTGACAAATGAACAAAAACAGCAAAGGAAAGTTAATGCAGCAGCAAACAAAAAAAATCCTTTTTTCTCTTCAGTCTCTTCCAGTCTCTTCCCTCTGACTTTCCTTCTTTGTATGTAAAAGTTAAGCCGGATGGGTGACAGTAATAGTGATGAGAGCGTTTCGGTTGGGGGGCATCATCATGTCTGACTAAATGGAACTGTTAAAAACTGGCACTCGCATGCTGTACTGGGTCTCAGTAGAAAAGAGCTGCAAAAGACGTATTCTTCTGATGCCAGAAACAGGCTCATTTTCTCACTGAGATGAATGAAAAAAAAAAAAAGAAATGCCTTTCAACCTGCATCTGCTCTTCCATGCTGAGAACAAGGGAACCTTTCACTTTGAGTGGAGCATTCAAGAGCAAGACAGAGTGAGAGAGAAAGAGGCAGGCAAGAAAAGGGAAAGTGAACGAGACAGTGAGCCTGGTTTAGAAAGCGTTTCATCGCTCACTGTGTTGTGAGACTGTCCCACTGCTCGGGTTCTGCAGTGCCAACTCTTCCAAGGAAAGTGTCCTGCTAAGTGCTGTCTACTGGCTGACATTCAGAGAAGATTCAAGAAGACGTTGCGCATAATGCTAACTTCATTTGAGTTGGTGATATTTTAAAGCATGTTGACTCCTATATGGTGGTTCGACCTGGAATAAACACTGTCACATGAAACCTTTCAGACATTAATGTTTCTGCTAATGTGGATCCAAAAGTCCAGATGAATTAGGTCAAGAATGCCGTTTAGCAGTGCTTGATTTTCAGTCACTGTTTTGGCATGTAGTCATACAAGAAGAAAAAAGGACTGTTATCACGATCCGGTATTGAAAAAAAAAAAACAATCAAAAGAAATGTTTCATAATTTGTGTTTGAGTTTCTCCGATAATAACTACAGTGACAGACCAAATCATTTCTTCACCCCAACTTTAGAGACACAACAAGAATAGGACACCAACACAACATCATCAAAAGACTACATTTTCATCATGCAAGTCTTCCAAACTGAAACAACAAATAAATAAATAAAATATTTCTGGAAAGGTTGGAGTCAGCCCCGTCTGCCTGTCTCTGGGTTGTCCTGCTTCAAGGTGAGCTCCCAGGTGCCATCGTCGCTGGAAATTAAGTATTTGCCGCAGTATAATTAAATGGTAACCTCACTGACCTCTGAACCCAGATGAGACCTCAGATGCATATTAAGAGATTAGGGGACTCGGGCCCATTAGCTAAATGCTCACACAAGCAAATACACACACTCACTCCTGCACCGCGCACACACAGCGACAAAGTAACAAACAGCGACAGCTTCTTAATCATCACCCTGCCTAAGTCGTTAAAGCACAGCCTTTTACCTCACCTTTCGATTTCTACAACCTGTAAATTCTGAGAATTTCTAATTAGAATTTATTATTATCAGATAGCACCATAAAGGTGGCGGTAATGATGTGGAAAGATGGCTTTTCAGGGGCTAACACTCTGTGCTTAATTTGTAACCTCTGAGTTTTGGGTGAATTCATCATCTTGTGACTCTGTAAGTGATAGTGTCTCTAAATTTATGTAAACGTGTGAACAGAGACTTTAGTTCTCCTGGAGATCCATGTGCAACATCCCCACACAGTAGCTGAACTGAAACAGACTGATCAATGGAAACCTTGATCAGCCAAGTGTTGTTTCCATTTACTGCCTCCTTTTTACCAAATGTCTCACTTCCAGTTACTGACTTTGCAGAACACTGAAATACTCTCTATACTTCTCATTTTATGATTCCTAATGACTCAAAAATTAAAATGGACAATATTTCGATATGCAGTAAAGTGGTTAAAAAAAAAAAAAAAAAAAGGAAAACGCCACAAGCCTTTTCACATTTCTGCAAATTGAGTCATTAGTGGAGTTTGGACAGAATAAATCTTTTAGTAAACTTAATCTAAATATGATAAATGACTTTGGTCATGAGGGCTTTTATTCAAAATGAATTATTGATTAGTTTGATGAAGCCCCCTTTTGTTAACTTTAATTCTATCACCCTGTTTTTATACTATTCTATTTCAAACACGTCTTGGAACAGTCAGAACACTGAAACATCTGCAGAGTGAAAATAATACATCCCACTTAATATAATCTGCACTTTTATTGATGTAGTATTTAAAGTCTTGCAGGGTTCAAATGGCTGCTGGGTTTTAGTCTAGTAATAGCATCACTTAACTGAGATCAGCACTCAGCCACAACTTTCACTTCTGTACCTTGATGCAAAGTGGGCAGGAACTGCTGTGAACGTGTGATGCTGATGGATGAGCAATTGCTAAACTGAAGAGTGTTTGCTCAGTGTCTTAGTTTACGAGAAGGTCTGCATTTAAAAGAAAATCACAGCAGCGCTTAATCTTGGCCCTGAACAAAGACAAAGCAAAAGAAATCAATAGCATTAGAGTGTAGTTCTTATACCCACTTATCTCTGTCTCATTCTGAAATATAAGGAGGAGAGAACTGGAGCCTTGAGAAGCACAATGCATACGAGAAGCCAAATGTCAGCAAGCTGTATGTTTGTGAGGAATCGTATCTTAGCCCAGGACAGCTCAGGGAGCCTTCAGTGCACTGAGCTTGCTTGAGCTCATGACTAATCATTCAACCAAATATCCCAGCTGGCCAGCTCAACCAGTCAGCCATTGAACCACTGTGTAAAGTCTAACCATACACTCTGTAGTGAAGAGTCTCTTTTTTTCAGCTGAGCCTTATTCACTGACTGCATGCGAAATACTTCAATGACATATTACACTTCATTTTATATCTCTCGCTTCTGTCCATTGCTGTATATAGCTGCCTGCGCAACAGAGATAAATCACTTCCCAGATAGCTTATTACATGAAATGAAGGAATTCATCATGGTGACAGTCGGCCGTTGCGAGAAATTCTTTATGATTTATCTTGGAGAAATTGAAATTGAATAAGAAAAAGCATTTGGATTTAACAGAGACTCTTGCTTCGAGACCCTGAAAGGTAAAGAACATGAAATTATTTAATCTGGTTTAGCTAATGAACCACGGCAACCGATGTTGTGATGGACTCAAATTTGACATTTATGGATGTTTTTTACAGTTCAATAGATTTCATGCATTAGTCGATAGTTTGAGGTTTTGCTTAAGTGAGTCCTTACATGTTCAGTTTTCAATATGTCCTTCAAGATTTGTATATGTGTCCCTTGTTAGAAAGCCCTGCGTCATTTCAAGGCTCCAACGTTTCACAGTGCATGGCAGGAAAGACGTGTTTAAGGGGGTGTCTGACAGTAATTTGATGATGCCATTTCAAAGGGTGTCATACCTGTCTTGCCTCGCTGTCCCCCCATCTTCTTGGGATGTCTGCAAAAAAAAAAATATTATGAAGCTTCAGCCAAAAAGAAAAAGTATACCCCACCCCCCCACTTCCATTTAATTGCAGTAGTAAGAAAAAACATTGTAATGTTTCCAAGGCAGTAATTTTGATTAAAGAGCTTTACAGTGGCCGTACTTTATAGCTAGATAGTCGTCAATAGTAATGTGATTTCAGTATTCCACAATCGTTGACTCATAGTCACGGTCCTGATTATCTCCCAAAAGGAAAACAAAACAAAACAAAATAGTGGATCAGTCTAGTTCATCTGTGTCCTCCAAGAAAAGTTTTAAAGTTGTAAGAAGGTCAGTGAGAAATTTCTTGTTGATGAAGAAAAGTGGGGGGGGTATGCATCTCATGATGAGTTATTTGAGGAGACATAACCGTATGGTGAGCTTGTTGGCTGGCTACCTGTTCCATCTGCTTTTTTTTGTGTTTTTTTTTTTTTTTAACTCAACTGCCTGTTCCTCTGTCTCTTCTCATCTGTTTCATCTGCCACTCTTACAGAGCTGCAGCCCGGGGTTCTTTTCATTATCGATTCCTTCATTGATTATTTTTGACAGATCACTAAATCAGTTCATTTTTCATAAATGTTCCAACTTGGGGTTGACAGATTTTTTGCATGTTTCTTTAAAGATGAATTGTCAGTTCTACACTGAAATTATATTTTATACATGGCTGTGCTTTGTGTGATTAATATATTTATATGCAAATGTATATTTTTCTATATATTTTTTGTAGAGCTATTTAATGAGACAGACTGAATTTTTTCATTGTAGCCACAGCAATGCCAAATAGACAGTAGATTTGCAGACTACTTGCCCCGAAATCCAGACGTACGGCTAGGAACTATGAATTTGTTTGTCAGGTCTGCATCCGTTGGAGCTCATTAACTATGTCTAAAAGTCTTGGGGGCCCATCATATCCTTGTAGAGAGTCTCTGGGGGGGTTAACACAATGGCAGCAGTGGCCTGGATGGTAAAGAGTGAAGATGGCTTCAGCTGAGCAACAGTGGTTGTTTGAATTAGCATTGCCATCAACAGGTAAAACGGTTGTCAAGCAGCAACGACCTTGACAACCTCTTCCCAACTTTAAAACACAGGCAAATCCCGTTCCAGTCGTCCATAAAAGGGTGACACACCGATGACAATTCTTTTTTACTTTCCTTGTGTTTTTACTACCTTCACTCCAACATACAGAAGTCTCTTAAATATGTTGAGATAATGGTTGATTGTTTGAGCGCATCAGTTATTCTCAAATTCTGCTTTCAAAAGGAGCAACAACTGTTGGATTTCATTTTCTGTCTCTTTTAATCACTTTTTGCCAGAATAACCAAAAAAAAAGTGTTTCAAAAAGCACCTTAAGTAGGTTTTTGGTGGAACTGTTATAAGGCTTTGACCTGAGAGTAGCTGTCTTTTTTTTTCTCTTTTATTTCTCATTAGGTTTGGCGTAGAAATCAGCCTTTCAATAGCGGCAGCAGGCTCTTGAATCAGCTCCAATAAAGGACTTCCACCAGCCTTTGAATTCAGGGTTTGATTCCCACTCCTTCCTGTACTTTTGGGTGGGCAGTGGGCTGAGACATGATGAGCTGGCCAACTAGATGTTTAGCTCATGTCACATGGAGGTGCACACACAGTGGACGAGGTGAGGAAGAAACTAGAGCTCTGTGAGTCAAATGCAAGAATTTATTTTAGTGCAGTGATTTATATTAGACAAAGAACATATTTGATTTATATTCCTCCCGGGATCAACCAGAAGCAGCTTTGCGCATGCACGAGTTGTAGCTTGGACTGGAGGGGTGAACATCTCCTTCTCTGACTGCAGCTGAGAAGGACTTTCTGCTGTGGACTGGACTGTTCGTTCGGAAGGAAGAGTAACAATATGTGCTTTTAGATCAATGTCTCCAAAAGTCTCCAGTAACACCAGAAAAGTCGCTTTGTCGCAAGTCACTTTTTTTGGGAAAAAAAAAAAAAAAAGGGGGGTCACCTTGGATGCAAAGGCTCCATGGATCGCTTTCAGACCCTACTTCTGCCTAGATCTGGGTCTGCTCCATCAGGCTAGCAGTCTACCATTTTTAAGTCAAAAATGCAGGTGAAGGCACTTCTGCATCTGCTTCATTTTTCAGACCTTGAGGCTGTATGAGACTTTTATATACATTTTATGTTCCTTTCACTACTTGTAAATGATATATGCACATGCTAATTTAAGAGCTTGTAACTATCTTCAGCATGATGATGTTCATTTTAAGGTTGACTTGCTGCTATGCCAAAGTATATAGCCTCCAGCTGGAATAAACAAAAAACAATAACAACAAAAAAAAAAGCACAGGGATAAAATCACTGAATTTATGTGTAATAAATTAAAGTGGAATTTCTTTTCATGAAATAAACAGGTATCATAATCCATCAGTTTGCCTCTGCAAGTGCTACCAGAGGTATATACGACAGACAGGCTGTATCAACCTCCGTTTATGACATCAACAAAAAGCTGCATTATACTCTAAAGGCCACATATCAAATTTGGAGGTGATTTATTGAATCCCAGAAAGGCAGGTCTGAAGACATTTCTGGTTCCAGTAGAGCCTCAGCTGCAGCAACTCTGCTGACAAAAGATAAGAGACATTTTCAACAGAACAAGCTCACGTGCATGCAGCTGAGAATCTGAGTAAGTCTCAGAGTTTACAAAAACTGAACAGCAGTTTACTGCTACAAAATGAATTAATAATTGAGATATCCCAATGGGTCCTTGGAGACAAGCATAGGAGTGTCATAGCAAGTAACTAGTGGGGATTTACTCTCATCGCTTTGTGATCAACCATCTGTTGCTGAGTTCTGAGAGCTACAGACTAATCTGATTTGTTTGCAAGAAACAGCTGGCAAATATTGTTATTGCATTTTCTTCCATTTAGACTGCGTTGATGTTGACAGATCAGAGCAACAATATGAAAATTAATGTACAAATTACCTCTCTAATAACATTAATCTAAGGCTCACTTTGCAACAGCGTTGCGCCGGAGGCAACCAACACAAATCCTTTAGCTGCCACTTAGTAGTATTTACTTGTGCTTTGCTGAATATTTACCTGATTGTAAAAGTCTTTTTGAAGGTTTTGTCTTCCTTTTTTCTGTGTGCATCTGTATCATTGCATAAATGGCCCCTTTCGAAATGTTCATCATGACAGGAGTTAAGTGATCTTCTGTCTTAATTTCTCTTTAAATGTCATCAAATGTTCATCTAAGTTACAATAACAGACAAACAAAATGCATTTGAGCTGATAATACACAAACAATTACTCAATGTGTCTCCACTGAGCACACCCATTAGGACATTCACAGGTCTGGAGGTACAATTAAGTCATCCCTTAAAGCTAATAATTGGACAAAGCTCTTTTGAAAACAAGCGCTTTCATTAGCTGTGGATGAACCCTGCAAAATGTTTTTTTTTTTTTTTTTTGGGGGGGGGGGGGGTATTCTTACACTGCTCTCAAAAATTGCTTCAGCACATACACCGTTGTTGGATACATGGTGTGAAAGGCTCACATGAGGTGTTGGTTCAGGGGCCATTTCTCAGTTTTCATCTGTGTCTGTATTTGTGCTCTTTCAGACTTGTCAAATGTCATCAGTTGCAGCTGAAGTTCTGCTCCAATTCAAAGTCTGCGAGAGCATTGTGTTCCTGCACCAAGCACTTGATTTAGGATGCATCCAGTGGAGACTTGTAGAGGCATGAGATGGCAAAGGATCCCTGTTATCAGCAGGATCCCAATTATCAGCTCATTGATTGTCATCAATGAGCTGATAATTGGGAAGGAAAAAGCTCAGAATAGAATATTACATCTATGAAATACCATTGTTGCTCAACAGAGGTAGTTTTAAGATGTTTTTATGCAGAAATTAAATTATAATATTTTTTTGTTTGTATAAAGTACATTGCGTATGTCTATTATTTTGATTTAGATTAAGATCAGATCAAATTTTAACAGTAAATTAATACAGAAAACAAGTTGAATTGAATGAATTTTTCTTTCTACTCTAGTGCACATTGTCATCTCATGGAAGAATCTCTGCTCCAGTCAGAGGCAAATAAACCTCAAGGTCCTCTAATCAGTGATGTGAAACACCCCTTGGATAGGTTACTGTTCAGTTCGATCATATGCTCGCTATACCTAATTGTAGACATCGCTGTTGGAAATGCTTTTAATGAGGGTTCTGAGAGGGAAAGGTAGGTGGTGCGAAAAGTGAAATGGAGACATTCCCAGAACAGCACTAAAGTGAAAGATAGTGCCGCATTTTGTGTGTGTGTGTGTGTGTGTTTGAGGGACACAGAGAAGACCTGATGAGTCTCTAACAAGCAGCTTCATCAGAGTGACGAATGAGCTGCCAAGAGGGATCTTTCTTTTGACCTACCTTGGAGAGCGATGGACTGATGAACGGACAGATGGGTGGATGGATAGATTGAGAGACACAGAAGAGAGAAAGAGGGAGAGCATCCACTGAAGTGCAGAGCAGAGGGTCCTTTTTTTTCATTGCCTGTCAAGGCACCGTCTGTCTGGCAGAGGACCATCACTTATCTCCTCGCCTTGATCCAACAGTCACAGATTTGGAGCACCACCAGTACACAGGCAATGACCAGGGAAATGAGGCAACACACATGATAGATTTTAGAAGTTGCACACATTTTCTTCATTCTTTTTTCTTTTTTTTTGCACAAAAGAAGCTTTATCTCTTCCAATAAATTGTTCAGTGTAATGATGAAAAGAAGATAACAGTGCTGCAAAGTAGTTAACGTGAACCTTTATGGGCCAAAATACATTTAACCTTATTTAAGTCTACAGATTAAATATTCTCTAAATGTCAATATAATTTCATTTTTTCCAATATATTCACTCTTCTTTGAAGAGAGATTTTCTCTGGTTGCTTTCTTGCTCTTTTGCTCCCTCTCCCACATCTTCTTCCTCGTCCTCCTCCTCTTTTCTGTGCTCTCTCGTCACAAAGCTCGCTGCATTCATTGCTCTGACATTTGTGTGCACGCTGAGTTCAGTCACAATTTGGTGTGCAGCCACACGATTTCACAGTCCACCCTGGTGGCACACATCAAATTTACAGGTATCAAGAGGCAAGAATGATAAGAACATTTAGACTTTCATTTGATCTCTGCTTAACTTTGTGAAAGTTAAAATACAATAAAATACAAAACATGCATGCAATGTATATGAACATCTTGCATTGAGTTGAAAGAAAGTATAATCATTTGGTCACATTGTTGCAAAAAAAAAGAATGCACAAGGCAACAGAAAAATGCATGACATCTACTCTAAACCTTTTCATCACTCTGTTTTTCTGAGAAGGAAAAAAAAACATCCTGGGTAGAATATATGAAGGTACAAGATCAAAGCAAAGTCATGACACTGATCTTTGCAAATTACTAGTATCCATGTCATTCATTACTGCTGATTTAATCTCGTACACGGGGGGCCAGCTTCTGTCATTGCATCGAGGCATATTTCAATTCATGATTGGTTCCTCTCTGCAGAGGATTACTTTGGAAAATGAAGTAATCCCTCTCACTGAAAAGGAGAGATAATTCCAGCTTTTTTCTTCCATAGAGTTTTATCATTCAACAAGTCAATTCTGTGTTTTTCCAGTGACTGAGAAGCCACCTTATGAGGCTAAAGGCAGTTGATTTTTGTATGTTTTAACTCTGTACGGAGCTAAAGCACATTCATATAAAAGAGAGCTGATTCAAAGAGATGGCCAAAGTGCAAACATTTAGTCGTATTTGAAATGGAGATCTTAGGTTGTTATCATTTTTGTACCAAATCATCTCGCTCGTTGCTCTGGTACAAAGTCCTTTTTATCTCTTGTAGCTCCAACAGTAGAAATAGATATTAGTGAGGCTCTGCTCCCACATGTGTCATCCCATCAAGATGTTATCGCCAGCTTAAAAGCTTATCAGGCAGACAGTAATGATATCAAGTGACTCAATTGCATGTTTTGATGGATATCACTGCAAGTAATCTGATACCAAATTGTGTTCCAGTCCTCATATTGTTATTAAGTCTGTGAATAACTACACTCCCCATCTCCCCTAATTCTTAACCTCCATCCAACCTCCACCTCTCGCCTTGCTTCTGGTCATTTCTCATTGCTATGATGCCTTCCCACAGGTAGGGTGAAAATCCATTTTAGTATTTTGTGACACAAAAATAGATTATCATTGTCCAAAGTCCATTTGGCACACAGTTAATCTGATGTTTATTGTGTTTGTTACTGTCTTTTCAATAGGCTCCATTCTGCTCTTTGACAGGACTGAGAACTTGTCTCCAAAGTATCTGCAAAGCTTTTATGAGGAAGATAATTAGTTTATACAGCGAGATACATCAACAAGGATAGTGAGAGTAAGCGGCAAGGACTCCTTTCATCAGATCCTTTTCCACACAGTATGTGGCTGCAGTTAAATCACTAGTATGGGATAAAACTCTCAGAGGGATGCTGTTGATATAAACCATATGGAAAAACATCTGAGGGCTGACGAATTTAAACGAGCTAACAGTTTCAGTAGAATTAAAAACTAATCTAAAAAGTACATACTGTAAATGAAAATAAGAGACACAGATTCAGATTTCTATTTAGAAAATCCCATGTTAAATGAAATTAGATGAACCTAATAACAAACTGATTTTCATCATACAGGTTTTAAAAATGCAACTTGTGTCCAGTCTTAATAAGCACATCTGAAATAATGACCTGTGCAACCAAAAAAAAAGAATTTCAGATCAAGATAAAGTCTTTCTCATGACTTTATCTTGTCTTTTTTTTTTTGTCTTTTTTTTATCATCCACAACATTTTCTTCTCCTTACTGTCACACAAAGCAAGGTCAGCTGCTAAATGTCAAATCTGACATCATTAGTCCACATTGTCGAACAGGAGAAAACTGGTTAGCACATTGATCTTCTTCTTTTTGGCTCTTATTTACATTGATCCTCTCATGGAAGTTGGTCTTTGAGAAAGAGATCAATGTGCTGCCACATAGTTATCACCTCATGAATGCTTGATTTTAAAAGCAGTATCCATTTTCATGAGATGTATAGGGGAAAACATGTCATGTGTGTGTCATTAGCACTGAAACGAAATGGAAACAACAAACGCTGAATCAGGAGACGTGAAACTTTCTGATAGTACACTGACACACAGACAATATGTGTTCAGTGAAAGATATCATTAATGCTCAAGGCCACACAAGGTTGTTTTTGTTTTGTTTTTTGTTGTTCTTTTTTTTTTGCAGTTTATGGTCAGATTTGCCGACCTGTCCAGGGTGTACCTCTGCCTTTCGCCCAAAGAGAGCTGGGATAGGCTCCAGCAGATCCCTGTGACCCTGGAGAGGATTAAGCAGGCATAGATGATGGATGGATGGATGGATGGATGGTCAGATTTGCACAACAACACAGAGCTTTAGCAGAGCACTGCAGTTAGAGCATTCAGAGGGCAGTTTGTGTGTCAAAATAAAAAAACGATACACTGAGACAGAATTTAAACACAGTACACTCATACTAATAAGAGTAACATGATGTGACTGGCATGTATTGCAAAGGGAGCATTGCAAAATTTTCCATATACACTGGAGACTGAAAAATAGGGTTCAGTTATTTAAAATCATGCAAAAAGCCCTGAGTGGTCTGCTTTTCAACGGGCATATTATCTGAGTAGCAATGTGCCCTTGAACTGTGAATCCTACGCTGGGATTTTCTTTTTTTTTATGTCATATTTAACATGGAGTCTCTATTATTGCATTGTGCAGATGAGATAATGCATTGTATGTAATTATAGCAGATTTTATACCCGTTTCAAAACCCTGTACACAGAAAGTTCTAGTGTGGCTTGATTGTGACATGTTTGTGCGTCATATCTCCTGCAAACTGACTCTGCGTGTTAATACTTTCGTAGAAGTGCTGAACTGTTACTCATCCAGTCATCATTGCAAGACTACCAGGCATCATATTGCTTTATCTTTTTTTTTCCTGGCAATTTCTCCTTTTTTATGACCTGCTCTATAGTTGTGCTCAGAAAAATTGGCTTTGGGTTTTAAATGGACAAACAAGGTGTTTATTTCACCATCTGACTATCACTAAGATCGAACAGTGACCTGTGTCATATGTACCCTGAGTAGAGGTCAAGCACTGCTGTCATAACTGTGTTGAAGGATGCTGTAGAAGATTTCCACCTGCATGCTTGGACTTAGTGGTTGTGTTTGCTTGCAGATACACAAACTGAGTAACAGAGAGACACACAACAGACAGAACAATTGAGTAACAAACAAGCGGTAATGAATAGAAGTTTGATGACTTAATCTAATGCATCTCAGTGTGGGAGTTTGAAGGTATACAGTAAATTCTGTGCTGTCTCTTCTACTGCACGGGACTATTTCTGGCTTCAGCTACCTGCCATAAAAACAAGATTAGCAGGATGTAAGTGAAGGGGAGCAATCTGTCTCTGCTGTTACTGAAGCGCTTTTTTTATCCTCTATTAAAAATGCAATGACCCCCCCCCCCCCCCCCCCCCCCCCCCCCCGCCCCCCCCCACCTTACATATTATAATATAGTATCCAGAAAAGTTATGCTCAGACCTGAAAGACCACAGAAGTAGGTTACATCTTGCATATTTTTATTATAATCACACCTCTTTCCATCAGTCTGCAAGGTAGCTTTTGAGCTTCTCTAAAGTTGTTTTTTTTTCCTTTCTTTTTTTTATCACTATTCATCACTTTTCTGAATCGCCATGACAATGAAAAAAACTGGAATCGGCATTTAAGCTCTAATGGCTGTCAGCTGTCCCAATACTAGCCCTCCCTGCACTGGGCTTTAGCATGGCAGTGGGTCCTCTCGCAGCGGTCCATGACACAGAGGGTTATATATGCTGGGGTATTACAGAGCCCTTCTTAATCCGGTTTGTCACACTGCTCCCTCTGGAGTGGGGTAATTTCATGGTGCTGAACTGGTATTGATAGGGCCTTGGTAAATGAGGCACGAAGCAATCGTTAACTTTAATAACCATAAAGATGAGAGTATTGGAGTCATATAGGCCCACGAGAGGAAACCCATACAGGTGATTAAGAATCGACCAGGGCCATGGCCAACGTGCACCTCGAATCTCTGATTTGAGCTAATGGAATTACCTGTTAAAGATGTCAAGACTATTACAACCAATGGTGGAACAGCTACACCATACTTTTCCTATTCAGTAAACTGGAGCTTATTGCTATAGGTCTCCATGCACGTGGAACACCTGTTAAAAACAAGACACATAAGATTATCGTCTTTTTTTTTTTTTTTGTTCCTTTCCCCCTTCCCCAACTCTCTCCTGATTTATCGTTCCCCATTCATGGTAGGTTTCACTAAGCTGGACCTGTAGTAGAGCCGTATTCAGTATTCCATAAGAGTACTGCTAGATTCAGAGGTAGCAGTGGAGGGGAAAAAACAACATTCATTCATGTCACTCCAGTATAGCTGGGTCAGTGGTTCCTGTCAGTCAGCTTGAGCTCTTGAGTGTCTTTTCCCCGCTCATCTTTCCCTCCCTCCACCGAGTTTGCGGTGGCTCCAGGCATTACTATAGCTGCTGTGCCCACTTGTTTGTCTACTCCTATTACTGTGGGTGATGCTGCCTCAGGAGGAAAGTGAAATCCAGGCCGCAGACGGGTAAGTGAGAAACCAGCCTGAAGCCCACACACTGGTTGAGGTCAGAGAAACCATACGGATCGCTGCAACAGGGCTCTGATGGACACTTGATAAATGGTGAATCCTCTCCAGCTGCTGATGCCTCAGTGACACAGGGCCAAAGGGTTTTAGACTGGATAAACAATGGTTAATAATGCCTGAGATTAATTTGTTTGTTATCTTTGGCAAGTAGTAAGTGCCATAAAAAGCTCCCAAAGCTGGCATTCCTCCCACTGCTTTTAATGTTTTTAGTGGTGAATAGTACAAACTGATCTGGTGGGCTTCCTCCTTAAGGCTACCTCTTATTATTCATTGGCAGGAGTTTTATTGGTGCTCTGGGAAAGGATTTGGAGTAAGAAGAAAGCCTTTTTCCACTGCATGATACAGCTCAACACAACTGAATTTTACCCTTCTTTTTTTTTTTTTTTTGGGGGGGGGGGGTTTATCTTTTTTAGTTTTTCATGATAAGTTCTTGGTGGCAACCTAATGGAAATTCAGCTGAAACTAAAGTAAAGACGCATTAAGGTTCACAGATGTATACATTTTACTTTGTTGCATCTTTGTTTAAATGAAAGTTACCCAGTGGTGCCATTTGTAGAAAGGTTTTACGAGCTTCTATATAGAACACAGTTTTGTTTTTTGTTTTTTTTTTGGTGGGCTGAGTGGTCCAGAGATGATTCCCTGACTTGGACTCATGGTCATTTACACTCAAAGTTTATTTCCAGCCAGCATTTATAATCGGGCCCCAAATTAGCTAAAAGCGGGCTGCAAAATGGATCCCACCTGTTTGTCTGCATGGTAGTCCCACCCAGTGTTGTACCTGAACATGTTTATTGAACGAAAGTTCACGAAACTAGTTCTTATTGTGAACGTGAACTGGACTCGCTCTCTTTCCCCTTCACGAGCGTCAGGTGTGAACAAGCTCATTTGGGTAACTGTGAACGACGCTCTTTCAAAGTTCACGCACAGTCAAAACCGTGCCAGGTTTCCAGCGAACCCCATTTGAAATACACCACAAACGAGCCTGAATATGTATCTTTGCAAAGCAATCAAACATGGCAAACGGGCTGTCGCTTCTGTCACGCTAACAATTGCGTCATCAAACGTTTAAAACAAACATGGAGGAAGATGAAAGCTGCAGTCACCCAGAGCCGGAGGAGCGGGGGAAAAAAATATTTTTACCTTAAGGACCCGTTTTTGTCTTATAATAAAGATCATTTAGCAGCAACTTTTTCCTCATATTTTTAATATACTGTAGAGAGAACCTGAAAGAAACAGTTTTACATGGGCTGTCCCTTCAATGCTAATGTGAACCCTGGTTGGATAAAGATTCCAAATTGGACACATAATTTGACAGATAAAATGGATAAAATAATTGCCATTTGTGGTGGTGTAGGATATAGGCAGTGGCATTTTGACAAACAATTGCTCACAGCAACATTAAAAAAAGAATAAGAAAAAAATAACTAAAAATTAAATATTTAGTTCATTTTTTTAAAGAGTGAACTGAACTAGTTCATTTTAATTTCTGTGAACTATGAGCTTAACTAGTTTGTGTAGAAAGTGAACTTGCCCAACACTGGTCCCACCTGTGCTTGCCCATTTGAACTTTGAATGGGATCTACCAGTTATTTTGGGGGGTTAATTTTTGAATGTGGAACACATGTATTTAAAACTATATAGGACCAACACAATTAAGCCCTTTTTAGCCCATGCCCATTTAGTCCACTTCAGTCCTTCATAGGTCACTATACTTGGCTCACCAAGGCTTCACATTTTGGGCCCATAATGCTTAAACCATATTGGGTCCATTTGCCCATTTGAAGCTCAACCTCATTCTCTTCCCAAGTAGTCCACTTTTAAAGACAGTGGGGCCCGCATTGACACATTGGTTTGGATTTTGTTCTCTGAATATTTTTATAATATCCATCCATCCATTATCTATACCCGTTTCATCCTCTAAAGGGTCACGGGGATCTGCTGGAGCCTATTCCAGCCGTCTATGGGCGAAAGGCAGTCTTTATAATTTGTTTTGAAAAAAAAAACAAAAGTAAGCATGCAATGAATAGATGTGACTTAGAATACGAGGAGACTGAACTTCATTTGGTTGGAAGCCACAACATGTTCATTCAAAATGGTCAGTTCATTGTGCATTATTTACTCCAGGTCTTAACACAGTTCTGACTGATGAATTTGAATCTGATGAAATAATGAGTTTATATTACCTAATCAAACAGTATTTAATTTTGTTGTAAAGTTAAGTTAGGCATTTTAACGTGAGAATGTTAATGCATTATAAGTGACTTCTGGAGCCATTCTTCAGCAGCCATTTGAGAAAGCGCAATTCTCCACACTTTAGCATTGACTTCATTTCTTAGTCCCAGAGGCTGCGACTTGATTTGACAAGTACACAAAATCCCTCAATATTCAGACAGGGTTTCTGTATTTTTTTGTTTCATTTCTATTGCTTAACATTTCTCCATTAGATTCACAGGACTGATACACACATAATGGAAACATAACTGCAAGTCCTAATTTCCTTCTTTACCAGGACTTTTTTTTTTCCCCACTCTATTCAATTTAACTGTTCCTCCGAGAAAGGCGGAGGAATTTGAAGGGTGAATGAGGGTTGTGCAATTTCTGATGAAATATGTAAACCTTATCAGCAGCCAAAAGGAGGAACATGAAATGTTGTTCTCTGGCACCGCCTTCAAGGCTTCCATTTGGAATCCACTTGCCAGCGCTTTGTAGCATGTTTAAACATTATCCTAAGTAATCAAGGGAACTATTCATGAAGTTCCAACTTGATGTTTAAATAATGAAAATCTAAATTCTGATGAACATCATTAAACATATATGCACAGGGACAGTCGGCCCAAAGCCACTTTCAAGCCTTTGCCTCTTGAAACAAATGATTAATACCCTCAATTTTCTATTTCCTCAATTCTTAACGACATTAATCAAATTAGGGCAAACCCAACAGAGCTTTTCAACAATGTAATGAAATGCATCAAACTGAAACTGTGCATCAGTAGTAATAAAAAAAGAAAAGGAGTAATTTTTCATTATGTGTGATTTTCGAGTTGACAAAAAGAACCCTATTTGAACAGTTTGGTGCATGATAAAAAAAATTGGTCCAGGTTTGAATTCATTTCTCTGGCTCACAGTACAAAGTTGCTTCTTTTCCTTTTTAACAACTGTATGACTTAGTATTTCCTGCCAAATGTGTGTCCAGTTCAACAGTAAAGTGGACTTAAGCAGTTGCCCTGCTTTTATGTGTAAGTGCTGATTTTACCACTTAGATTTTTTTAGATCAAAACTTATCTTACTGACAATGGAAACCACAATTCCTTCTGCTGCCAGAAATGATAATTTAGACTTAGAAGTTGGACTGGCTGCTCATACAGAACCTGTCTGCTTGGCAAAGCAAAACAGACATACCAGCATGCAGGCAGAGACAGCCAGTGTGCGATGACTAACTTGTTATGATGAGTCCTTGAGATGCATATGTTCTCTCGTTTCTCTCAGCCATATGTCATCACTGAACAAGTGAGAGAGGAGTGAGGGAGATCAGATAAATGAAGCAAGTTAGTAAGGATGGGACAGAAATGTTTGTTTATGGCGAGGCAGTGATTATTGTTCTCGGCCATTCTGCATAGATTATATCTGTTGCCACTGTAGTAAATTTGAAAGGCTTTTGTTTTTTTCAAGTTGTGGTGACACCATCATAAATACCTGCACTTTTCTACATCAAAAACATTTCATTGCAGTGGGATCAAAAAGCAAACAGCTGCTGGTTTTCTTTGACACTCAAGGGATGAAACAAAACTGTTACTTTGATTCATGTGAGCTTGAAGTTTGCAGTCACTGCAGAGAATTCGGTCATGGTGCTGTGACCTTGAGTAGTCACAGTAATGATATATTCATGGGTTGAGTGTTGCACTTCAGATGGGGATCCATCTACAGCATCAACATGGGTTCAAAACCTCCAAAGTAGTCTGCCATGACCTTGATATCACAACCCCCAATATCCTCCTCCTGCTTCCTGTTTTAAATCCAAGTTACAACAAAACTACCAAGTATAACATACTTGTTACTATCCTAAAACCTCTCAGTTATGTAATTTGTCCATCAGCAGCATAATCTCTCACTCTCGTTTCAGATTGGAAGGAAGGAAATGTATTTTCTCCAGCAGTTAGCGTTTGCTCGTCAACTTGAGAACCTATCATCAGTGACAGCAGTAATTCAAGGCTGCTTGACAGATGCTACGGTCTGTTTCTGAAGGAAGTACAGTGTGAGACACTTAACGCTGGTTCTTACTTCCTGTATTCCCTTCAGTGCCATGAAACATAAACAAACTTGAGAAATTTCTGCGGATCTGTACCTACATCAGACAAGGGACAGCTTCATCAGTGCTTCGCTGGTTTCTCCAAACACCATTCTGTCAATCATTATCCACTGTTCAGTCAGACATATCCAGAACAGTTCGGGAGAGAGCCATGCTTGCAAAGTTAAACATTTATGCAAGACTTTAACAGTACATTATTAAGATATAATGCCCAAGTAAGCGTTTTCTTACAGCGTGTAGTTCTGCCAACTGAATGTCATATTCTCTTCTTTTGGCTTTTCAATTTAATGATCTCCACAGCGGAACGTCTGTTTCCATCTTACATAATCTTTTATTTCGTCTTCCCCTTTTTCTCCTGCATGTACAGCAGCAGCTCAAAATATGACTTTTCTATTGACACACATAATGTGCACACAAAAGTATACATACAGCATGTTCATATTTTGCCAGGATAAACCAAAGACACAAAATATTGTAAAAATATCAGAATAATTCAGTCATCACAAGTCAAAGTTGAGGAGTTATAGTCAGCCATCAGATTTGCAACCAGATGTTTTTGGCTCCAAATAATTTACAACCTCTTAATTTATTCAATGAAACCAGATCCCCTTAGACTCATCAGAGTTTGCAGAGTTTTCCAAGCAGTGAGCAGCTCATTCAAATGGGCCTTTTTCCAAATTCAATCTTGGCTTGATGAACAAGTGCAGTAATAAAGGACCGTTTGCTTCTCTCAAGGGTTTTATTGCATCCTACAGTAATGTCTAGTTGTTGTTAATTCTGTATTAACGTGATCTTTCACATCGACTGAGTTCACTGTCTGCTGTTGTTTTTTCGTCTTTTGTGTGTGTTAATGTTTTGTTTTGTTTTGTTTTTTTTTGTCCCTGTTAAATGGTTTGGGGGAAATCTCAAGTACTACATGTACTTAACACATGGGAAACATGGGGACTGGGTTATTTTGTGCTGTTATTTTTCTGATTCATGATTCGATCTGTGATTTCAATCATATAACCAATACATCGATCCCTTCTTAGTAATACGTAAGTGTATTAATAGGACAGTAAAAAGTAATACATGAATGTTGCTGGACATTTTCTCATATAATTTCCATAGTATGTTTTTTACTGAAAAGTACCACATTGACACAAAAAGGACACAACTGTCATATTCATGTATGAGCTTCATTGAAAGTAGTCATAATGTTGTATTTACAAAGCTACAAAGTGCCTGAATTGCCTGAAATTATGTAACATACCAATATGTTATATAGGTATTAAGATATTTAAACTTTTTGTGCAACTTTGCATTTTCATTTTGTTTTTAAATGTTAGCAACTCCCATCCATCCATGAATATAAACTTATAGTTCTGCAGAAATCCGTATGAAATACGGGTTGTTCTTTCAAGCTCCCATTACTTGTTCCCCTTTCTGTCTCCCTATTTTATAACCCTGCTCATTAACATCTCGTAATTGGCCGTTGGGTTAAGCTGAGAACAATGAAGCATTGATTTCCTTAAACATAATCACCGCATCCAGTCATTTAATGACTGCTGTCACTGTAAGCTGCCGAGAGAAAAATGACCAGTCAATGGTCCCATCGATGCCCTTCACCTCTTCTCACCAAAAGCTAAAGTGCACAGGCCCCCACTCCATCTTAGCGGGTTAGTTTAACCCCTTTAGCTGCTTGACAGGCTCCAAACACTGCATCCATCACAACTGTAGTCATGTCTCAAGTTGGTGCCCTGATGCATTGCTCAAGCATAGACACACAACTGTGCACTTATACTTAAATGCTTAAATGCCCACATTAAACGGGACATAATAAACGGTCATTGGTGTCATTCTAATTTCCAAGCTACCAGAAAGGAACTATGTTTTATCCAAGTGACTCTAGTGACTGCCTTAGTAAAGCAATCATGATGCCATTTATATTTCTAGGTACTTTATATACCAAATGTTTTACACCTAATGTATACCAGGCTGGACGTGGATGATACACACACTCCCATTTGTTTGTTAGACTGTAAAAATACATCACATTTTTATTCCTCATGTTGCTCTTAATGATTTATTGCGATCCATCTGATGTGGTTACACAGTAACAAGCATCCCCAGTACAGAGGAACACATGACACAGAAATAATTCAAGCCATGTTTATTCATACAGACCATGATACAAGATGCACATGCAACACACCAAACAAAAGGGAAATAATAAACACAATTAAGAGCATTTTCACCTAAACAAAACACCATTCCAACACCAAACAACTAAGTAAAAACATTGTACAAAGAAATAAAGGTGTTCTTCCACAGAAAAATCTTGCTAGTGACCAGCAGCTACATTCAACAAAGAAAAAGGTCTCCTGGTCTCTGAGAGCTAAGACTCCAGACATCCAAATGGTGTAGGAATCATCACTCTGTGATAAAAACTCACTGAGTCTGCAGTCGGAAAAGAGAGAGCGAGAGTGAGAGAAAAAAAAACACTTCCTGCAGTCTAGTTCTCAATTTGGTCTTATCAATTGTGTTTAGCCAACATAAATCACATTCCAGTGGAAAAACTCCAGTCGGTTCATGTAATCCCAAGTCTCTGTGACAAATCAAAATCTCTCTTGCTGTCTTGGATTAACTCTGCTACTGGTGGAGTGGTACAAAAGCAGGAGAATGGAGATCTGTCTTGAGCAAACATGCAATCTTTTCTTTCTTTTAATGCCCGCAGTGACGTATATTTGCGAACTATCCATCTGTAGAGAGGTCAGTGACTGTGTGTTGGCTGAGATAGAGCCTTGCACAAACATCAGCAGCTCACCAAGCGCTCTACATGGGGGCACATAGAGCTGATACAAACACCCCAAAACAGTTATGTTTGACAAGAATCAATACATTTAGGGATATACTGAACATATATATATATATATATATATTATATATATATATATATATATATATATATATATATATATATATATATATATATACTATATATAAACAGGTTTTATAGTTATTTACCTTAACAGCACAAGTATGACTAAATATGCCTGTTGTGTAAAAAAATATTATTCATATTTATTCATGGTAATATGACTATATCTCTAAGCAAGTGTAGTTTCATTGCATGCAAAGGTCTGTACAGCAAGCTGCAGGTGTTGGTTAGTGACCACAGAAATAGGATAGCACAATGGATTTAAGCAGGAAAGAAAAAGTCACATAAAAGGACAATAATAACGGACTGATGCATGACAAGTTCTCGGAAAATAATCTCTTACGTGTTACCTGAAGTTTTCCAAATACGCCTTGTAGGTTCGGAGATATAATCATTTTAAATGATATATGGAATTTCTGAGCAGGACTAGTTAGGAAGGGTTTGCATTGTTTACCAACAATCATATAAACCAGGGAGAAGAAATGTTCTGCATTCTTTGAATCAGACACATTCATTTCAATTTGGATTACAGTTTGTCAACGATATCAGTCAAACGCACATCAACCAGAGCCAGTCTTGCTACTCTGCAATGCTCCACGCTCTGCACTGCTCTGCAGAAAAACAGCCGTGCATCAACACCCAGTCATGTTGTTTCAGCTTAAAGTTTTAAAAGTAAGACCTTAGGTCAGGAGGCTGACATTAATATATTCAACACATTGTGCAGTTTGAGATTTTATCACACTCTGATGATTTTTCTCCTCACTTTTATTGTCCATATTGTGCTTCCTCCAGCCCAGAAATATCTTAGAGTGCTGAGAGAGTGACATTAATCCCTCACGACAGCCGGGTACAGCAGGACTCCAAATGTTTTGCTTTTTAATCCAGAAGTCGTCGGACTTTGTTCTTGCCAAGACAGACATTGATGATAATGGAAGAAGAAAACTGGTGCCAAATTTGTGTGGACTGCTGGGTGCTCTGTTGCGTGTTTCGTGGCCCGAGCCGATTCAAACATTTGCACAACAACTCAGCCAGAGAAAAACATACAGGTTCTTGTCAGGCCAGTGAACGCAAATGCATCTTCCATTCACAACAACAAATCTTCTTTTAAACATGGCATAGCCCTCTAAAATAATGCTCCAACCAGATACAGTGTGGCATTTGGTCGTCCCTTTTCTTCCTCTCTAGCCTGGATATTTAGGAAGGATAAGTTAAACTCTTTCCTATCCTCTCCTATCCTGGGATGAGCTCCAGTTTAATTGTTGGATGCTGGTGTCTGTTGCTGTGGCTGTCACAGGAAGATAAAGAGTTTTTCCTGAGGCCTATGGAAGGGGGAAAGCGGTGATGGAGGGCCGCTCTCCTGCTGCTCCACTGTTTGCATGAGCCCCACGCTTTATAATTGTGTGAAGGGGGCACTTCCACTGGCTACCTCATTACTCACTGGCATGGCCAGTCCCTGGCAGCCAGACACACCTTGTCCTTTCGCTCTCTTAACCTGCCTGTCTCACTCACTGCAGGCTGTCCACAGCTCCATCACCCCAACACCCTCCCCTGGGCTGTCCCTATTGTTATTTTGACCGACTATTGCTGCATCGTCTTTTCTTTTGGTGGAATTTTTTTGACATTCTCCTTTGTCAAACTGGGCCATATGGTATTCTGTTTGCTCTGACTGATATCACACATACTTTGGAGTCAATGTTATAGCGTGGTGCAGCCTAAGATCGTGTCTGGCACAGTCACAAGAGTCATGCATCAGTAAACAGACTCCTCATGACTGCAGTTTTTCATTAAAATGACTCATACCTTTTTGCTCGTAATAACATATGGAAGAAAATATGCAAAGACATACTGAGTATATGATATTCTCCATGATAGTCATCACAGGCTCATTGGTATGGAGTGAGGACAACTATTCCTGAGTGAGAGGCAATTTGATGACATAATTGAGATTCCTTGAGGGCCAATTTGTTACACATACTTACAGTGTAAGTGCCCAGAGATTGTACTGCTGCCCGCCTCACATGATATAATGAACAGCCGTCGACTTTCACTAAGCCCATAATTCATTCCCTTTATGGCTACTTGCTCAGAATTTGACTAGATAGATAGATAGATAGATAGATAGATAGATAGATAGATAGATAGATAGATAGATAGATAGATAGATAGATAGATAGATAGATAGATCTCCCATATCTGTTAACCGTTCAGTTTTTCTTTCTCTCTCTACAGAGGGGGGAACCTGTGAGGTGATTGCCGCTCACCGATGCTGTAACAAGAACCGCATTGAGGAACGTTCTCAGACAGTGAAGTGTTCCTGTTTACCTGGAAAAGTCGCCGGGACGACGCGCAACAAACCCTCCTGCGTTGACGGTGGAGAGAATTGAATGTGTTTTACAAATAAGCTTTCTGCTATAAGCAGGAGGCGGTGCACACACTTTGTACATAAATGCACGTCTAAAATGTGTAAAGCGTATAGGGAAGTGGGTCCTGAAGACCAAGACGGAGAAACACTGATGTGAGGGAAAAGCTCTCTGGAAAAGCCTGCGTCACCACCAGCAGTCAGGTTATGCAACATGTTAAAAAATGCTGGTCAAAGCCCCTGTGGGGCCTTACAGACACACGGGATCCCTGTCACCACATCAGGTCAACTACAAGTAGGAACACATAGTTGTAAACAAAAAAAAATATGGGCTACTAATACTAAATTGAACCACTATTAATTAAATAATAATTAGAGATAAAGGTAATCTTTACAACTAAAATGTGACAATATGGGCTTGAACAAAGCACTTTTAAAACAATTACATACAATAGCACATTTGATCACTTTGTTTCAAAAAAAGTCTTGACTTCAAACTTAAATGTGTATTCTGTACATAGATTATAAAATATATATTTGAGTATTATTCTTTTAAGAAGAGTGCTTTTAGTTGACATTATATTAAATTTGCAGTCGATTTCTAAATTGAAAGGTATTTTTTCCAGGTTTTGTCTTTTTTTTAATGTGTCTAGAATGATCAGTAGAAAAACTGTAAAATGCACAAACAGATATTCTGTTTCTGTGTTCACACCTCCTTTTTACAGCAGTAAACAGCAGCATTAGTTTGAATAACATCAGTGCACAGTGAACTGAACTAAATAAATATGAAGGTGCTTTGGACAAAATTAATGAAAATACCCAGTTAGATTAAATAAATAACATTAATTACATTTTATATTGCAAGTTATCTTGTGTAGGATGTGGGGAATATCCTAAACTTTATACACACTCCTTAATTTAAGAGAATATAGGCTCATGTAAGAAACAAGCAAGCCAATAGCTTCCTTTAATACAGTAGTCCCCCTAAGAAGAAAACATTTTGCATAAAGCATAAAAAATACCATAACTGACACCAACTGAATTAGGAAAACATGATGCTATTACGTTTAGTTCAAGGTGTAGGAGGAGCCCAAGCAAAGGTCACGCAAAAGTTAACCATTGCATGTGATTGAGTACAATTATTAATTAAATATAAAGTCAGTGACTAAAAAAGAAGAAACTGAGAAAAAACAAATAAAGGTAAGATGCAATGGGCTTTAAATTGATTATATACACATATTGATGTGTCGTCTTTACCTCACATGGCCAAACTAAATTCACGACATCCACACAATGCATTATGCAAAATAGCATGGTGTAATAAAAATGTTGATAACCTCCAGAATATCTTCAGCTATTACAGCACATTTTGCTATTTCATGAAAAGTAACTCAACGGCATAGTGAACAAGGGGGGGCGAGAAATGAAGCTCAAAATAGGTGTAGTGTAAAAGCCTATTTTGCACTTGATATGAGCAAGTTTTAATGCACTGATTGCATATCTATTTCTGGCTGTTTTTGTTGGCACCTCTCTTCCATTTCTGGTTTGCTTGCATGTCAGCAGTTGTTGACAGTGCTAGAATAGCACTCTGCCTCCCACAAACTCCAAGGAAATGCACACATCTTAATTTGCGCAAAAGCTTTCCAGGAGAAATGATCTGTGAGTGTCTCATCATATTTTACATTTTCTGAAGCCTGAAAATAAAGCTGTATTTTATTCTATTCTTTTGAGAAAACAATTGCTGTAAGAGGAATATTTCACGAAGTAGGGTTTGATACAGTGTGGTGAGACATTTTCAGTAAACATCAATAAAAGGTTGCTTTAGTTTTTACATACAGCTCATAGTTAATCATGGAAAAGGCATGTAACCACATGTATGCATTGTACTGAGATCAAGCTGCACCTGAACAGTGAGTAAAACTGCAATGATTCCAGTCCCAAAAACAAAAAGGGGCACTTCTATTTCCAAGAGGAAACCATCCCAGCCCAGAACATGCGCACATCCATTCACACTTGCCCGCTCACTGCATACAGACTTACACACGAAGCTGGCAGGAACAACCGCAAAATGGAATCACTAATCAATACAACATGATTCCACAAAGTGACTGAATCTGTGAACAACTGAAAATTACCGTGTCACCTCACGGTGAACTGAGAGGGGTAAACTAGTTGGTCAGGAGCAGTTCAGGCTGCTTGTCGTACAGAAGTGGGAGGGGCTGATGGAGTGGAGGGGGATGTATTTGAGATGTTTGTGTTTAAGATAAGAGTGTAGGTGGATTAACAGAGCAACTCCTTTAGTTTTCCCCATATCTGGTCTCTCCCTCATCTTCCCGGTTTTCTGATGTGCACAGTCAGGTCGTCCCTTAGTTGCATGATCATTTAAGTAAAGAATCTGAAAGCTCCTGACCATTATATATTAGAAATAAAATATGTTTTAAAGTTGTCATTACCCTTAAGTTTCAACGTTATATGAAAGAAAAAAAAATACTGTAATGTTTTAGCAAACATGTAAAACAAAGAACAAAAAAAAACATGTATTGCTGTGATTCTGGGTATCATGAGAGATATAAGATGATCCAGTTCAGCTGTTAAGAACCTGAACAAGGGGCACACTGCAGATTGCTAAAGGCACATCAAGCTGGTGGAAATGAATAACTAATAAATAGTCAAGGAAGCTTCGGGCTAGTGCACTTGAATTACTTCAGCCAAGAAAAGAGGCAGCTCCGTGGAGGAATAATAATAAAAACGAGTAAAAAAAAAAGGAACAAAAAGGAAGAGAGAAAATCTGATTGGAAGTCACAAGTCTACCAAGACAGAACTTTGTGGTTCCTTCCCTTCACTGAGCTCCTTTATTACTCTTCAGTCATGATCCTTTCGCCTCGACCTTCAAATGAGATCAAAGTCATCTGTCTGACTGGCTTTCTGCAAAGAAATGACAACAAAATATCTTCATTAATAGGTATCTGGAGGATGGGGAGACAGGCCTGCTAAGTGGGCTTATAAATTTGAGTAGACAGATCTGAAAAAGAAAAGAATTAATAATTTTGAAAAAAAAAAATCCTAAATTATGTTAGACTAACACCTCTGCAGCCTGACCATGTACAGCACTTCAGACCAAATATTCAGTTTGTGTCATCGAGCTTTCTAAAGTTGGTGTCAAAGTCGAGTTTCATGCTTGTGGATCCTGCCCCCCCCCCTCCTCCAGCTGCCCAATATGGCTCTTTAGCATAATGCCACTGACCAGTATTGATAGCTATTGCATCAACAATAAATCACACCCTATGTATGTCCCAGTGTTGCCATTGGAACTGGGTATGATGTCAGTACCAGTGAATATACCAGTAGAAGGATTGTTACTGCCAGGCAGCAGACCAAGAGGAAGACCAAAGAGGACATTTACGGATGTAGTGACAAAGGACATGAAGTTAGTTTGTCTAAGAGAAGAGTATGCAGAGGATAGAGTTAGATGGAGGCAGATGATTCACCGTGGCAACCCCTGAAGGGAACAGCTGTTTGTTGGCCAACAGCAGTGAAACTGAGCGCAACACCTTAAACAGGTATAATAAAATTTTAAACATCAGACTCAGATGTTTTGTTGCCTATAAATACAAATTAGATTTTTTTTTTAAATTTTGGCCTTGAGATAACAAAATCTAAAGAAGCAAGACAAAGCGATGCAAAAGAGACAATTACAGAAGGAGGTTCAAAAGTGGAAAAGCTGTAAACATTTCTCGCCTCTGTGCTTCAAGCTCACACAGTGAGAAAATCCATGTTGTTAGGGTATTGATTAAAACACTCTTATAGATGGAAAGATGATAAAAATAGAAATGACAAGTCACTGAACAGTACAGCTACATTATCGAGCATCCCTGCTCCTTTTCATTTATATTGACTTGAGCCCGTAATAACTTCATTTCTTTTATTTGTGTCTTTGATGTCGCAAGTCGGATCATTTCTTTGTGCTTGAAAGTGAAACAGGGTCCTTTTTTTTATTTGTTTACTACCTACCGAGGGATGGAGCGCACACAAAATCATCACATGATTATTTTCATAATACTTACATTTGTGTAGCATAAATATGTCAGGTACTCCAAACACTGTCAGGACCACAGGGGATGCATTTAAAGGGCAGGTAGATGAGGGAGACTAAAAGTAATAATAAAGTATTTTATTGTTAGGTAAAAACCTGACAAAACAATAATCAGTTAATTAAAGAGATTTTCCAGCATTTTGAGAATGTACTTATTTGCTGTCAGCCCCAGAGTGACTCAATTAGATCCAGTTGGTGTGGGACATTTTCTCCACTATATTTTGTCACAGCAGGATGCATGAAGTGTTATAGATGAAAACTCTACCCTGGTTGTGACACAGAGAGTTTGTGTTCTATCTTGTTCTCCAGATACGTACGTCGAGCCTTGTTATTGATGCAGCACCTGGTTCTGATCGCTGCAGCAAAGACATTCAATTCCTGTCAGCATCAGGATGACAAACATCAAGACACTGAAGTGAAATTGGGGCGTGTCTGATTCTTCTTACATTTGGATTATCTTTTTAGATTGTAAAGAATACATAAATCACAGTTGGTGATTTGTGAAACTTTTATTCCATTTGTTAAAGACACGGTGGATAAAGGATAACTATGGTGACATGAATCAGAAGCTGTGAATTGCAAACGAACCTCAACATTTACTACATTTACGCCACAAGACTAAGTGCTCAGTATTGATTTACTGACATATCAGACATTTGTTACATATTTTCCCAGCAGCTAGATTTTTTTTTCAGTGTGACCTACATCCGTTTCCAATGAAAACTCATCAAGACCCTGATTTACCCCACACCCCCAACATACAACATGACGTTATACACACACACACACACACACACACACACACACACACACTATGGATGAAAATAAACAGGAAAATATGTTGACAGAGAAATAGATGAGTGTGTCAATGCATTTTTGCAGTGGTTGCTGTGCAGCAGAAGCAGGCAGATTGTTTCACAACATGATGACAATGAAGAGGAGAAGAAAAAGAAGGAGAGATAAAATAATGGTACAGGTGTCGTACTCCATCACAGCTGGGGGTGACATCAGAGTCACGTGGAATTCTGATACAGGCCACATAGCTGTTCAGACTGAGGTCACATTTGAAAAAAAAAGAAACACATAATGAAGTGGTCCAAATCTGATCTGGAAAAAAAAAAAAAAAAAATAAATATATATATATATATATATATATATATATATTTTTTTTTTTTTCATGCATTTGCTGATGTGTGTCAAGACAAAAAAAAAACTTATAATGACAATAATAGTTATAATATCTGAGTGACATGGGGGGAAAAGGGTGATTATTATAATCTTCGTAAAACATGACACAGTCTTTCATATATTGAACTCTTTGATCAAGTGTAACAGCTCTGCTGCAGACAGTCACTGCACCCAGGTAGTGGTGCTCCACCAAAATAATATTCTTTATATGTATTTGTTTCTAGGACTCCTGTGTCTCCTTTTACATAGTCATTTCTAGACAAGGTTAATGTATAAGGAAGAATATCCAAATCTGATTCCTACAGTGTTGTAGTTTACCAAAGAGATACACCTACAGAAGTGAAAAATGTTTGGACATTGGAGGGGAGGAGAGGAAGCCTCTGAAAAAGCTTCACCTGAAACTTGCGTGTTTGTCAGCTCAGCCCCCACGGGCTGGTTCTGCACGACATGAGGCATTATAGACTTTTGGAGTCAGTGGTCTGTCCCCTCAGCGGTGCACCAGCTTGCCCCAGATGGAGCTTCATCCCCAGGTCCCTGAGTTATTAATGTTCCGTCCAGATGAGGAACGATGCTGCACCCCAGCTCATCTCACCAACCCCTGGGGGACACCTGCTGCCACAATATCATACACAGGCTATGTATCCATATAGAAAATAAATAAATAAATAAAATATAATATATATATATATATATATATATATATATATATATATATATATATATATATAATAAATATAATGATATATATATAAAATAAATATATATATTATATCATGTTTATATGTTGTAGTCCATTATAGACTATATAAATGACCACCACAGAATGTAATGTAACAAATCGAAGGAGTACTTCAGAGGTCATTTGGTCTGGACACAATTATCCCTGCGGAATGAAAATTCCTTAATCTTTAGGAAAATTTGCAGAAACTAGCAGTCTCCCTGATGTGCTCTATTATTGGTCATTAGCATCAAACTCCAACTTCAAAGCACACTGAAGATCAGTCTCATTGTCAAGTGTTTACTGACATGAAGAGACAGACCACATGTTTTTTTTTTTTTTTTTCCACTTCCTAATAACTGTTTTGGATGTTATTAATATGCAGGGATGTGACGACAGCCTGCGTTATGAGGCATCGTACACAGTGGGGGTCTGCTGTCAGATTATCCTCATAGCGGGAATTGATTATTAGCTTTGACGAGAAGAATTACGCCCCAGTTATGTCAGGGCCAACGAGGCTCCAAGTGAAGAACATCCCTTTCAACAATTCAAATGCTTATCTCTCTCCAGCCTCGCCGGACCAGCAACATGCACTCGGATTAGACGCTCATCACTGCACCACTGCTTTTATCCCAGTGTCTGAGGCACGCAGGCCCTCAGTCACTGTGTGGACACACACACAAGTATGCTGTCTTGGACTCAGCACAAGTGTCAATGCCCAAACATGCACGCACGCTACCGTTTTGTGTTGTCATATAGCTGCTGTATCAGTAAACTCCTTCAGCACGAGACACAGATGTCTGTTTAGTGCGGATCACTGAGGGGGAATGAACCCTTCTGTGAGCTGCAGGCGCACAAAGCAAAGCACGACAGGTTTTGATGGTTCGTTTGAGATATAGCTTGGGGGGGGGTGGACAGGCTCATCACTTGTGCCACGAGCAGTGAAGTCCTTTTCACACCTTTTAGTCTTGGGGAGAGGGACAAGGAGAAAGTTCTTGACATGCAAGGCGTTCATCATTATCAGCACATCTGTCAATGCAGAAGAGCTCAGTCACAATCACATCCTTCTATTCTCCAGT
Organism: Hirundichthys speculiger; assembly: GCA_018398805.1. Lineage (NCBI taxonomy): Eukaryota > Metazoa > Chordata > Actinopteri > Beloniformes > Exocoetidae > Hirundichthys > Hirundichthys speculiger. Next base: position 2,042,559 of record JAGFBZ010000376.1, on the reverse strand, counting down.
TCATTCACCCCATAATGTTTGTGGTTGGCCAGATACTAACCTGCTCAGGATTCTGAGGGCACTCGCAAGGAAAAAGTACTTTCTCTGACTGACAAACCCATGCACAAGCATAAGGAGAGACCAACAAACACTGTGATCCTCCTGGGTGGAAAAAGAATGTTTATGACTTGGGAGAAGTTGAAGGTATTGATTATGAGGATGGTTTTCTCCTTCATCTTTGTCACATCCCACTGAGCTCACACAGCACTGATGATGTGATTAGTCTCTAACCTTTAACCTGCCAGAAGAGGATCAGACCCTGAGCTGAAGCTTAAAAATACCCTTTAGTTTTGTTTCTTGACATTAGGAAATACAGTATTTACTCCTGTGTCAACTGTGAGGAATCTGGAGCTGTTTTTAAGTGCACTCAACAGGACACACACACACACATACATTCACATTGATTCACATACAGCACTTTGACCTTCTGATCCACATATAAACACACATGCATGATCAAAAAAACAAAATAAAAAAAAAACCAACAAAAAAAAACCATCCAATTAAGAATTTAGATACTGTTCTTGTTCCTCTGGACCCAGAATTGACCCCATGACTGCAAGTATTTATGCTTGAAGAAGCTTGGTTGATAACATGGTTGATAGCTGTTAAATATAATTATTGTTTTTATTGTTTTGTTTAGTATTCTAGCACAGTATTTGAAACCCTTCCGTGACATTTCTATAAATTAATTTGAATTCAAAAGCCACACTGAAGGCAATCACATGAGAAACACACTAGCTCTTTTTCAAGTCTGCCCAGGCTGGGATGTCCATTACAAATTCAGAAATTCAGATAAGCTGTGTGATTATGAAGCCAAACAATATTTTCTGAGTAGCTAATCAAGCTCTCTCTCTCTCTTCCTGGAGTCAAGCAAAAATTAATGCAGAATAATGACTCTTAGAATCTGACCTGGAGTTCAGGGGTACAAGTCTCCATTCTCCTGTAATTATAGGCTTGCTTCATTTTCTCCACGCTCCCGTGACCCTTCCACTGCTTCACTGCTACTGCACAGTCCTGCTTCTTTCTAATTACAATGGAAATGGTTGTTTTATAACTTTTGCAACAGGTCACTCGCAGTATGAACAGGAGGAAAAAACAAACCAAAAGAACCCAAAAAGAAAAGACATGCAGAAGAATTGCATCTGTTTGTTTACAGTGTCCTCATGGGTGCCATCAATCTGACACAAAATCTTTGACCTTGAAAAAAAAAAAAATAATAAGGCTATAAGAAACTGAAACGTTGTTGTTCGTCTGATCTTTTCCAAAGGTGATCCAAGTGACCCATCAGGAGGCACATAAAACAGCTGGCATCACTGGAAGACTATTGCTTTGATGTTATTAATTTAAAAGTGTGGCATCTCAGAGTTACAAAACATTAACTATTCATTGAGCTCACAGACACGTATTCACATTTTGACACAGAGAAATCAATTCTCTCCTTCATTCGTCAAGATGTTCAAACATCCTGCTACCTGGCAAGAATGTGTCAGCGAGTTCAATCCATCACAGAACCTGCTCACCAGTGATCTGACAGATGCACTTGTAAAAAGGTCCATCGCTTCATGTTTTTTCAATGAATTCCAGTCCCAGTCTTGGCTGTTTTGCCATCAAAGCTAAGGAGTCCTGTCTGTTACGTGGCTTACATCTTGAAACAAATGTCTTTCCACTTCTTTTTTGCTGATTATTTCAAGCACATCTGTCACCAGTCTACAGTAGCTACCTTATTGCAACGTGAGGATTGTGTTAATTGGTGTCACTGCATTAAATCACATTGAAGACCTTCATCTTGTAAGCAGATGGATCTTCAAATGAATAATCAGCCCAAGGAGGGACTTAGGAGTGGTCTAGCGTAAGACCCTTCATCACAGAGGAGACACAAAGGAGAAGTAAAGTTTGCTGATGTTGAAGCAAAGGTCATACCCAACATGCTGACGATTGCAGGGGGAGTAGTTAAGTAAAATGACTGTTGGAGGTCAGTGGTCACCAGAGAGTGATGCATGGATTCCAGCCCAGAAATGGCTCTTCTCCAGTGGTCAAGGTCAAAGCCAGGTGTCCTGGCCCGAGTGCAGCCTGGGCAAAAAGTCTCTGTGTTCCCATTATCTTAGACCGTCTGTTCATTTTCCTCCTTTTTGTCAGAAAAGACAGCTTTAACAGTGTGTTTTCAAGTTTTCCTATATGGATCTGATGTCTTCCACACAGTATAAAGAATATATCTGGAGGGAAAGTTCAGATAAGAGCATGAATATGATAAGATGTATTACTCACAGCTCATTAAACTTTTACTTTCAGCACACGATGGGTAGCTGTCAAGATATGAATTAGAGATGTTATAAAGTGCTTTTTTTTTTTTTTTTTTTTTTACAGATATTGGAATATGCACATCAACTGATCTGTGCTAAGCAATATATTTTTAACACTGCCCTGCAGCTCTACTCTAGTTTACAATATCTGGATGCTGATATTTTTTTTCTTAGAAAAAGGATTTTGTCATGACACTAGTAAGCCTTTTTTTTTTTTTTTTTTTTTTTTTTTTTGGTGGACCACTGGTCCATCTTTAGCATTTCAAAAATGTTCCCGCTGTACAATAAAACTTGAGTGAGTTTTGCATAATGCAACATGTAGGGAATTTACAATTTATTAATGATGTTTTTATGGCGCAAAATAAAATTGCTACAGACTTTGAGGATGCATGACAGTTTCACATAAAGAAAAAGAAAGCAAAAAGTAATTATTTTAAAAGGCAGATATGCCCAGGCAACAATTTTGGAAAACCAAAATATGTAATTTTACATCTTTTGAGTCTTTCTTGTGGTAGTTTTTGTATACTGGACAATGTAGCAATTACATAGTCTTGGAAGAATTTGGCAGGACCCAGGCAGATTCAAATCTCTTGACTAGTTAATAATAAAAATTTACATTAACTCAAAGATTTAATATTGCAGAAGCAGGTGACAGGTGTGGTTCCTCTTGGACTCACTAAGTGGTGAGCTCTTCAATCTAGGAGAAGTCAGAGGCTGCAAGGTTGATAAACACTCTCCTGTGACAAAGTACAGTGATCCTGGAGACAGAGCAACAAACTCCTGTGACTAACCCAACAATTCAAATCCAAATAGTGAAACAGAACACAATCCTTATTTCCCAATTTGACGCAGTGACTCCTTAAGACCAAATGTAGTAATGTGGTAATCTGGAACTATAAATGTGGCATCAATATGCATGGGAATGATGTCCAGACAAAAGCAAGGCTTGAACAAGGGTGAGGCATGAAATCATCATTTCACGTGGCATTTCACTTGGCACATGGAATGAAGCCGTTTCACTTAGCATGGAGTCCTATGGCTCTGGGGCAAAGCAGTAGTAAGGTTATGGTTAGACATGAGAACGTGGCAAAAACTCCATTCACGAAAACAGTAATTTTATCCATGGTTAAAATGGCTAGATATGGATGAACTCACAAAGGCTGCGTGGACTGTCAATAGGATCGGGAATTCAGCATGGACGGGAACACTGTCCATTTCCACTGACCAACACGGTGGAAAACAGGAAGTGAGTGAAGCTAAATAAGAGCCTGGAGTGAAAGTGAATTGGTGAACGTGACAATTCTGCAGTGAAACTGCATTGATTATTGAAGGTTTTGCTTTGGATTTAATTTTCAAGCTGAAATTTCTTCAGAGTTACTTTGACACTTATACGGATATATGGATTTTTGTGAAACCTCTTCCATAGTCTGCCTAACAGGTGGAGGTGTAATGATACATTGATCTCCATCAATATATTGATTTAACAATGAGCAATCTAAGAGCAGTGATACAAAATGAAAATATCGATCAGACATCAATACATTCAAGTTGCATCAATACATATTATCAAGTGGTCTTTCATAGTCTATTTTTATTTTTTAATTTTTTTTTGTTATTTAACCATCTATTGTTATCCAGAAATCAAACTGTGAAATTATATTTTGGTTACTTTCTGCATTTTGATATGAATGGAAGCAACTGTGTTTAATCAACATATGGTATTGTTTCATCAATCGCTAACTCTTGCACTGAATCAAATTAATATTCCATTGTGAAAGGCATTGTGATATCAGTGTACACCAAGGTTTACTTGTTAACTTATGCTGGATTTTTAGAGTTCCCTTGAACAGAACTTGTGTTTCTTCTGGTTAAATTCAGGTTACAATACTTTTGTTTTTGTAAGTGACAAAGAAAGAAAACCCAATATTAAGTGGGCAAGAATAATTAAAAAACCTATAAAACAAGTGTTCATAACTTTAACTAGGAAAAAGATACCTTAAGGTATCCTAACAAGTGTTCATAACTTGGTCAACTGCAAAAAAGAAAAGAAAGGAAAAAACTCTAAATTATCCTTAAAAACATAAATGTTGGAAGGAGGGTATCCAGAGAACAAACATTCAGACACAAACAGGAAAGGGAGATGTATCATTGCAGTGGTCAGTTGCAATGGTCTCTTTGTAACTGTACTATTCTATTGAGCCATTAGTTTCATAAAGGTCACAGAAATGTGTTCCCCGTTAGCTAGTGTATTATCCACAGACTCCTAAGATAAACTGCTGAATAAAGCAACAAAAAAACAACTGAAAAAAAAAAATCAAGATTAAGAGATGGACTACGACCAGCGTATTTCCTGTCTCTTTCCTAAATATAAACTTTGAACAGAAAAATCTATTATTAAAAATGAAAGACAGAAATAAATGAGTCAAAAGGAGTTATAGGAAGAGGCAGCACCACGGCACATCATCATCGCTCAGCAGAACTGATTAAACAGCTTCTCAAGTCATAGTCATAATTTGCGGCTTAATGAGGTCTAGGTTGTTATGGTGTCACCTGAAAGGCACAGCTCAATGTAAACGTGATTAAAAATGGGAAATGCCTATGTAGGCCAAGTATGAGGACACAGGGGCAAAAAGTAAGATAGGGAGAGCACAATGGATGACGGGCCAACATGTAATCTGTGGGTGGGGGTAAACAGCCATGGGGGTTCACAGCGGGTTAGTGGATGCTCTAATTGTTGCATTCAGTATCCTCAGGGATCATGGAGGGAAGAGCAAAGTGACGAAACACAGCAAGTTCATGGAACAACAGAGAAGTGTGACGGTGGTCCATTCGTACTGTAATGACTTTTCAGTTCAGTGTGTTCATTCACGCTGGACCGAAGCACACTCAGTGCTGCCAGGGCATGCACTTTCACAGCTTTCTTCCTTCATCCTGCTCATGCTTTAACAATTTAGTGGTACAGTTTAGTTGGCTGGTCTGTAGCCTTGGCAACACATGCTTGAGGGTGAAAAGTTTGTTTTTTTGTTTTCTTTTTTTTTTTTTTTTTTTTTTTTGTTGTTTTTCCGCCTTCCAAATGGTTGGAGCTTGAAAAATGAATTACTATTGTATCTTAATGCATTGCATTCGCTCAATAATTTGACCTTCTTTGCTCTTTATGTCGGACTGATGAAAGCAAAGTTCCTCATTTCAAATTTAGGGAAACAAACAACATGGTGAAAAAAAATTCTGTTGGGGAAGGAGATGAATTATAATCGAAAAAAAAAAATGCTTTGAACTCCTCACATTTGCTGCCAGAAAGATCAAATGGAGGAGTGTAAAAAATAAAAAGCTTCTTCAAACACCACTGATAATAAATAAATCAGAAGCTGACTTTTGAATTGGCCCTGTGGTTTAAATCAGAAAGAGGTTACCAATATAATATATCTGGATTCAAACAAAAAGGAGATAAGGAAATGATGAAAAATACACTGCAGGGAAGCATATTTGCATATGACTAAAAGTATGTCTTGTGCATTAAAATGTCTGCCATTTGATTTGTGGAGGGTGTAGTTTAACTTGTAGTAACCAGGCAATTAAAAAGGCATTTTATATACAGTGGAGGAAATAAGTATTTGATCCCCTGCTGATTTTGGCAGTTGACATACTAAGAAATAAATTAACAGTCTGAGATTTTTATGGCAGCTTTATTTTAACAGTTATAGAAAGAATATTGAAAAAAAAAATTGAGAAAATTACATGAAATGAAAAATAAAAATTAATTTGTAAGTCGTTGAGGGAAATAAGTATTTGATCCCTGACCAACCTTGACCAGTGGTTCCCACAGACCACTGGCATACTCCTAATCTCACTGAAGTAAGTACCTGCATGAGAGACACCTGTTCCAAATAGTCACCTGTATAAAAAGCCATCTGCCCACAGACTCAGTAATACTCCACCATCTCCACCATGGGCAAGACTAAATAACTGTCAAAAGATGTCAGGGACAAAGTTGTTGAACTCCACAAGGCTGGAATGGGCTACAAAACCATAAGTAAGAAGCTGAATGAGAAGGTGACAACTGATGGTGTAATTATTTGGAAGTGGAAGAAGTACAACATGACTGTTAATTAACCTAGTCTGGGGGCTCCATGGAAGATATCACCTCGTGGGGGTCTCAATGATCATGAGAAAGGTTAGAGATCAGCTGAGAACTACACGGGAGGAGCTGGTTAATGATCTCAAGGCAGCTGGGACCACAGTCACCAAGAAAACTATTGGTCATACACTGAGACGCAATGGTTTAAAATCCTGCAGTGGTCCAAGGTTCCTCTGCTCAAGAAGGCTCACGTCCAGGCCCGGCTCAGGTTTGCCAACGAACATAATAATGACTCAGAAAGAGACTGGGAGAAGGTGCTGTGGTCAGCTGAGACCAAAATGGAGCTTTTTGGCCTCAACTCAACTCGACGTGTTTGGAGGAAGAGAAATGCTGAATATGACCCCAAAAACACCATCCCTACTGTCAGGCATGGCAGTGGAAGCCTTATGCTTTGGGGGTGTTTCTCCTCTAAGGCGACAGGTCGACTTTACCGCATCGATGGGAAGATGAACGGGGCCATGTACCGCAAAATCTTGCGTCACAACCTCCTTGCCTCCACAAGGACAATGAAAATGGGTCGTGGATGAGTCTTCCAGCATGACAACGACCCAAAACATACAGCCAAGAAAACAAAGGAGTGGCTCCATAAGAAGCACGTCAAGATCATGGAATGGCCTAGCCAGTCTCCTGACCTTAATCCTATTGAAAATGTATGGAGAGAGCTGAAGCTGCGAGTTTTCAAGCACAAGCCTCAAAACGTTCAGGATTTGGAGATGATCTGCAGAGAGAAGTGGACGAAAATTACTCCTGATGTGTGTGCAAACCTAGTAAGCAACTACAAGAAACATCTGACCGCTGTGCTTGACAACAAGGGTTTTGCCACCAAGTATTAGTACTTATTTCCCTCAATGACTTGCAAATTAATTTTTATTTTTCATTTCATGTAATTTTCTCAATTTTTTTTTCAGTATTCTTTCTATAACTGTTTAAATAAAGCTGCCATAGAAGTCTGAGACCCTTCATTTATTTTTTAGTATGGCAACTGCAAAAATCAGAGGATCAAATGCTTATTTCCTCCACTGTGTGTGTGTGTGTGTGTGTGTATATATGTATATATATATATATACATATATAAAATGTGTTGTATATAATTGTATATCAAAACTTTTCCTTTTTTTTCTGACTTAAGGTATCTTTTGTGAAGTGAGTTTGGTACAAGTTGAGAGCAGTTTTCCAGTTTAAAGTACATCGCCCCTGTGCAAAGAACACTTGTTAAAAGATAATTCACATGAATGAGTGTTTCACCAGTAGATACTAATATCTATCTATAAAGAAAAGGAAAACTATTTTCCTTTTCTTTTTTTTCATGAAGAACACATACACATGCCTAAAGACACACCCAGACACACAAATAATAAGAAGAGGGAGGAGGGAAAGAACTCTTGAAGAGAAGATGAGAACATATTTGTTTTTGTCAAATTGCTGGAGGAAGAATTCAGTCGATGTTAATGAGAAGCAATTAGTTTTGATTAAAAATTAGATTGCTCCCTTACATGCAGTGTAGCTATATCAAAACAAAATAATGATTAATTTCTGTTGGTTTAAGACATTGTCAACAGCAGAAGTACTCATGCAGAAAGAGTACAACTGCTCTCAGGCCAAACACGAGGAAAAACACTCATTTAGAGATGCGGCTGGTGCTTCCTCTGGAGATGCTCATAATGTAGTGAGTTGATGCTTGTGGGAGCTGCCTAATATTAACAGAAAATGTGTTTGCACGTGCAACAGTCTGTCTGTGCAATAAACCAACCCTCCATGTTTTGGATCTTTGCTCACCTTTTGCAGCATCCATCGTAACTGGGAAATGGTGGTGTGAGATGGAACCCTGTCTGGAGGGAGAGGAGTGCAAGACTCTGCCTGACAACTCCGGATGGATGTGCACCTCTGGAAACAAGATCAAGACCACAAGGGTGAGAGCTGGCACTCACCTCAGGACACATGCGCTCATCTACATGCACATGTCCTGTCATCATGATACACAGATTCACTTGTACATTGGCTTGTCCTCTGTGTACTGGTTGTGCACCTTTTAATCCCAATGCACAAATGCTTATACAAATATCCTTAAAGTGACATTTCCAAACCTTACATGTCAAAACAGATTCAATTTTAGATTCTAACCTACCTTTCGGACGTGAAATAAGGAGATTGCTGGAAATACCAGGTATTTTTTTGTGCATACTTAATGCCAAAAGAAATTTGCCTGTCAACTCCCTGCTTCTGCTGCCACTGATGTGGACAGAGCATACTGTATACAAATTAATAAGATGGCACATCTCTGTAGAGCAAGGTTGAGTCTCTTTGGTATAAGCAACCTGTTTAAGGGACCATAGCAGTAAAAATAAATATAAATCAGGTGGTAAACAAACAGTTGGTCTCTGCCTCAGGCCAACTGAGGCAGAGATAAAGTTAACGGCAGTTCTTCTTCTCCACTGCCTTACCATTCTCTAAACTGATTCTGAATACAGCATGCAACCACAACAAAGGGAGTAAAATCCTCAAAGCCAGGAGTCCAGCACAACGGGACAGGTTGATCACCTGATTTGTATTCACCTAACTGACCCCCTCCCTCCCTTCTACTGCTTGGAGACAATGACTTTGAATAAAAGCAGAGACTAATGGGATGGTAGGGAAACAAGGAACAGCCTGTCAAGGTTAGACGGCATGGGGCTTCCCAAGGTTGTTCTATAGTTTTATAAGCCATCAGATAGATGTAAAGCTTTCATTGGGACCCCTCACAGCCACCACTGGCTTAAAAATTTCAGAGAGAAGTTGATCGAACGGGGTCTTGCCAACCTGTCAAGGTAAGCTGCAGCACTTAGTTCACTTTAAAGTATCCCTCCCTAGTTTTTTGTTCAGTCTTTTGAACAATTTGAAATTCTGATTGTTGTATAGTGTATATTTTCAGGTAGTTGTATGTTTTGTTTTGTTTTTGTTAGTTTGTTTTTTAAATATAAAGTATTCAAGATTTCAAATTTCTTTGCAAAAATTTAGAAAAAGCAACACTAGCAGGCCTGAGGCTGCTTTTCCATCCAATACACACATGTCCTTTTTTTCTTGACCCTCTCTTTGCAGAACACCCAGCCATACTCTCCTTTTTAGCTTCTGGAAGCAAAATGCAGAGGATTCATCAACAGAAATTGAGCTGCATTCTTGCTTCTGTAAAGGTTGGTCTTTTTCTTAAGCTGTTGTTTATTCATTTATTTATTTATTCTCGTCCCTCTCCCATCGCTGTACGAGCTTGAATGTCGAGCGGCAGGAGTGGGGCCAAGTCATGTTCAATGACTTTCCATTAACACAAATACTTAGTGTGAAATTATCAAGTGTGTGTTTACATGCTGTGCATGATTAGGCAGGCATGGCACAAATACTGATCACACCGCCACCCACTGTAAATATTTATCATCCTGCACAGGTGGTGCACACATAAATAACTTGTAATTTCCTGCTTTTTCACTGAAATTGTAGCACACATATCAGTAAATGTGCAGTGTTGGGATGGGTTAACCCTCAGCATCTTGTGGTTTCACAGTCGTGGTATACTATGGACACGCAGACAAACAAAGCCGATGCCTGATGCAGAACCACGCCTCTGTGATCAGTGCGTAATGGCAGGATCAGCCCCTCTTCCTTTCATTGCCTCCTTTGTTAGATGTCCTGCATTTGCTATCGGCCACGGTGTAGGTTTCATTATAGTGTCTTGCATTGGTCTGCCAATCCCATTATGGGCTAATCTGTGACTTACCACTCACTCCCTTCTGTGTGCGTGCGAGCTCCTAGACGTGTATGCATGCATGTGTTTTATGTGTTCGTACACAAGCGAGATTTCCAGGCAGGCCCCTTCCCTTTCTGCTGTGTGGTGTCTTATCAGAGGCAGCTTGATATCCTTATCCCCCTCTAAGGGTCTTGTTGAAGCAGCTATCAGCACACAGCATTGCCCACAGGTAGCATGAAAGGCCTTTTATCCTGCACTCTGCTCTCTTTTTAATCAGCATTCTTCATTCACCTGTCTTACAGGCCAAATTGCCACATTTGTATGTGTTTGTAGAAGCCAGAAAACCAACAATGCAGCCTTTTCCTTTTTCCTTTTTTTTTTTTTTTTAGCCATTTTATTTCACAGACAGGTTTTTATTTCACTCTGAAAATTGTCACTGAAACACAATGCATCAGGTATGCGTATAGCCACATACACACTTCATTTCCCTCTTTAGTAAAAATTGGCATGAAAAGTAAGAAGCCAAGCAAAGCCAGAGGCTGACATCCATGTTTCTCCTTTTCTTTCTTTATGTCTTTCAGAGAGGGATCCCTCCATTGCCTGTTCTTTATCAGCAGACAAGGCAGGCCCTTTTGTTTGTGGAAGTCACAATGAGAGCAAGGCTGGAGAGCACCCTCCAAAACACCACCATAGAACTGCATTTCCAGCTTCACTGGCTAAATAAATCAGTCCATTTCAGCTTCCTCCAAATTATAAAACACCTTAAGAAAGCTAGGCAGAAAGAGAATGGCTGGAATTTAAATACAGACTTTCTTAAGTTTTTTTTAATCTTTTTTTTTTTTTACTTAAAATGTTTATGTAAATAGCCTCACTTTTTGCAAAAAGTGAATATGAATATTTTGTCAAAATCAAGGAGGGAATGTCATCCAAGCCTCACCAGGCAAACCATGAATGAAACTATTTCATGAGTAAACTCAGTCTGCAACCTGACAACTCATTCATGTAAAGTTGTAAGTGTATTGACATGCAGAGGATTCACTCATGACTCTGTAGCTCTTATTAATATTATTATTATTACATGCAAAGCATCAAAATGAAATGAAATGGTCCTTTTTTTCCATCACCATCTCTTATTCCCCACCTCGTTTGACATGATTTACATGACATGAAAAAAAAAGTTGAGTTTGTTTGTTTGTTTTTTTTTTATTAAAAGGAGCAGAAGGCACTTTTTCAAGTAAAACAGCACATGGTGACAGGGTCTAGCCTATATGTGAAGACAGTCCTAGAGCAAAAGGGGCCTGCCAACAGACGCATCACCATTTTGTCAGTCAGGGGGACCCCTCTGTAGCTGATCAGAACTCCATACGGCCATGTCACATAATATTCACTTCCATCTCTGAGCTTAATCATGCTTCTCCTTCTTCACCGGGCCTGTATAATGTCATCATGACAACAAACAGGAAATTATACGTGGTAATACGCATATTGTGTGTGAGATAAACATTTAATGAGTTAACTTAAAAGCATCAAACTCATAAGTGCTTGTTGCTGTGCAGACTGCCAAAAGTGTCCTGATTGCTTTGACATTTGTATACAGGTTTCGAGTGAAGGAGTTCATTCCCGGCGGTACTGATTAATTTATATTTGCCCCCCCACCCCATTGTCAATGTCACATTAAATGGATCTTGATGTATTTTGTTGTGTGGAGTCTTCTGTTTTTAGAGGGTACTCTTTAATGCTGCTGTTTGAACAGGATTCGAAGCTGGCATGATTGATTTGTTGAGTACTAAACACAAGAAGGGGTGAGGGTCGACTATGTTTGCACTAAATTCTTTTACTAAGGCAATTGTCCTTGGACTTTACTAACTGAACTCTGAGTAAATTGCAGTTTAATGCAGTCAACAAATTAGAATGCAGACAGCTTATTTGCCAGCAAAGATGGAGCAGGCAGGGAATCCTTGAGCAGTCTATGGCTACCTGCTGCACTTGTCATTTGATGAGGACTAAAAAGACTGGAGGACACTTTTAGTCACACTTGCACATGTATGTGGGCTAAAAATACGACATTTCCATACAACCTCTCCTGCTAACAAATCTCAGAGGGACCATGTCTGAGATAGAGAATGATCCTCTATGTGCAACCTGTTGCTGGCAGAGGTAATTTTGATTCGTTGGCAGACGGTACAGAGGATACAGATGCAAATGCTCGACAGATGAGCCAAGAGGATTACTGTTAAAGGAAAATGGGAGAAAAGAGAAAATCTTTACTGAGAGACATGCTGTGAAAAGGCATGGAGTAAATATTTCAATTCTGAGCAGCCATTTAAAGCTGCTGCGGTGCAACTGGGGTTCCCTTTATCTATGTTTGCCGGCAATTTTGAGGACAACTGTTTTAACATGTAATTTGGTTGTCAGCAAATTAGCCAATGTAGCCGTCTCTGCTGACACTTTTTCTTGAGCTTTCGAGATTCAACCTTTTTCAAATGATACCAACTTTCACATAATGTTGCAAGAACTGGATAATGCTGAGCTTCTGCTATATCAGTAAAAGAGAATTAATGATTCATACAAATCAGGATCAAAATACCAATAAATCATAACGATCATTTACACGTAGTTCACATATGAGATTAATGTGCAATCTGTATCTGGATAGTGACATATAATTTTTGAATCTCTGCTTTCACTGGGTATCAAAATGGAATCCTGCATTCCCATACAAATGCATTCTGTGAGCATTTGCATTAATACTATACAATTCATTAACATGCATCCCTCTTATTCAGTTAAGTTAAGCAAATACAGAATGCATGATAATACCAAGTATAAAGGGTGTCAGGGAGGACACATGTCCCAGATGTCTTTAGATAATAATAACTTAATTTTCTCGCTTCACCATTGGACTTAATAATGTGTGATATGTGTAATATATACATCAGAATTGTTCTTTAGCCAATTAAATTTTACACATTTGTTAACAAACCAAATGTGTTCAGAATCTTTAAAAAGTTTTTTTTTTGCTTGTTTTTTTTTTTTTTGTTTGTTTGCTTGTCCTTTCAGATAACAAATCTGCCAATACATGAATAAGCCAAAGAGAGAGAGAGATACAAAAAAAAAAAAGGGGGGGGGGGGGGGGGGGGGGGACTGAAAATGTATCCACTTCACTAATGTGAAATTGTGTAAATAATGAGGCAATTTCAACCTGGGCTTTTGCTAAGAAATAATATTATGATTTACAATTACTTGCTAAAGTTTGCAGTGAAATCAACAATCAATTCATGGTTGCGTCACCTTTCTTGTAACTTTCAGATATACTGCAAGTTACTGCAACACTAATACCACTGTCTCAATAGTTTTCTACTTTTCACATTACTCACATCATATCGGAATATCACACATGGGGAATACAGGTACGCAACAATCCACCCACAGAAAATATAATCAAAATCATTTGAGCTTGTTCAAAACTAGAGCGCTATGCAACATCCTCCACATTAAAATCTGTACACCTGGCTACCACCTGCCAAGCCTGCTGGAAACATCATGACTGCATTGCCTCTTCGAACAGGATTAAAGGATTTCTAATTGATTTATTCAGACTTCTTCTCAGTACTATTTTAAAGCAGAAAAACAAGTCTTCTCAAGCACTTACATACCTCAGCTCTGTTGCACAAATAGTTGAAAAAATAGTCAAAGGACTTGCTTAAAAAGTGAAACAGTTGCAGACACAGTTCATACACTTTTTATTGAGTTTTGTATTGAACAAGGTGCTGAAAAGCAGACCTTTCAATAGCAGTCTCAAGATTGAATAAAGCACCATTGAAAGCTGATGTCTGCATCCAGGGATGAATTAAAAGTCCTTGAAACAGAGTTGTGGTGAGACAGCTGAGGCATCACAGTGTGGGAACCGGATTTAGCAAAACCACAGTCATTTTATAATTTGGAACAATGCGTATCCTTGATTTGCTGGTTTAGCCATGAAAGTCCAAAAGAAGGCGGTTGCGGGGTAAGTCAGGGGTTCCTTCATCGTGCAACATAAAGTCAAAAGTATGATCAAATATCAGGTTGTAAACAAACATATGCAGCATGGAAACACACCACGGTACTTTTGCACAAGGAGTTTTGCTGCTCCATCTTGTACCTATAATACGTCTCCATTTTCTCCATGGCTTCCACTCTTAACATCATGAACAAGGAGGTGAGACGAGGTGGTACAAAGCCTCCGCAGTTCAAAAGAGTCCCCCTGTTTTAGAAACACAATGAAACAATTCCTCTGGGTCTAATTCTTGCACACTTGTACGCCTTTGTTCTGTCTAAGCATATGTGTGTTTTTCTCCTCTCCTCTTCCTCCTCTGTGTTTCAGATTAATCCCAGGACCTAACGGAGAGCTCCCATTGCAAGGCTGAGCAACAGGGCTCTTTCCCTTCATGCACCCTTTCTCTTCTCATCAAATAGACTAAATCTATTACTTCTACGAACAACTGACTGGCTTACGTGGGACCATGGAGAAGATATCTATCCAGATAAAACAGCTTTGCTCGCATGGCACCAAGGATTTGAAACCGGGCTAATCTCCCTGTTTGATCAATGAGCCCCATGCTGGTGACTCTCCTCTTCTACACAGGTGTGGTCAGCTTAGGACCAGCTCTCTGTTTCCCTCACTCTGTCCTCTCTTCAAAAACTGAAACCGCATAACAGGGGTTAAATAGAAACTGTTAGAAGATTTGAAGACAACCTCCTCAGCCTGACTGTGGGTGAACTGTTGGAGGAGCTTACATCGAGACTGGACATGGGATTCAAAGAGCCAAGAGGCGCAGCAGAGTGAAGCTGTTCTCATATACTGGAAGGCATGTGTATGTGACTTGCAACTCATGATCGATTGCGTTGCGGTGTCTACAGGGAGGACATTTAGCTGAAGAACACTGGATTTTCAATGACTGTGACCATTCGCAGCCTATTATGAGATAAAGAGGAGGCTTTCAGGCCCCCCCCCTATTGCCTGATCTTCATCCTCCATCATGTACACTTTAATGTTTGGGTGGGGATGCCCAATGTAAATTCATGAGCACTCCTTTTCTTTTTGTGTAAGAGCATACACACACACACACACACACACACACACACACACACACACACACATACACATATATATATATATATATATATATATATATATATATATATATGTCACTGTTAGATGACAGATCCAATGGGCTGAGAAGTATGCTTTCCGTTCTATTAGGAGTTCAAGTCCCATGGTGGAATATCGATTAGCCCCAGAGGCTAGAGTGTAGACGACAGCTTTGCAGTGAATGCTTATATAGGAGAAAGCTACCAGTAAATCTTAAAATAAAATGTAATAAATGGGGATTACTTTTGTCATTCAGCAATGTTGTTGGTTGAACCACATGCTTGGAGTTTCTGTCAAGATGAGAAAAACAATGTATAGAATTGCCTCATTTATGAAAGCAACACCAAGAACGATTCTCCCTCATCCTCACACATAGCAGGGACTGGTTGCTGAAGAAGTCGGGCAGAGATCATGGGCGAAAGTGTCTATCATGTAGATTCCTTTTCTCACACACTAGACAGAAAGCTGATTTATTCAAAATGACAGTGAGAAAATATTAGTCACAATGGAGAAATGTAGTTAACCCCCAATAGATACGAGTACATTACAGGACAGTCTTATGAGAAATAAAAATGGTTTTCTATACAGATATGATGTCTCCTATTCTTCCATATATTGACTTATATTTTGAAAAATGTTCCTCTCATGACTATTTGATACATCGTGATATGTGGGTGGAAGATCTTGTCAGAATTTGATTTATTTTATATGTTAACATTGTGAACAGAGTTTTTGCTCGAGTACACAAGCAATCACAAACGGCACAAGGACAGTATGAAAATAACTTACAGGCACACAAACACTCACATGCAGCAGCCACAAACAAAACTATGATGCTTCATTTACACAAATCCCTTGGTGGCAGAGAGGATTTATCAAAACAGAACATTCAATTCATCCATGCAATTAGAATAAAGTTTTTCCAATATCAGGGCAGGCAAATTTCCAGATGATTTTAAATATCAAGTTCCTCTCTCAGCTGATATTGGATTTGTTTCTTGTCCCAGTGGACACACTGGTATACATTCATCATTTAGGAATACAGCGAGTTTCATGGAGAACGGTGCCTCGCTGAGCAGTCACAGAAGGTATGAAAAAGACAAGACACATCAATCTCCCAGCGGCCTTACCAGAAACATTAAGGAATATGCAAAGGAAGAGAGAGTGAGGGTGTTTTCGCTCCTCCCCAATGGACCGTTTCTTTGTTTTCTCACATCTGTTAAGGTTTCCTTTCCTGGTACTGTGCTTGTGCCAAAGAAAATGTATCAGTGAAAGAGTTGAAGGCGTATGCACATGTTGTGTCTGTCTCTTCTTGGTATGAATGAATTTGTGCGTATGTGTGTGAATTTCTCAGTTAAATCATGCATTTAATGGTACCCAGAATCTACGAAACACATGTTCTGTGAAGATTATCCTTAAAATCAGTGCTTGTGTGGGAAATTAAGTGGTCTCCCCCTCCCTACTTATGTAATTTGTATGTGGATTTTTTCTGCTTAAAAGGTACTCTGGGAACAGAAATGGAAGAGGTATGTTTTCTTATTCTCTTTAAAGCACTTCTTCGCTCTGAACTTCGCGACATGAACTGATCAAGTCATGCAGATGAGGGAGGTCTTGCTTCATTTTTGAGCAAAAAAAAAGAACTCGGTGTGAATAGATAACAAGGACCAGCACTTCCTCCCTCTCTGCGGTACTGTGAAATCTGAAAAGCGAGGCATCCATCAAGTCCAGCCGACCTCCCACTGACACAGGTAGACAGCTTGTCCACATCTCGATGGATGGCAAATCATCAGCTGACAGCAAGGACAAGCCTTTTCATATATTCAACACATGTGCCAAAAATGTGGAGCATGCTGTTTATAAAACTTGCATTTATAATTTCCAAGGGTATCTCAGGTAAAGCATCAACCTCCGCTTTCAGTGCCTGAGTGTTTAGAAGAAACCTACAGCACCCTTTGACATCACTTTCATATTCATATTCTTTAACAGCTTTGAATAACACCTGATAATTTGTGAAAAGGGCACGCTCCATAGCTGTGGGGGCTTTGCAGGCAATTATTATATTCATTATGGGCATGAGTCACTGAGTATCAGCTTTCCAAAGAACATGCACTGCAGTTAGACTAAGAGCCCTCCAGAATTATTAACATTAATGACATATAAGACTTGGTTTCAACGACAGCTACTCTGCAACCTCAGGTACTATTGCCATAGATGTAATCCTATTAGTCATTTTTCATAAGAAAATGAAGTCAATACTAAGACATTAATAAGGAAAATCTTATCATTCACAAAATTGTATGACAAAACTTTAAGTTGTCACAAAGCATCCGACAGTTACAGCACTTGAAGTTTATCGAACCAAAGTCAAAACAGTAAACATACAGTGTGAACTGAAACACACCAGTACCCGGCTGCACAGCCGTTGTCTGTAACAAATGAGCTCATACGCTGATGTGCACGCAATAAATCACTGTCCTGGTCCCACGACACTGTGCCATAGCCGCCAACCACCAATACACTTGTCAGCCAAATGAGTTGCCAGTGTATGATTGTCAGCAGCTGCCATAATGATAATTTATTTCTCTGCTGCTTTACAGTTCTTCACCTTACCACCCATCCCCCACCCCCCACCCGTTTCAGCCCCAAATGCAGCAATTGGAAATCCATCATGTTCCACGTGAATGGCCAAGTGTCGAGCATGACACGTCGCGTCCCAGCAGGGGCTCTGGTGTCGTCACAGAGCAGCCTCCCTGGAAGATTTCTCAGTTCACACTTTTCTATTAAACAGAGGGCATTTTTCTTAGCAGGACTCCATGTTGCAGAATGACTGTCAACTCAAGGTTTCGATATTTATTTGCAACTTGAGAGTATATGACTTAGAGCTGGATTTAAAAAAAAAAAAAAAAGGATTAAGCAGAGATGGGATGTAATGCACTGGTACAAGCTAGAGAGTGCGAATCTTGTGTTTTGATCAAACCAGACTGGACCGAACTTTACATTAAAGAGAAATATATATAAAAAGTGGCACTGACCTTTTTTTCAGAGAGACACATGGTCTGCACAGCGCGCTGCACTTGTCAGCTGTTGCAAACAGTCTGGTGTTGTCATAAGCAAAAACCAAGAATATGTTCCTTACGGCTCACTGACTTACCAGAAAACAGAAAAACCCGATAAATATAATTCAGTACAACAACATACATTTATTTTAATATTAAGGACCAGCTGGTATTGTTTTTTGTTTTGTTTTGTTTTGTTTTGTTTTTGAATATAATTTTATGTACTTTGTTCAAGTTTGCTTAGATGGTTCTAAAACACAGGCTGGCCTTGAGGCTGAATAGTGAACTGCTGGTCCAAAGCTGCCCACACACGCACACACATGCACGCACATACACACACGCACACACGCATACGCATGCACATGCACATGCACACAGAGTTGAGTTTACGTGGTGAGATTGATAACTGGAACATTTGTTTTGCCTGCACACTCCTCAAAAAGTTTTGCTGTCTCATTTGGTCAGTACAGTTCAAAGCAGTAATGTAAAGTGAGTTTCAGCATCTCTGCGCTAACAAGGACAAATTATTATTCTGAGTTAGAGGACTTTTAGAACTCGTGTACTCTCAGCATTCATACCACAAAGCCATGATAACTCCACCAGATCAATAACTGCAAACTAAAACAGTTGGTCAGTTTTCCATTAAAGTAGAATTTCTGTTGCCTCAGAAAAAAATAAAAAATAAAAAATCCAACTAATAATCCAGGACTTGCACTCAAATGCTGTGTTCTTCATGAATAGCATTTGAACGACAACCCAGAGAGAAATGTGGAGGATATACTCACTCATAATCAAATTGGGTTTGAATTCATGACCCTCCAACTGCAGGACATCAGTGGAAGAACTGTACTAACATAAACTCAATATCCGGTGAACAATCTAATCAAATAATTCAACTCTGGAAATAGGTCCACACCATGATTGCTTTCCAAACTTATGTTTAGCCCTTGCTCAGAGTGCACTCACGATGAACTAAAATACTTACTGTGAGTCTCTCTGATGTGCTTTCATACAGAGAAAAACATCTTTTCATTGAGCTCATAAAGAAGCCAGTTCATGAATATAAACTCACCTTTTTCTTTTCTTTTCACAAAAAATTGATAAGATTAATGTCTCTTTTGATTCATTATGTGATTCATTCTCTTCTACATTACACCTCTCTTCAAGGACCACTCACAAAAAGTCCCATTGATTCAAGTAAAATTGAGTCGCTGCCCTTCTCCATTAAAACACATTGCCAAACAGCATGTGTGAAACTACAACCACGGTAATTTGTAAAAACCTCTTTATTACATCCATCAAATGCTGCACCTCTGTGGGAAAATAATAATACAATACTATAAATATTTACCAAAAAAAATTTGATTAAAATATTATGAAAAATTGAAAGTACTAGTTTGCTTGTTGTTGTTGTTGTTATTTAGTTTCTGTGGGCAAAGAGGAAGCTCTCACTGGAATCTCTGTTCTGGCAAAGCTGTGAAGGTACTTGTTCCTAATCTACAAGGTTTAACTGCTTTTCCAAATCCACCTTTCAGCCAATAGACTTCCTCTTTCTCTGGTATGCAAATGATTGGCACAAGGGCAGGCAAAAGGACACCATCTTTAGACCAGAAAGAGACAAAGCCACCTTGGAGGGACAAGCATGCCTAATTTAGATTCAACACAATCATTTCTCTTTAGGCACATGTAGGTGCCACGCTGGTAGTCTTCACAGTGTCGAGAACACGAGCAGGCAATCCTTGAAGGGACAATTGTATGTGACCTACGGTTATTTTGCAGTTTGTCGTTGATGCTATGAAGCCAGAATTTTATGTGAATTACCATAAAGTGCTGTCTGGGCCCTAAAAGCATATAACTCACAGCAGTGTATGCTGTTTAGCAAATCACCATAACCTCCCCAACGATCATAAAACTCACAAACACACAAAAGGACACAGTGCATTCCTTTATCGAAGCCACCAGCACAGCAAACCTTGCTGCTGGCTTAGAATGTTAACATGAGCATGGTGCAGGAATCAATTTAGATGTTATTCCCACGACAGTGCCTAGGTATGACAGTCCAGAGTATTTTCTATTTTGTTTTACCTTCACCATCTTGTTTTTCCCCTAAGCTATCAAGTCAAATAGAATGGTGTCTGCGTCTCAAGGCGATGACCATTGATCCCCATTGGAAGTGAGATACCAGAGCCTGAGCCATCAGCAAATAGCTTTGTATTTGTCAGGTCCTATTGATGAATGACACCACACAGACAATAGAAAACATCATCCTATAACATATGGTCAAGAAGCTCAATATCTAAATACTCCATATTCATTTGTGACATGATATTAACATGATATTAATTTTAGAATTGTGAATTTTAAGTTAATATTAACGGTTAAAGAAGAACTAATTAGAAGTAATTACATCAGTGGTAATAGCCTCTGCTATATATTTAACATAAAATAATTGAAAGGTTTGCATATTGATAAGCATATACTGTTTGTTGCTTTCTTTCCACACATGACAACACAGAAAAGTCAGACTGGCAATGTGCAATTGACAAGAATTGACATTCTTGCCAAATGACAATTAAAAAGAAAGTAGAAAAAAATTAAATTAGTTAAAGGGTGTCTTATGAAGTGATCTATGAAGTGATTATGTTCGTCTTTGTTATGCACAGATCTGTTAAAAGTCCATTTGCAGTCCTCTGAAGGCTCAATGACTTGAACTTGTAATTCATTCACTCATATGTGCACTATATTGCCAAAAGTATTTGCTCACACATCCAAACTATCAGAATCAGGTGTTCCAACCACTTTCATGGCCACAGGTGTATAAAAATAAGCACCTAGGCATGCAGACTGTTTCTACAAACATTTGTGAAAGAATGAGTCCCTCTCAGGAGCTCAGTTAATTCCAGCGTGGAACTGTGATAGGATGACACCTGTGCAACAAATCCAGTCGTGAATTTCCTCACTCCTAAATATTTCACAGTCAACTGTCAGCTGTATTATAAGGAAATGGAAGAGTTTGGGAACGACAGCAACTCAGCCATGAAGTGGTAGGACATGTAAACTGACAGAGTGGATGGTGAAGCGTAGAGTGTGAAGAGGTCGCCAACTTTCTGCAGAGGCAATCACTACAGACCTCCAAACTTCGTGTGGCCTTCAGATTAGCTCAACAACAGTGAGCAGAGAGCTTCATGAATGGGTTTCCATGGTGGAGTGCAATGCAAAGCGTAGGATGCAGTGGTGTAAAGCAGCCACCACTGGACTCTAGAGCAGTGGAGGAACGTTCTCTGGATGATGAATCACTCTTCTCCATCTGGTAATCTGATGGAAGAGTCTGGGTTTGGCTGTTGCTAGGAGAACGGTACTTGTCTGACTGCATTGTGCCAAGTGTAAAGTTTGGTGGAGGGTGGGATTATGGTGTGGGGTTGTTTTTCAGGAGCTGGGCTTGGCCCCTTAGTTCCAGTGAAAGGAACTCTGAATGGTTCAGCATACCCAGACATTTTGGACAATTTCATGCTCCCAACTTTGTGGGAACAGTTTGGAGCTGGCCCCTTCCTCTTCCAACATGACTGTGGACCAGTGCACAAAGCAAGGTCCATAAAGACATGGATGGCAGATTCTGGTGTGGATGAACTTGACTGGCCCGCACAGAGTCCTGACCTCAACCTGATAGGAGACCTTTGGGATGAATTAGAGCAGAGACTGAGAGCCAGACCTTCTCAGCCAACATCAGTGTGACCTCACAAATATACTTCCGGAAGAATGGACAAAAATCCCCATAAACACACTCCTAAACCTTGTGGACAGCCTTCCCAGAAGAGCTGAAGCTGTTTTGGCTGCAAAGGGTGGACCCATGTCATATTGATTAGGAATGGGATATCACTGAAGCTCATATGTGAGTCAAGGCAGGTGAGCGAATACATTTAGCAATATAGTGTATGTGAGGTTAATTGGTCATTCAAAATCACCCGCAGGTATGAGTGTGAATATGCATGTTTTTCTTTTCTATTTGGCCTTGTGATGGATCTGTTCAGGGTGTACCCTTGCCTTTTGCCCAAAGACATCTGGGATAGGCTCCAGCAGATCCTTATAAACTGTTATCCCCTGGCTCAGTGTGCTGCTGGAATGTCCCTGGGCTCTGGTCTCATTTCATGAAGCACTGGCAGTGCATTTTCCTAGAGTTCCTAGAGTAAAACTATTTAAACTCATTCCGCATATGAACAACTTAGTAAATGAATGCCTGGACTGTGCCATCGATTAAACTGAATAGTCCCTCTTTGATTCATAGGTTGAGTGTGTGCACCCAGCCACATAATCTCTCTTTTTCATTTCAGCACCTCCAGAATTGCTTTCTAAACACAAATAATGACAGTAGCAGCATAGCTGTGTGAGCATTTCCATGAGTTTCAATGAAACGTGTTGATTATTTCGCTGATTCCTAATTTTCTCTAAAGAAAAGCACAGTTCTGCTGCAGCAGTTAAAGATCTGTTTACTGCATCCTCAACAGGAATATGCTGGCATTTTCCCAGAATTTATTTCAAAGTGGTTAGATCTTATAAAAACGTGTTTTCTCACAGCGCAGCGCAACGCAACGCAGCGCAACGCAACGCAGCGCAACGCAACGCAACGCAACGCAACGCAGCGCAACGCAACGCAACGCAACGCAACGCAACGCAACGCAACGCAACGCAACGCAACGCAACGCAACGCAACGCATCGCAACGCATCGCAACACAACGCAATGCAGGGTAACATCTTTTTTCCCCACATCCACAGATGTATTCTGCTGTACAAATCTTGCTGGGAAAAATAAACTCAGTTATCAAACACAACAATAAACCTCACAACGATATATGAGCCAGCTAGAAAACCAACATGACTGCTTTGTAGTGAAAGAGCAGAGACACTACAGCCTAAACCATTTTTTTATTCTTTTTATTAATTTTTTTGTCCTAACTCTATTTCATGACGCACATATATAAATATTGAATGAAATCCTTTTAAATATCCCTGGTCACACAGATTATTTGTGTAGCCAGGTTCAAAGAGTTGGGAGTCAAAGGCAGCATAATTAAATGGGACGATTCTGAAACCTCATACAAGATGTAATTAAGGAAATTAATAAGGCGTCAGCACCCTTTCACTGGGTGCTCTGCCTGATGATTAATCACACCCTGGACTAATCTGATTTGTGACAAGGAAAGGGAAGACTTTGTAAGTCAGTTAGGAGAGCCCCAAGTCGACAGCATATGACATTAATAAAACATGAACAGTGGGAGCTTAGAGAAGAACAAAAATCCACTCATGATCCACATGAAGCTATCAAATTAAAGAAGACTTTGAATAGATAGCCTTGTGACAAAGTCCCTGACAGGGGAGTGAGGGACATTTAATCATATCCTCTGATGTTATTTTATTGTTATCTCTAAATAGTTTGACTTAACATGTTAATGAAAGCAACTAGCTCTGACCAGAGAATTATTTTATGGAGGAGGTGGCAAGCTAAAACGAAACCATATTCTAGAGATAATGCAAACTTTTTCAAAGCTAGGGACATTAAAATTGGAGATTTAAGCAGTAAAAGAGTAAAAGATGAGGGCAGGGCAATAATGAGACACTAAAATGGCAAACAGGAATAGCAGCCCTCATTCAGACACATGCAGAACCCGCACTGTGTCTCAGAAGTTCACAAATCATCCACAAGCATAAACTAAGTCCCTGTATATGTGGTTCTTTAAATGTGTTTTCCAGCAGTAATACCATCACAAAGTGGAGAGAGACTAGAAAGACACAATGTTGCTTAAAAAAGGTGGAATGGTATACTTATATATTCTCAGGTGTTTCTGTTGGCAGTGTTGCATTTGTTTGTGTGTCAGGTCAGTCAGGATGTGGATATAAATATCAGATTATGCAGACAATTTCAAGGCAACTCAACCATCCAAAATACAGTTTGGACAGACCATGAATCAATGAAAATTGTGTAAAAGTACGGTTGCCCTGTCTGTTGCTATGGCATCATTATCGTATGATACACTTCACCTCCTACTCATTCCAGGTGATGCTGGATAAAAATCTGAGTGGAAGCAAGCAAACAACATCATTTTTATCTCAAGTGTATTCTAATTGACTTGAGCTACAATTGGAAGAGCATGCAAGGATAGCGGGTGTGTATTTATTGTTGTGTTTATCACTGCGGAGATCAAACATAACAAGCACATCTGCATAATATGATGCAGACTCACCACTTTGCATAAAATTCAATCTTGTGAATAACAATGATTTTTTTTTTATTTTAAGAGTGAGCCTCTTCCTTGCAGATGCCTGCTGATATATACTGAACACATATTAATGTTGTAATAGGTGTTGAACCGTCACTTCCACTTAAAAGTAAGATGTGGCCATAGTGAAATATAAAGTGATGCTATGGCTTGGAAACCGTTGCACAAATATCCCAGTTCTTATCTCTGGAGCCTGCATGCTCTTAGAGAAATTTGGATGTGATTCTTTGCATTTAGGCGCCATGTCTTTATGTTTTACATGAGATACTTGCACATGCAAACATAAAAAATAAAAGCTGAATCATCTGCAATTAAAATCATTATCCTGTTACAAATAGGCATACACTCTTCACAGAGGCTTCGCATTGACTTCCTCTTTCATTTAAATCCCAGGTGAGTAAACGTGACAGTGGTTTTTTAATCACTTGGGAGTGAATCAAGTCCCTCAAGTACTGCAGAGAGAGCAGCTGTGTATTAACAAATACAGTGATCCCTTGCCAATTCGTGCTTTAAGTTCCGGGTTTTAGTTATTCCCAGATTTTTCAGAAATATATAATATAAATAAAAATCAAAAAAAAATCACGGAAACATCACAGGATGTTGTGCGCGTTCTCTCACAGCGAAGAAATGTTGTGAGCCAGCCTGGCCCCTTTAAGAAGGTAGCCTTATGAGTAATGATGTTGCCTTATGGGTAATGGTGTGTGTGTGTCTTGGGACGGCAGAACGAAAACAGGGTTAGATGAAAAGTGGAGTGAGCATAAACAGCAGCCCCCAGCGTGTATAGATTTACATTCTCTGTTAACTGACAGGAGCCGAACAATACAACCTGTGTGATATTACAAGTTCCTGCAGTGCCAGAATAAAGTGCCCGTTCCATGCAGAGAAAAACTGGACTTTTGTTTTGTTGTTGTTAGCGCATTTACTACGGTTCGGAGACCAGAGGCTGTGAAAGTAACAGAGAAGACCACAGTTGAGCCTTTGTCTTGTTTCGCTGCAGTGCCTCGCTACTTTTTTAGCAGTTTTTAAACATGTTTTAAATACATTATTGAGGCTCGGGGGGCTCCGGCTCCCGTTCGCGGATTTTTATTTTAGCAGTGGGGCATCGGTCCCCATTTAACCGTGGAAAAATAAGGGATCACTGTAGTTGAAAATCATGATAATTTCCATCCCAACAAACACTTGTGACGTTGGTGAAAGTTTACACACACATTTACCTGCTACAGTTGATGATAGATGCTACTGATTTGGACGTCAGCCAAATCATTTTATATATAGCATGTTATTTGCATGCCAAGGGATGCATATAGTACATTGCAACTCTATATTCACATATATATATACAGTGGTACTTCTATTTACGAAATTAATTGGTTCTGGAAATAGTTTTATAACCTGAAAATTCTATGAGTAGAGATGCGTTTTACATGTAAATGCTCTAATCCGTTCCAAGCCCCCTTAAAAATTCATACATACATTTTTTCATAAATCATAAAAAGGCATCAAAACATGTAACAAATACTTGTTACCATTAGATTACTGCACAATAAACATAAAATAAAATGAGAGTTGGACATAATGTAAAATACAAAAGTAAAGAATAAAAATTATGTTCATTTACCTTTTAACGGCTATCGTCATCATCTTTTGCCTTCTTTGGTTCATGTTCTCTCTCAGCAGTGGTTTTTGGCTGACGTTTTGTAAAGAACTGATCCAAGGGCATTTGCTTTTGTCGGCTTTTAACAATCCTTCGAAAATGTGCAAGGCAAACATCATCATAGTGAGCGATAGCCCAACTAGTGAACACATTTTCTGGGTGATTCTTTTCAACAAATTCCGAAACGTCATGGAATTTTCCTAAAAAGTCAAAGGGATACCAGGAAGATGCTAGACGATAGCCAATGGCAGAGCAGCTAGAATTATGTTTACATTCTGTAAACTCTTGGAACTGCAAGTAGCAGCGCTAACTGTATTTTTGCCTTTCGTATTCTGCAATTTTTTTCACAACAAGGGGCAATGTTTTCTTGTTGAGACGTTTCGTAACCTGAAAATTCCGTATGTAGAGACGTTCGTAAGTAGAGAAACCACTGTATTATTACAAAAAGCATGGATCACAGCTTAAAGAAAAAGCCTCTTCTGTTTGAGAAAGCAAGTGTGTTGAAGTGAACTTTAGACAAAAACTCACAAAAATACTGAGAAAGTAATATTATGATGATATCAGACTCATATGGCTTGATGAATTTTGATGAACATTCAGATCCAAGCTTGAACAAGATTTTCATATCATTTTCTAATATCTTGTTACTAACCCTTTAAAGGTTACTCAGTGATATACTCATAAGTTAAAAGTATCAGCCCTGGAGAGTTATTGGAGAACACTGCAAGACTTAGAATTTTGTAAATGTGTCTACTGATGTTTCCAAATGTGATCATTTGTCCTGTAAAGGTTATTCATGAATTCAAAGAGTTTATTACTGTTGAACCTCACTTGTGAAATCCAGAAAAAAACAAAAAGTACTATCTTCGTTCTGATGGTCATTTGGTTTTAGCTTTCCAATTCCTGCTTTTTTTGGGGGGGATTATTTTTCTTAACTATATAGTTTTGCATCAAATAATAAAATAATGCAAACTGCAACTACACAAGCTCCACATTGGTGACAGTTATGGTTCGCTTTTCCAGTCACATGCAAAGCTTTGTCTGAAAGTGTCTTTACCATATTTTAGAAATTAAACTGACAGGTGAAAGGTTGCTAAGCGTGTGTGTTTTGGACTCTCAAAGTCAGACTGTATCTTGTGAGTTCAGCTTTCTTGAAGAGGTAAAAAAAAAAAAGTCAACACCTGCACACTTTAACACAGTTTTAATGGCCGATTGAAGAATTCATTAATTCCTTATTAATCCAACCTGATGTTGGTTTTAACAGTTTGAGCTCATTCCTGTGTGAAAGTGTCATTCTCCTGTTATACTGCACAACTAAGATTTATTTTATTTTATTTTTTTTTAAGTTGATGCATCATTGACCTCTCAGGATATGGACAAACTATAACAGGCAAGACATAAAAAGCACAAACATCCATCCATCCATTATCCATACCCGTTTAGTCCTATCTAGGGTCACAGGGATCTGCTGGAGCCTATCCCAGCTGGTGAAAGGCAGGGGTACACTCTGGACAGGTCACCAAACAATGAAAAAAAAAAAAAAAAAAAAAAAAAAAACATGTTTCATCGTATAAAATAAAAAAAGCTGACGGACATTGTTAACCATGTTGACTACTCATATTTTCCTGGTTGGAACAGGTCAAGCTGTCAGAAATAGAGCTTGCATAATCTGAGAAGCCATAAACTCCATGCTTTCTGGCTGAGTGGTGCCGTGCCCCTCCAGTTGTAATTGAGGTGTGTATGTTCCACTGACAACCAGTGGCTACGTTGCCAGGGTCTCGCATGAGAGGGGTTATTTACTCCAGCATGAGGGAAATCTACAGCATCAGTCAAGCCAAATCATAGCTCCAATACTTACTCTGGACAAATGGCTTGGTATATCATACAAATTAAAGTCAACATGCCTCTCTACTAAACAGACGGACTGGCAGACCAAGTCCAGCCCAGTCTTAACTCAGTTCACTGCCTCGAACAACTTCACGCAGTGATGCACATTATGAACTGGCAGACATCTAAAACTCACAATAAGTCATTTTTGGCCAGGGGAGAATTCAGATGCTTTGTATATAGCCCTGTGCTTATCATGGTCCCTCATGATCAGAGTAGCTGTAATTTAAAAAAAGGATGGCAAATTAGCCAGAACATTAAAAACAACAGAGCCACTAGCATTCATGCAATAAACATTCCTTTCTTCAAATGGTAGGTAGACTCCTCTCATGCAGCTCTGACAGCACTGTGGCCAACATGCAGAAATTAAGTGTGAAGTACACAATAGAAATCAATAGTTTATAGAACCGCTAGCTATGCTATAAAGTGAAGTGTGCATTTACGTTGTTATTGGTTTCTCTCACCATTATAGAAAAATTCTGGCCTACAGTACATTCCCTTACAGCTTTGCTTTGGTTCTTTGAGGTTTGCAGGCATTTGTCTAGACTTTGCTCCCATAAGATCTCAAAACTTTGACAGACTACCTCAAATGCGATAGCATCTTATTGAAAGGCTAATTAAAAATTTTAGAATACAAAGTAAAAAATTTGTAGAGGTGTCTCAAACCCTCAAAATAGTAAAAATATTTCATATTTAGAGGTACTACTGTAAGTAATTATTTTGACTGAGATATTAAATATTGTTTAACCTTTTCTTTTACCGGGCAGAATATTGAGAGCAAATTCTTATTTGCAATGCTGGTCTGTCAATCTGAGAAAGTGGGTCAGGTCAGGTTTTCGGCCACATCACAGCACTGAGACTGCTCTAGTTAAAGTCCTTAATGACATCCAATTGAACATACAGTCATGGAAAAAAAGTATTAGACCACCATTTTTTCTTCAGTTTCTTGTTCATTTTAATACCTGGTACCACTAAACATCATCATGTGACTAAAACAGACAAAAAAGAAAACACTAAATGCATAAAAGCAGTGTTTTTGGCAGTACAACGCCATAGCTATTGATGTAAAAACTTAAGTGATTTAGGTTATAATCAAGAAAACCATGGAAAAAGGTAAGATATCAGCTCTTAAATAAAACTCTTATGAGCAATCTTTGTGGTTATCGTTATGTTTGTCCAAACAAATGTACATTTAGTTGTACCAGGCATTAAAATGAACAAGAAACTGAAGAAAACAAGGGTGGTCTAATAATTTTTTTCCATGACTGTAGATAGTAGAAACATTTCAGTGCTGGTACTACTGGATCTCAGTGCTGCATTTGATATGGTTGACCATAACATCTTACTAGACCAGCTAAAAAAATGGGTAGAACTTTCTGGCCATAGCATTAAATTGGTTTATGTCCTAAATAAAAGACAGGGACTACTTTATGTCTAGAGGTAACTATAAATCTGAGCATACTAAAATAACTTGTGGAGTTCCCCAAGGCTCCATCTTGGGGCTCTACATGCTCCCACTCACCCAAATTATGAAAAACAACAAAATATCTACATATCTACATAACCATCTCACCAGGAGACAACAGTCCAATCCAAACAGTGACCAGATGCATTGATCAAATTAGAGACTGGATGTGTCAGAACTTCGTTCAGTTAAATTGAAGACAAAACTGAAATAATAGTTTTTGGAGCCAAGGAAGAAAGATTCAAAAGTCAGAAACCAAAGTTAGAAACCAAAAACAAAGCCAGAAATCTGGCTTGTAGTCATGGACTCAGACCTGAACTTCAGTAGTCACATTAAGACAGTTGTGAAGTCAGCCTATTATCACTTAAAGAACATATCCAGGATTAAAGGACTGGTGTCTCTGCAGGATTTAGAGAAGTCCATGCATTTATGTTCAGTAGACTAGACTACTGCTGTCCTGACAGGTCTCCCTAAAAAGACCATCAGATAGCTGCAGTTAGTCCAGAACGCTGCTGCTCGAGTCCTCACTAACACCAAGAAAGTGGATCATTTAACTCCTGTCCTCAGATCTTTACACTGGCTTCCTGTTTGTCAAAGAATTTACTTCAAAATCCTGCTGTTAGTTTACAAAGCACTGAATGGTTTAGGGCCAAAATACATTCAGGATCTTCTGGTTCGATATGAACCCACCAGATCCCTCAGGTCATCAGGGTCAAGTCTACTTTCTGTTCCCAGAGTCAGAACTAAACACGGAGAGGCAGTGTTCAGTTTTTATGCTCCTCAAATGTGGAACAAACTCCCAGAAAACCTGCAGGTCTGCTGAAACTCTCAGCAGTTTTACATCAAGGTTAAAAACTTTTCTATTTGCCACATTTTATCAAAACAATTAACTTTTATTTCTTGCATCTTATCTACATTTTTAATTTCTTTTTTTTTTTAAATAAAAAAAACAACTGTTGATTAACTTTTTGTATTTTATTATTTTATCTTCTTTTTATTTCCTCCTGTTTTAATGCACTTTTTAATGCTCTGTAATGCTTCAAATGTTTTATATAAAGCACCTTGAATTGCCTTGTACACAAAATGTAATACAAATAAACTTGCCTTGCCTTGCCTTAATTGATGATGCTCTCTCTTTTGCACCACATTTTCAGCAATACATGTCTCTTTTTATGCCAAATGTCTACTTTTCTGTTCGTGCTGAACTATGGTGATGTCTTTTTTATGCATGCTTCCTCACAATGTCTACATACAGCATACTGGCTACCACTGCGCACCTTTCTTTCATCCTAGCTATCTTAGAGCTTTTACTCATCATTGTACTTTTTATATTCTGGTTGGATGGTCTCCTTTTTTCTCCTGTAGATTTACATACTGGTATTCATTTACAAAGCTATTTTCGGTGTTCTTCCATTATACCTACAGAATAACATTATTCAAAAAAATTGTAATTGTGTTCACTCACAAGAATTAATCCTTTTGACTGTATCTGAAGTCTGATTTGGCAAAGAGAAGACTCTTATATGCAATTCGAAGAGAGATGATTTTAATTATTTTGCAGGAAAATCAATATTGCTGATACACAGTGATCCCTTATTTTTCGCGGTTAATGGGGACCGGCGCCCCCCCCCGCAAGAATCAAAATCCGTGAACAGGAGCCGGGGCCCCCCGAGCCTAAATAATGTTTTTAAATTATGTTTAAAAACCGCGAAAAGGTAGTGAGGCACTGCAGCGAAACAAGACAAAAGGCTCAACTGTGGTCTTTCTGTTACCTTCACAGCCGTTTTCGTTCTGCCATCCCACGACAAACACACACCATTACCCATAAGTCCACCTTCTTAAAGGGGCCAGGCTGGCTCACAACATTTCTTTGCTGTGAGAGAATGCGCACAACATCCTGTGATGTTTCCGGGATTTTTTTATTATTATTATATTATATATTTCTGAAAAATCCACAAATAACTAAAACGCGGAACTTAACCTTTGTGTGGTGTTAGGATTTTCTGCATTCTTGGGGTGTTAAGGGTTCCTTTGTTTCATACCATAACTCAGCCCCTGTGCAGGCTAGAGACATTCTGTTTTCACCGGAAGAAACTTGAGGATGCCCTTTAGGTCACTGACTTACCACTAGGTTTCTCCAACCTGAGGGGGCGGGGCCTATTCGAAACGCTTTTTTCCACGCCACCAGCCCCACTTCTCAGCCTCTGTGTGGGCTAGAGACACACTGTCTTCACTGGAGGGTTACTGGTGGTTAGCTGTGACATCACTGACCCTTCCTATGATGACCTCGACCTTTGGGGGCGGAGTTTCGCCATCTCGCACGCCACAAATCCCACTTCTCAACCTCTGTGTGGGCTAGAGACATGCTATTTTCACTAGTGGGTTACTGGTGGGTAGCCTTGACATCACTGACCCTCCCTATGATGACCTCGACCTTTGGGGGCGGAGTTTCACCACCATGCACACCACAACTCCCACTTCTCAGCCTCTGTGTGGGCTAGAGACATGCTATCTTCACTGGAGGGTTACTGGTGCATTGCTGTGATGTCACTGACCTTCCCTGTACTAACTGTCACCTTGGAGGGGCGGAGTTTTGCCATCATGCATGCGACGAATCCCACAACTTAGCCCTTGTGAGGGCCAAAGACACACTGTCTTCACCAGGGTGTTGCTTGTGGGTGGTTTCTCACCAGTCCCCAATCTACATTGGTCCAAAGGGGTGGAGTCTGACCTCCATGCCACTATTGATACTATTATTAGACCATATCAGGTACCATGTACCTTGACCTCTTCTATATTATCTATAAATACATCACAACAGTAAAACAGTTATGATCAATACTGCAGTAAACTTGCTTATAAATAAAGCAGGCCTTCAGTACTATTGATATTTATTGCATGGAGTTGATTTCACACAGGGGCTTGATTGTGGGATTTGTGTTGCGAGTGGCGTGGTAGCGAAACTCCACCCACTTTGATCAAGGGTGGTTGTGGGACAGTAAGGTGCACTCAGGGCTGTCCCTGTTGACCCCCTGGTGCATGCATCATGTCTCTAGCACACACAGGGGCTGGGATGTAGGATTCCTGTTGCATAATGGCGTGGTAGCGAAGCCCCGCCCCCTTGGGTCAGGTTTGATTGGGAAAAATATATCCCCCGCTCCACCCTGTGTTCAGGTATTCTAGTCTCTGGTAGAAGGAAGGCAAGTAAAGGTATGCAACAATCTATATGGTCCTATTCCAATGTTCACACTAAAGCTGTAGAGTAGACTCCTGCCCTATTGTTTTACATTGGGGTCCTTTGGACCCAAACACCCTCTGTGTGATGTAAATATGAAGGGGGGGTGTAGAGTGGGAGCTCCCCCAAAAAAAGTTATCCTCCATGCCCCTCACATAGAATAAGCCAAGGACAATGAGTTTCAAGTTGAAAAAAATATTACTTGTATGATTTTTATTTTAGTAGAGATTGAAAATGGGTCCAAAAGACCCTAACATCACACAAGGGTTAAAGTGCGAATTGGCAAGGGGTCACTGTAATACTTACAAAACCTCTTATCCTTGGTGTTCAGATTATAATACTCATGTATTTTACCTGTTCAATTGGTGCATTTTCCTCCTCAGAATGTATCTAGAATTCCTGATAACATGCAAAAGACACCATGTTTTTCAAATAAAGCAGAAAACTCTCTCAAGGACTCCATCTTTCCTACAGCTTACATCAGACATCGAGACAAATTACCTAACTCACTGGAGGTTTACACAAGGACAATTGTTTGCATGCTGACATCTGTCAAGGTACCTCAGAGCAGTCGAGACAGTCTAATCTCTTGGGCTTTCCCTGCATTTATAGTCCTCTGGACAGCACCATTTCACACAAGCAAAGGTGTGCAAGAACAATAATGAGGAGATGGTTTAGAGTTTTCCCTGAGGACATGATATGCTGTCCATAACAATGTCTAATGAGCAGTTACTCTTCCACTGGTAAAGTGTCCTCTGCTCACTACATGCAAAGCATGCAATGAGCATGTAAATAGCTTTAAATTTTAGATGTAGGACATTTTAAAGTTAATCCTTTTAACTAGTGCTGCTCCTGTGTGTCTCCCCGTTAGGCCAGTTAGATGGGAGAAAGATGAAAGAAATGATGATGGGTGGAAAGGGAGAATAATAATAATTATTATTATTATTCGTATCATTATTGTTATTATGATCCATATTAATATTGTTCATTTTGGTCCCTCCCCTTCCCACTTTCCTCAGCTGCCAGGGACCTCATAAACAGTTTATCTGGGGTGAATGTGCCAGGGATCGGTTTCAGAAAGTGGCTTATGTATAAACTCTGAGGATGTTGAACCTGAACCAAGGTTATTATAGTTTTGAAATTTTCTTTAGTTTTTATTTTTATTTAGTTTTCCAGTTTGCTTTTTTATTTCAGTTTAGTTTTAGTTAGTTCAACAAGTAATTTAGTAGTTTTAGTTTAGTTTTTATTTTGAGGAATTGACTAGTTTCAGTTTAGTTTTTATTTAGTTTTAGTCTTAGTTTTAGTTTTTCTTCTTCTTGCAGTATGCAGCAGATTATACACCTTTTCGACTTAAAAATTGTGGACATGCGCCCCCTAGTGGCCCCGCCAAAACTGGAGTGTGCGGTGCTCCACCAACTAACCCAAACACAGCAGCGTGGAGCATCTGTTACGGATAACACAGACATGTCTTGGATTGATGATGTTAGGCAGTGGCCTCCAGTTACAGATGAAGGTAGTTTATCGCTGTTTTTAATGATTGGTTATGGAAATAGCATGATCTATTCCCATAACCAAACACTAAAAACTGTGGAACGCTGCAACGCTGGTTATAACTAACGTCAACAAGCCATAAAGATTATGCTACTGTAATGTTAACGCGAGCGGTAAATTCGGCTATGTGTTAATGTTATATTTAATTTATTTTATCATCCACCTAAGTCATTCATTCATTAATTTATTCATTCATTTATAGGCTTGTGCTAGTGCCGAGGGCTACAGTAGCCTCATACTGCTGTTCTTTCGGCCAGAATCGTCCGGGACTCTCAGTGAGACTATGAGTAGTACGAGATTGAATGTTAACGAAAACTCACCCGGTTGTATTCATTTGGAACAAAGTCCTTTCTGTTGATATTTTTCACCCACGTCTTCCTAACTTCTTGTTCTGCAAACAAGGCAGTCTTCGTGCATACTTTCTTCTTCCATTGTTGGCACAGTTTATGACGGAACATTATTCCCACTCGACCGACTCGACATTATAAAAATATATATTTGTAGAAAGAGAAAAACACTGGTTAATCTGCGAGCCGGTGAAAGTGTCGCTCTGTAGCACAACCCCGCAATGGCGGACGGGGTACTTCCGGGGGGGCTGGCCCGAAAAGGTCTATATCCGCTATGCTGCCCCCCTCTGGAGGGAGGTAGCATAGCGGCTGCTGCAGGACAGGCAGTAATCTCTATGGCAGTAATCGAGGGAGAAAACGAAACGACAACGAAGCTGAATTTATCTACAATTCAGTTTAGTTTTAGTTAGTTTTACATCCTTCATTGTAGTTTTTATTTAGTTTTCGTTTTTTTTTTAATTGTAGTTTTTATTTTTATTTCAGTTAACTGAAATATTTTTTCATTGCTAGTTTTAGTTTTAGTCTTAGTTTTCGTTAACTATAATAACCCTGACCTGAACCCAGGGAAACTGAGTTTTCAGGTTCATGTAACTTAAGTTCAAGGTAACTTGACCCTGAGCAAGAGGGTTCAGTTAAGCCGGTTTCAGAAACCAACATAACTCATGCTCAGAGTCTCTTACAATGGTAACCGACTCAGTGAACTAAAAGTGGTTGGAAGCAGGTTTACTTCCACATACCCTGAGTTTCTTTCTGTCTTCTCCCCTTCGTGGAGCTGAAAAGGGTTCGGTTTCATCAGATAGTTGATCACATGACGCACATTTTGGAGACGTCGGAACGATGACATGTCACATTTACGCCAGGAAAGCACTAAACAAATAAACACACCGTTTCGTTTTAGGATCAGTCTCAACATTAACCACAGTTCAAAGATAAGCTTTAAGTTGAGCTTTTCAACGAGGCATATCTGGCATCAGTAATATTACACAGCAGCAAACCACAGTTGTTTGTCCGCGAGACTAAGAAACATAAACTGGTAGATTTACTGCAGTTGAACTGGCTATATCTAGGCAACGACCACATATGAACAGAGAAAGCAGAAATACATTACAGTGATGCCATGATGGAACAACAATTAAAACTTTAGAATAAATAATGTAAGCTTAGCCTATTATATATTTTTTCAAAAACATTGCCAGTTCTGCATTGGATTTCATTCCTCCACCCTCCAATAGAGAAGAAAAACGCTGACCCTAGTTTATTTCTCTTTTTTAATCACTCCCTGTCTTTGACTCCACAGGTGTTTTTTCCTTTCTTTTTTCTTTTTTTTTTTTTTGCCAGGAGCTGTTTGTGGAGGTGATGAGGCAGTGAGTTTAGCCGGAGGATGAACCGTAACGCTCTAAAATTATTCTGAAGTTGATTGACAAGCGAGTCCAGAGGAACAGTCAGCCACTGTAACTACTTATTTTTCTTTTGAAAGTAGAAGGTCGACTAAACACTACGATGAGTTATATCACAGTCAGTGGTAGGAAAGTGGTACTGCAGAGTGGGTCCGTTTCTCTAAATATGTATCTCCAGAGGGCTCTGTTGACAGTCGACACAGCAGATCTATGTGTTTAACATAATGTTGTAACAGTTGTTTTTTGTTTTTAATTGCCTACATTGATTTGGCCATTTTATTCAATAATTTAAGGTATTCATCTTACGTGGAGCGGCTTTAAATATGCCAGTTTTCACTTGTATGAAAAGGTTGTAAATTTAATTGTACTGTTTTCTAACAGCCATCCATCAATATACTCTGTCAGACTCTTGAAAATATATATCTAATACTGCCACAATGGGCTCTTTTGTTCTTCCCATTCAGCCTTTCCTGGCTCTCTCATCTGTCACTACAGAATATCTGATTGTATCAACTCAGTAATAAGCTATTAGCTGATGTCTGTGTTCTCAACACTGCTTTTGTTACAGTAACTGTATTAACTACTGCACATGTAATTATCCGCCCATTGTTTCTCTATAATTATTCTGACACTAATGAATTATAAGAACTTTGTCCCATCCTAATCTAATTGATTCTTCTGACTCCCACTAACCTCTTCAGCTAAAGATTTTGCTATGCCAGTGCCCGAAAGAGATTCTGCACCCCATCTGTTCTGCAACAGCAGCCTCCATTTTGTTATGAGCTCAGCTCTCACATTCAGTGACCCAGAAATCTTGCAAGGCAGCAGCAGCCTGATAGGGAGCTCTGTTTAAGACAGGCTTGGAGCACACAATAAACATCTTTGAGGTTAATGAGGGATGTTCATATGCATTGGAAACACATAAAGCAGCAGTGTCAGGGGCAGCAGTCCATCTGATATTATGAACAGTCCCTCTACATAATGGTCATTGGTTGTCACTAATCTGCTGTGCGACTTCCCTGAGAGATTCTCATTTAGATTCTGTGACAAATGGAGGTGAGCTGTTATGCAGACTTTATAGTCTTCTCCGCGCTCTGCTTCTTTAACTGGCTGTTTGCATGTTTCTATGAAGACCCTGGTTTCGAGGCACCTCCCTGGAAGAGCATAGTTCTTCATAATGTGCCTGGCTATGGACAGTTAGGGAAATGAAGCAGATGCTTAATTTTCTCTTTCTCCTCTCCTCAGTGGATTGACTGACTTTGGGATATTAACACAAATTTGTGCTGTGAAATTGCTTCTCTCTCTCTTTTGTACAGTGGCAAGTCTGAATCAGAGCCCAGACTAAAACCCCCCTTTATCCACAGTTACAAACAGATGCCCACACACACACATACACACACATACTTCAGTCAATAGTCATCTGACCTTTGATTGGAGGTGTGAGTTTTTTCTGGAGTCACTGAACGTGCATTTCTATTTCTATTCCAACCACTATGTATAATGAGTGTGGACCAATAGCAGCCCTATCAGGCTGTGGGTAAAATATCCTTGTCATGTAACACCTAAAGACAGTCAAAGGTCAGGTAGTGAAGCAACAGAAGGGCCACAGATGGAGCTGCAGTGGCTGGCCCTGTTCTGCCCCCATGCTGTCAAATCACTGCACAGCTAGCCCCAGTCATCCCACTATTTCACTCTCCAGGGGGCCAGACAAGTGTATTTACAAACACGCAAGGACACACTGGATTTTGCATGCACTTACGACTACATATGCGTGGATGCACACAATGCCGGTCACACACATGCTGAGTTGGATTAATAAGATGGAGGCACGTTTTTGAGTTAGATTCTGGGGAGTTTAAATGGAGGTATGCTGAGTATGTCCACAGTGACCCTTGAAAAGTATGGCAAGTGCGAAAAGAGAGCAGGTGGTAGGGGTCTAGATAGCACAGCATCTCTCTTTCATAATGTCAAGCCCCTGGCTCTCTGCCACTGTTAAATGCTCAGTGCCTTTCAACAATTGGACTAAAATCTTTAAGCAATCAATTATTGAATTATGTTCATTGTAATTAAACCAATATTTTCAAGTGCTTTGCTTCAAATAAACTTGTCAAGAATAGTTTAGCTGCAATAAAGAGCAAATAAGCAACAGCCCTAAAAAAACAAAACAACAACTTTGATGTATTTCAAAAAGATTACTCTGTACTCTGAAGGTTTACTGCAGACTCTTTTTATTTTATGTCACTTTTATTTAGCCTTCTTTAAACAGGAGAAAGCATAAAATTAAGGCATAAAATGCTTACAGAATCATGACTTACCATAATGATCAAAATATTGCTTAGGAGATCAGTCATGACATTTATTACTTAATATTCCCTCTACAGTCTACAAGAGACAATTTCCTGTAGACTGAGGTGATTTTGCAGCTGACAGAACAAGTAAGGAGGAAAACAATGATAAGTCTTCCATAAAACAGACAAAACAATCATAGAGGGATGCTGGGCAGCTTGAATGCATACCTAAATCCAAAAAAAAAACCAGCAGGTATAAAACTGAGCAGTGGAGTCACCAGGATGACTGGTGGGTATAATTGAATTCAACAAAACCGGGTTCTCTTTTGGAGAGTTGCTGTGTATGCTCACTTAAAAGTGGTGTAGCTCACAAATGTTAATGCTCCTTCAGCTCAAAATTCACAGATCCCATGACGTAGAAAAAAAATAAGTAAATTAAATTAAAAATACTGCATTTCAAACAACAGGGGAGAAGCATAAAATCATGGTGGTGGAAGCAACACAAAGTCTGTGGAAAAGAGACGAGGCAACCAGGTTGTTAACAATCAGAGCTTTTCCTCCATAGGACAGTTGGAGTAGCACCCATTTCCACTTAGACAACTTTGCCTCCACCTTTCCCAGCACTCTCCTACAATTTTGTCTACAAAAGTCCTCTCTCCCTACCTGCTAAATTCAACTTACCTACCAAGCCTGCTAACTTGTACCCCGGTTAGTTTTGGCTGAGGACCCTCTTTCATATAGTGCAAGACAATCTTTCAAGTCCTCAACATCTTTCTATCACATTTCACATAATCTGACATTATAGACAACAATCGGTCTAGAGCCCTCAATCTGTTCCTGATCTGAGCTCACAGCTCAATACCCCTTCCGACTTTCACAACACAACATGCCTGACTGTACAACAGGTTAATCCACATCAAAAAACCTTCATCAATACCGAAAGCTTGCAATGTAGAAAATAAAAGTCCATGAGCTACATGATTAAAAGCTTTTTCTTGGTAAATGGATGCCATACCAACATTAATATTCTACAACATACAAATATCAAACTCATCTCTCATCAAAAATAGATTGCCCATCATAGATCTATCTTATATATAGTACGACTGATATGAAGCAATTTAAAACTTAATAATGTATTCCCTGATTACGAGACTGTTTAAAAATGTCTAAAAGATCATGTCCCAAAACATCCCAGAAGTGTTTAAAAAGTCTGATAGTAGACCATCAATTCCTGGAGCTTTTGCCTGATGCCGTATGAGAAACAGTCAGTCAGTTCATGGAGTGATATCTATGAGTTAAGGGTGTCCCGATCCTCTGAACTCAGACAAGGAAGCCCCTGCAGTAGCTCTGCAGCTCCATTCACGATTCAGGATTCAATCGTATGTCTTTTCATCTCAGTGGAATCTGAAGTAACCTTCCAATTTGGGAACCGAAGGCAAATAATATTTGTCCTTCAAGCTTCTGACTTCTCCAAATTGAAGAAGAAGGCAGTTGGCACATCCATATCCTGTAGTGTTTCTTGAAGAAAAGAGTTCAGTTCAACAAAATAAGATCCAATGTGAGAAATAATATTTTCTAGATCTCATTTCTCTTCTAACTTCTGCACAGTGGACTTCAGTCATGAACTGTGAGCAGAACGGATTTGTGCGTAAACTGTGAGCAGAGGGAAATTTGGGTTTGTTTTGGCGTTCACAATAATGTTAGTAGTTCTGAATTTTCCAGGAACTACGAATAAAATGTCTTCCTGCCTCCAATCATGCTTGTATAGATGAGGAGTGCTCACAAATACTGCTGTCAGGCTCTGACTTTACAACTTTAATGCCTTATATGGACTGTTATTCTCACAACATACTGAGACATTTAAACCATGTGTTTTAAACATTTTAAGGAGTCACTTGTTCAGAGCTGCCTCCTCAGGTGCCATTCCTTATGTTATGAGTTTACCACTTTTACTTGTCCTCATATGGTGGTCCCTGGGTGTGCACCTCACCTGTGATCAACTGGAATTCATTAAAATACAGACGTTCTGATGAAAAAAAATTCAGCATTAATCTGGAGCAGATTTTTCATAAGGAAGTGATTTATGTGCAAATCCACTTACAGATTTACAAAGATTTCATGAATCAGACCCAGTGTCTTTAAATTTAGAAGTAGAAAAAGATTAAAACTGATAAAAGATCATTTTGATTTGAGTCTTCCCCACCTCCCACCTTTCATTAAAAGAAGGAAAATTATACTTTTTTTTTTTTATCACAAATGAGCACAAACAGTTTATAACTTCCACAAAAAGTAAAATCATGTAACAAGTTAACATTGAAATACCAAAAGGAGTTTTACTTTGCCGTAGGTGCAATGAATATGTCCATTAAAACTGAGTGATGGTCTATGAAAGTGTCAGGGAGAATCTGAGAATTTAAAATTTGAGTAATATAAGAACCAGACATCTAAAAATTGACCATTTAAAATCTTGACCCAAGAATATTGTTTTCTTAAAGGGTTTTTCACTCTACACACATCAAATAAACCTGTCTTCTTCAACATGTGGGACAAAAAAATAATGATTTAACATGAGGTTCCTCACCAGTAAAATCAGGACAGCAGTTCCAGTCCCAAACCCAATAATAAAATCCCCAGAATCAAAGTCATGTAATTTTTCTCCCAGTATCTTAAAAGGCCTTCTTGGTCAGAGCTTAGACTGGCGCATAGAAACTGATAAATTTATACTAAAGTTCTGAATTTCAGCTATAACCATGAGGACCCTACCCTTCACAACCTCTTGATTATTATTTATTATTTATGTTTAAAGTTAAAGAAAACAAAACAGGAAACCCTACACTAAAATTAGTCCCATGGCTAATAATACATTGCCCCCTCCAT
This sequence comes from Hirundichthys speculiger, assembly GCA_018398805.1. Taxonomy (NCBI): domain Eukaryota; kingdom Metazoa; phylum Chordata; class Actinopteri; order Beloniformes; family Exocoetidae; genus Hirundichthys; species Hirundichthys speculiger. The sequence continues at coordinate 2,001,203 of JAGFBZ010000376.1, read as the reverse complement.
ACAATCCTCAGTCAGTTTCATTCAAAACATCAATTTGTTTCTTGATGAAAAATCACATCAAGTATTTTTTGCATGAGCTAATAAGACTTCTTTTCATGCTCTCTTCTTTCACTGACATTTGGGGAGGCAAGCTCTTAAATGCTGCATACAATGAGAGAGAGTGATGAGAAAAAAGATAGACAAGAAGAGACAGCCTGGAAGAAATGCCCTCTGTTGCCTAATCATAATACTGTGGCACCCCAGGGGTTGGAGCCAGCTGCAGAAAGGCAAGTATAGGTTGCAAAAGGACACTGGGTGAAGGAGGAGATTAAAGGTTGAAATGTGGGGTTAAATGTCCTTTGTTGTACTAAGTGTTCATGGTCTTAGTGCTATGTTTTACCCCTCTAAATTGTTGCTCAGCTACAGTACAAATGTTGGTGTGTTTCCCCTTCAGTTGTATCATGAGCCTTTATTAGCACTTCACAGCACACATCACAAGACGAGATGTGGAGATGTTTGTTCACCCATGTGATGCCTGCAGACCCCAGAAGGGTCTGACTCATTGCTCCCAAGTCCCACTTTAGCAATACCAGGTGGAAGAGGGTGGGTGTTGACATCCCTTCCCCACAACCTACCAAGACCCAAAGCAATTCTACCAAGGGAACTGTTATGTCTTAGTAGCTATGGATTACATTACCAAGTGGCCAGAGCCATATGAGGAGCCACGCTGATGGATGAAATGTTCTGTTATTTTGGTGTGCCAGAGGACCTCCACAGCAACCAAGGGTAGACCTTTGAGGCAAGGGTCTTCCAGGAGGTATGCCAGCACATGGGGGTGAAGAAGACTTGCACCATGCCACTGGACCCCCAGATGGGCTGGTTGAATGCTTTAACAAAAGTCCACCCAGCTTTCTATCCTTACTGAGCGAAGGCAGGCAGAACCAGGACCAACATTTGCCCTTGACCCTGTGAGCATACCAAACAACTGTCCAGGAATAAACACAATGTACCCCCACACCTCTTATGTTTGGCTGTGAGCTCCCCACACCAAGGTTATTATCGTTAACGAAAACGAACGAAATAACGAAAACTAGAATTGAATTTTCGTTAACTGAAAAAAAAAAAAAAGTTTTTTTAAAAAAACGATAACTAACTGAAACTGTATTATGTGTTTATAAATTGAACTAAAATTAACTAAAATAATATCAAGAACGTCTTTCGTTTTCGTGTTTGTAATTTTTTTTCCTCATAAATGTTTGAAATCTATTAACTTCGCTCCACCGCACAACAACAACAACCGCAAAAAAAAAGAGAGAAAAAAAAGTGATCAGTAGTGATGGCTGCGGCAAAAGTTGGGAGAAAGCGGCACAGTCCTATTTAGGGATTTCTTTGACTATGACTTGTGTTAACAATAAAAATAAGTGCCTTGTTGTAGAAGCAGGTGATACAATGTGTGGAATATTTCTCAAAGGGAAAAAAAAAACCCCACAAATCTCAAAGTCCATTTGAAAAGCTGGCACAAGAAGGCTAACCAAGGACTACCTGGATAAGCTAGCCCCGCTGCCCTTCTCCCTGGAAAGAGAAGCTACAGCTGCAGGCCAGTCAGCGTCGGGAAGGAACCGGGAGAAAACTGCAACTATAATGGACTGTTTCCACCGGCGACCAAATAGCTGCTGGTCAGTAAATACGCAGAAACACCACACGCGGGAAGACCCATTGATAAATATGTTTACTGAGACCGGAATGTAAACATGACTATGTGATTCGATAGCCTTCAAAAAGTTCAGTGCTTCACTGGAACAAAAATTACAACCCTAATTTACAAAATAAAACCAAAACTTGAAACTAATAAAAACTAAACCAAAACTAAGTATTTCAAAACAAAAACAAATAAAAACTAGCAAAACTGCTCTAAAAATGAATTAAAACTAACTGAATTTGGAAAAACTAAACTAAAAACTAAATAAAAACTAAAACTAATGGAAAATTCCAAAACTATTATAACCCTGCCCCACACAGGTGGACTTAATCTTTGGTTCACCTCCAGAAAAGAAGATGAATGGTGAGCTTGGACTTTTGCTGCAATTTGGTGAGACGCTTTCAGGATGTGCATGAGCTGGTAAGACAGGTAAAACAAAGGGGTACAAAATAATGAGTCTATCACAAACAGAGCAGCAAGGAAGACTTTGCTGCTGGGGAACTGGTGTGGATGAATTAGCCAGTGAGAAAAAAGGAGTTTCTCCCAAATTGATGAGTCACTGGGTTGGACCATGCACTGCGCTTGAGCAGTTCTTGGTCCTGCACCTGGACTGTTTTGGGCCTTATCAGCCAGGGCTTTAATGTTGGAAAACCAAGTAAAGACATGAGCCTGTGGTGCAACTTCACTCTTCCCTAGCAACAGCAGAAGAGCCCAGCTCTTCCCAAACAGCGAGCAGTGAGCTGCACCCAGGTGATCACAGGCAACACTCCCACCGTTTAAGGGACTTTATTGTGGACTTGTGAGATTGGAGGATAAAATTGTGGTTAAAAGTGTTTGTTTTACTAACTATTCATGGGTTTAGTCTTAGGTTTTACCCTTCTAAATTGCTGTCCAGCTACTGTGCAAATAGCCCATGATAGCACAATTAAAAGAAGACTGAAGGGCAAACAAACCATACTTGATATGGGTTTGCTGTGGTGTAATATAGAGAGATGTAACAAACACTAGATGGAGGGGGTGATGGTGATTTGGGTTTGTTTTGCAGCCAAAGGACCAGGCTACCATCCAGTCATCCACCATAAGATACTCTGTATACCAAAGCTTTCTGGAGGCAAATAAAAGGTCGACTGTCTATCATCTAATGTTTGGTCAGAACTGGGTCATGCAACAAGACAATAAGTACAAAAGCAAATTTACATCAAAATGCCTGAAGAGTTAAAGAATAAAGGTTTTACAATGACCAAGTTCAACTCCAGACGTCCACCAAACTGAAATACTGTGACAGGGCTTTAAGAGAACTGTACATATGCAAATGTACAAAAGCTTCAATGGATTGAAGCAATGATCTGAAAAAGAAAATGGCCCAAAGATTCTTCCAAACTGATCTCAGAGACTGAAAACATGAAACAACGTCTTTATGTTATTGCTGCTAAATTAGGATGTACAGCTTCTGAATCCTGATTTTTATTCTTTCTGGCCTCATTTATGTAAACTAAATAATGGCCATAGTTAAAAAAGTGATTAAGTTGTTGTCTGAGGTCATATTTGCCTAATAAAAAACTAGGATGAGGATTAATTTGATGATGTTTTTACACTAAAAAACATAAGATTAAAAGAGGGGATACTAACTTTTATCACAACCTTCATACTAAGATGCTGACTCTCTCTAAAAACCTTCCAAAGACTGCAGCAACAGCTGAGTGAGTAGTTTTGATGTTTGTATTTGTATTAACACCTCTTACCTGATCTACCAAAACCTGCTGGATAAAAGGTTTTTAAACTAACAGTATGTTCTGACAGGACTATGCCAACAACTTTAATATGTTTTGTATTTCATGAGCCACTGTGTCAAAACCTTAAATGGATGAAGAAGAAGTGTTTCATACTTTTTGCCCAAAGATATAGATACCGTAAATGTTTTATTCCATTTAAGGCTTCTGTAGAAGTACTAACTATTACCTACACTGTTCAGAATGGAAATGCTAATTCTTCAGTTGTTGCACATTTGCCTAAAAAGCAGCCAGTTTGAGTTCAGTCGATCATCTCACATTACCATGAACACGTTTTATAACAAATAATTGGTGTTCCGACATCTTCATCACAAGTAATACCTACACTGAGATAGTTGTGGTGATAAGCAAAAACTTAAGCTCCTGTCTTGAGCCTTAGTTTTGGAGCTACAGGTCTAAAATGGTGGTGGTGGACTTTTGTTTGAGCAGAAGCCAGCTGCTAGACCAGTGAATTAATAGGTGTAAAAAAAAAAATTATTTTTGCTTCTCCTGCAAACTGTCAAACCAGTGATGTATGTCTGCAGTAGCTGGGGACCCTTTGCTGCAACCTCCGCTGTCGCCTGACATCCAGAAATGTAACTACAGTATGTGTCGGGTCAAGACAGACTGCAAAAATGAGATTGGTCTGCTTGGTAGCACTGTATTGCCTTTTACGCATTTCCCATTACAACTTCTTTCTTATCATTTTCATTCCAGATGTATTTATAGACTAATGTAATTTCTGTAAAAGTTATAGTTGCTCAATATTTACCTCTGACAACTCACAAGATATCCTTTGTTTTCTGCTGTATATAAGGGTAGTAAGGGTAGGTAAATAAAAGGAAGCTCAGCAATGCAGGTTATAGTACTTCAGAAAAGAACCTGAATCACCATCTAGTATTTGATGGTGTATTTACAGAGTGACACAAACAACAAATAAGTGAAAACACCAACTACAACATACTTCAGGATACATACGCTACGTGTGTAGGAGCTACATGGAAGCATAAATTACACTTAAATATGTACAGTGATGCATGTCAGCACAATATGTTCCACAAGTTCTCAGGCACCAGCAGATTTGTGATTCATGGAGTAACAGCCAGAAAACAGTATGTGACAAACCCATCACATCGCATGCATTCCAGTCATTTTCTATAGAAAATGAACCGGCGTGGTCAACATCAATCCAAAGCATCTCAGGAAGGTAGAGCATCCTGGTAGCATGTCAAAAAGTTGAACTTGGACCAACTTTATACAAATTAATGCATTCAGTGTGAGGATGATATACTGTCAATGGAGATTTTGTTCTCCTACATCATTGCATTCAATAAACAAAGAAAGTTTCTCTTTAAAAGTGCACACCTAAATTCAGATGTGCACTCGGATAAAATTAAAAAATTAAAAAGAAACAACACTTTTTGACACCTTGAATGATTGCTTACTACATTAGAATTAAAATAGCAAAACACTGCTCAAAATAATTGTAAAATTATCCACCAAAGTCATGACATTAATCAGATAAAATAACACCGATTCAGAGCAGGACTCTTCAGATTTAGGGTCAGGACCCAAAATGCAGGAGGTCAGAGAGGCAGAAGTTTCCAACAAGTTATTTTATTCACAAAATAACTAGCAACGTTACGAGATGTGCCGAGGCTTCGAGGCAACATTGCTAGTTATTTTACTCACAAAAAAACTAGCAACGTTACGAGATGTGCCCAGGCTTCAAGGCGTGTGTCGAGTAATGGAGGGGCGTTTTCCACAAAGCGTGTATCAAAGCTTGTTTCATTTAGGGCCAAAATGAGCCAAAAACAATGAACATCCAAAGCCTCGCTGCCTGGCTGTAACACGTGTGACTGCTTTGGGAAGTGGTTCAGGTGTCGCCGCGAAGGTTTGACAGCGATATAAACCCCACATGCTCCATTCAAGATGTGGATTGTTAATAGAGAGCTGAGGTGACGTCAGAGTTTGTATAGAGATTTGATAGTTTGGACACTAGAGTTTGTGTAGCATTTATAGTCTAGAGATAGTTCAGAGACAGCTTGGAGAGTTTAGAGAGACATATAACTGGAAGATTTAGGAGAGTGAGGAGAGAAGGATAGTTAAGAGGATGGAGCCAGCTAGGATGAGGAGGGTGTCCCCTGTGTGGGAGCATTTTCATTTGATTACTCCTAATAACCCTCCAGAATACTGGGAGAGGGAAAATGACTGTACCCTTATTTATATAATCTTGCTCTTGTGTTCTTGTGCACATCATCATCTCCTGTACCATGTAAAAAGGTGTTTTTAAAGGCTGGAAAGGTTGTTTCAAAAAGAAGGAATCAATTAAAACCAAAAACTGTTGAGAGACTGTTATTCCTGAATAAAAATGACTAAAATTTCCCCTGTCCTGTACATCATTGTCCAAGTTACACAAGCATTATCAGTGCCCTCTTTCTAGTTCCACAGGCACTTTCACTGTCCTCTGCCTACTTAAGCCCATGCTATTCTCCTAAAGTAACAGAAAACCATTATTACACAACCAGCCATATCATATGATACGTCCATACTGGAAAACTTTACACACACAGAATACATTCATGACATATCTTATTATACACACGTGATAATCTGTGTAGAGAACTTATTTGTTTATACGTCCTTTGTAATTCATCATCATTGACGTTCTTTGTAATTCATAGTCATTCCCAAGGGCCATGACAGACACAAATATTCAATGCGCCGCCAACAGCTGTGGTTGAGATCCAGCTGCCTGTGATTATACACCTGGCCTGTAAGTGATGTAAGTGTGCACATGAAGTTTCGAGTTTAACCTTTTCTCAAAACAACTGGCTCAAGTAGTTCGAGGCCTTATGAGGCTTTATCTTGCCATCACTCTAAAAAACGATACCAAAACTTTAACTGAGGTCTCTAGGAGGTAGAAGGACAGCAGAGCAGGAACACAAGGGAAACACAGGAGCCAGGATCACAGGAAGATAGACAGCAAAAATCCACAGAGTAAGCAGGGAAAAACAACAGACAAACCAGCAAAGAAGAGGGGAAAAGACAAGACTTAAATAACCCAGGGAATAAATGAGCCGCAGGTGCAAACAATCAGGGAGATGAACAGAAGGAAGTAATCAGAACACAACAAGGACAAAATAGACCTTCAAAATAAAGCAGGAAATAAAGTTAACAGAAGACAAGGAACTCAAGAAAAGTGAATCAAACAGAAGGAAACAAAGGAGAAAACCCAAAAAACAAGAAATGCCCAACCCAAACCATAACAAGAACAGCATGGGACAGGTATAGTTTTTATACTGAGTGCACAATGAAATGTACAAGTCCCACCGTATGATGCATATAGGGAGGTCACAGAATTCTGACTATAATTTACAGAAGAAGAAAGCCATGGCTGTTTTTTTATCCCTGAAATGTAAATATTCAACTATGTACAGTACAGCCTTTCATATCAAGAAAACCTTGATTCATTCTTGTAATAAATATCACAGTATTTTCTACATCTGGACCCAGAATCTGTTGTGTGTTAAACATGTAGAGCCAGACTTCTCAAAGTCCACGAGACATGTCAGTCTGGACCCAGCACACCTAAGTCCTTAAAATGACCCTTTCACAACTATATTGATGAATTATTTATAATATTAAATACAGTATCATTGAGTATTATTCACAGCGATCCAGAGACGACTCCTCCTATATTCTCCAACCTTTGCTGTCTTACCCCTGCTGCGTGTTTCTACTCTGAACGTCTGTGACAGCAAGACAGCTGGCTGGTGGCAGCTGTCAGTGAAACACGGGGAGGAGGGCGGAGCAGAATACTCATATAAATGACAGGAACAAGTAGCCTATCAGCACACGGGAGTTTGAAATTTAGAGCCAACCAGAAGCAAAATAGGTCTTTGAAAAAATTCAGCTTGGAAACCAAACTTTTGTTTTGTTCTGTTTTTTTTTTTTACTGTCATATGTTGTTATTACATGATATAGTTCACAGTGAAAAAGAGAAATAAACATTATGTTGTTGGAAATTTTTCCAGACCTCTGGCTCAAATGGAAAGTAGATTTGGACCTTTGAAAAAAAGTTTTAAGAAGAAGCTGTTTCTTTTATCACGAGAAGTTTAAGCCAATTAAAATTTGATTTGTATGTTTCCAGAGCAATTTGTCAACTGTCCAAACTTGGGTCAGTCCCGGCATCTTCAAAGACTCGATTCTCATGTGCATGAGTTCCAGGACATAAATTAAATCTACCATTGATGGCTGGTTAACCAACGAGCAGCCTGTCTGTTTGAAGTGCAGTGTGGACTATGTACGTCAAGTGCATTTATCATTAGCAGAGGGCTTAAGCAGTAAATATGCCACATCATTACCAAGTCTAATTACATCTGAGTCTGAGGTCTCACTGCAAACAGGCACAGGCACTTACATTACAAGGGCAAACTAACAAACACATAAAGTACACAAAGAGTACCAGTGCATAAAACTGGGACAGAGACAGTAAAGCACCTTAACACTAATCTAATTGAATAAACATTTAAATATCCTGAAAAGTAACAGTTTCTCTGAAAATGCATGCTTTAATCACATTCCTGATTTCAGTCTTGCAGAAGGAAATATCATATGTCATATGATTATTATGATTATGACATTGTGGCAGAGAAGATAGGCTCATACATTACGTTCACACATCAGAATGGCAGCATTGTTTCTGCAGTAACTGATCTGCAGTTCAGGAAGGTGATGCCAGTAGAACTGGTGGAGGGTTTGACAAGACTGCACCACAATACATCCCTGCCTTCTCCAGAGTGGCACATCCTGGTAATGTTCTGATGCACAATGATAAGCAACACCATGCCCTGATTAGCACCAACAGCCTGATGAGTGCTGTGACAGCAAAAGATGCGGTGAGAGGTGTGTGAAAAAGAAGACATGGGGAAGGTGTGAAGACATTCAGTGACAGTGAAAGAGAGAAGCAGAGTTTCGGAAAAGTGTAACAAGTGACAAGGATAGGTCCTGTAATGAAGTCCACTTGGAAGCCTCTTAATCAATGAGAAGAAAGTGAGAGATTGGAGAAGATGCATGTGTGGGAAATACAAACATCCATTACAACAGAAAGCATAATCAATGTGCCCTTTTAAAGAACCAGCTGGCAAACAATAAGACATTCAGTAGAGCTTGATAATGCCACCAAATAATTTCCCCCACTTCCATCTCTTTCAGTTTCTCTTATCCCTTCTCCCCCTTTACCCCTCTCATACACCCTCACCGTGACAATATGTCATGCAATGGATATAATTGCAATAATGCAATTTGGTTTGGAGGCGGATTGAGAGAATAATTGGACTCAACCCCAGCGAAGTGACAGGCTAATGATTTAGCATGGCCACTGGCTATTGTGAGAAGCGAGCGCTTTCACCGCTACTGAGCTAATTTCCACTGATGATGGTCTAAGCACGTTGTCTTTGTGTCAGCACAAAGGAGCGCATGGCCATGAGGCGGACAGATAGATGATGTAACCCACCCACCCAATGCCAAACAAACACATGTCTCTTGTCTGGAAGAAGACACCCACTGTTCTTGGTTTGTTCATGCACAAAATGGGTCTGATTGAAGTAAGGATAAAGTGAATCCTGGAGCAAGACAAAGTCCAAAGAAGACCTCATTTTTATTCCCTTTCCCCAGACACAAAAGCTCCATAGGAAACCAAAGAGATTTGCCAAGAGGAGAGAATGCATTAGCATAGCCATCATAGATAATTCCAGCAAAGTGCTACATTAAGTCAGGAACAGGGGTTTAAATTACTACAGTAGTTGCAGACAGAGAATAATGTGAATCTGTTGGACTTGAAAGTAAAATCTTTTTCTGGCATTGCATGCTACAATATTCAGTACAAGGTTTGTGATTCCAGTATTCCAGTAAAGAACATGCAATTTATACATTGTCAAAGCTCCTGATGGTGCAACAATACAACTTTGTTTAGAAAAAAAAACTGCATTTGAATAGAGAGAGCAGTCATCAATTCCACAATAAAAAGGTCAAAGCTTTAGCTGTGACCAGTATTGTTAAAAGTCACATCTTAATAAGACAAGACTTAAATAAATTTTTTCTCTCTCTATCTCTCTTTCTATAACCAGAGGTTTAAATACACTGCATAAACAGGCATAACATTGTTTTTTTTCTTACTGTCTGACTTTAAATCAGACCAAACATTTCCTGATTGAGGTCCATTATAATTATCTAATTTATTTCTATTTGCTATTTGCTACAATTTATTTTATTTGCCAAAATAACGAGAGAGAGTTTTCAGAATTTGAGAATTTTTTGATTGCTTTCATCAAAGTCAGAAGTTTACATTCATTTTTTTAGTATATGCTAACATTTCCTTTTAAAATGTATGATTTCTGTCAAATGTTTTGGGTTTCTTCCCACCAGCTTCTCATAATAGTTTGCTGAAATGTTGGTCCATTCCTCTTGACAGAACTGGTAGAAGTGAGTCAGGTTTGTAGGCCGCCTTGCTCATCCACACTTTTTCAGCTCTGCCCATAGGTTTTCTGTAGGATTGAGATCAGGGCTTTGTGATGGCCACTCCAAAACATTGATGTTGTTGTTTTTTTAGCCAAGTTGTAACTGATTTTGCGGTATTTTTCAGAATCATTGTCCATTTACAAGTGCCTTGCGAAAGTATTTGGCCCCCTTGAACTTTTCAACCTTTTGCCACATTTCAGGCATAAAGATATAAAATTTCAATTTCTTTTTTGTCAACAATCAACAACAAGTGAGACACAATCGTGAAGTGGAACAACATTTATTGGATATTTTAAACTTTTTCAACAAATAAAAAACTGAAAAGTGGGGCATGCAATATTATTCTGCCCCTTAACTTTCAGTGCAGCAAACTCACTCCAGAAGTTCAGTGAGGATCTCTGAATGATCCAGTGTTGTCTGATTGGATCATCAATGACTGATGATGATCAATAGAATCCACCTGTGTGTAATCATGTCTCCGTATAAATGCACCTGCTCTGTGATAGTCTCAGGGTTCTGTTTAAAGCGCAGAGAGCATCATGAAGACCAAGGAACACACCAGGCAGGTCCCAGATACTGTTGTGGAGAACTTTAAAGCTGGATTTAGATACAAAAAGATTTCCCAAGCTTTAAACATCTCAAGGAGCACTGTGTAAGCAATCATATTAAAATGGAAGGAGTGTCAGGCCACTGCAAATCTACCAAGACCCGGCCGTCCCTCTAAACTTTCATCTGGAACAAGGAGAAGACTGATCAGAGATGCAGCAAAGAGGCCCATGATCACTCTGGATGAACTGCAGAGATCTACAGCTGAGGTGGAGAGTCTGTCCAGAGGACAACAATCAGTCGTACACTGCACAAATTCAATTCAAATTCAATTTTATTTGTATAGCATCTGTTACAATGTCAATTGTCTCTAGGCCCTTTACACAGACCCAGAGCATGACCCCCAAGCAAATATCATTAACTTAAAAATAACATTGAATCCTAAACAAGGATAATGGCAAGTAAAAAACTCCACTTTAAGAGGAAGAAACCTTGAGCAGGACCTGGCTCATATCGGAGGGCCTTCCTGCCGAAGAAAGAAAAGAGGGGAGACAGGACAGAGAGAGGGTGTAGGACAGAGAGAGGAGAGCACACAAATGACTAAATAAACATAAACATAAACAGATGGAGGTCGCAGCACTGGGATGAGATGGCCAGAAGACCAGGTCGCCGATCACCACGCCAGTCGGCACCCAGAACACATCCACACACACAAGTGGAGGCAAACCCCAGGATGGCCAAAGGATGGAACTGCAAGTCAGCATGAAACACAGGAAACTCTGGCCTGCAAATACACAGAGAAAAAGAGGGGGGCAAAACAGCACAACAAACTACAGGAAAGTAAAGAATATGGAGCACAGTTACAGTAACAAGGTGCTCCCAATTAATTATGAATGAGCTAGGAGGAGGAAGAAGGGAAGATGGAAAGGGAAGGAAAGGGGGAAGAGCAGTAGCGACACCACTCAGCAGATGCAGCGTAGGCCTATAGCAGCATAACTATGACGAAGCTGAGATTAAGATGAGCCTACTCTAGTCTTAGCTCCTACAACTATGGCTATAACTATTAGCCCCTACACACTATAATTTAGACTAACTGTAGGCTTTACTAAACAGAAATGTTTTCAATTTAGTTTTAAAGATGGAGGTGGATGTCAGCCTCCTTAACCCAAATTGGTAGCTGGTTCCATAAAAAAGGTTCCTGGTAGCAGAAGGCCCGTCCTCCAAACCTGCTTTTAGATATTCTAGGAACGACGAGTAATCCTGCACTCTGAGAGCGGAGAGCTCTATTAGGCGCATAGCGTGCTATCAAGTCTTGTAAATAACGAAGAGCTAGGCCATTAAGGGCCTTATATGCGAGAAGCAGAATTTTAAACTAAATTCAAAATTTCACGGGGAGCCAATGGAGGGAGGCTAACAAGGGAAAGACGTGATCTCACTTTCAGATTCCTGATTCCCTAGTCCGTGTAGAATAGGGTTTCTCAACGGGGGCGTTCTGACCCTTTAGGGCGGCGCTGGAAACGTCAGGGCTGACAGGGAGGCGCTCAGGCACAAATGAGGGGCGCCACACCTTGAGAACTCTATTTTAAACTTCCATGGTTTCTCAAGGTTTTTTTTATAGTTCAAATCTACTTAAGTTTCAATAAAATGGTGTGCTCAGATTTCCTTTCCAAAAATAAAGCTGCTGTCTGAGACCAAAACCCAGAGTCTGCTGCTTCCATGACCCGGTAAAATCTCCTTTTCTCTCTACGTCACAACCAGACGAGCTGAGCGGAATCGGTCCCCATACTAACGCCCATAAACGCACAGCAGCGGAGAAACCCCTTTCCAACACATTCATTCAACAACCAATGAAAACATATACAATCAAGACTCAGGTTTAATCAAAAATATTTACAGTACAATCAAAAATGACCTATAGCTGGTGCTCCATCAGTGGCGCCATTCAGTATCTGCCGATCATGTATGGTCGGCAGATACCGGGGATTCGCCACCTTATTAAAGCAGAGCGTTCCCCAGATTCTGACAGTACACTGCATTTTGCACCGGCACAACTTGGTGGCTAAAAAAAAATTGTCCCCATCACTCAATGAGTCCTGAATGTGGCAGTCAAGGCTATTAACAAAATAAAGTCCCAAGCGCTCAATGATCGGCTCTTCAGACAGCTGTGCGGGGAAAATGATGACATCAGTCATTGTCTGCAATTAAACATTTTCTGCAGTCGGCAAAGGTAGGCTTCAATTATATTATTATAAAGGCCTGATTCACACACAAATGATTGTGTAGCTAATTATTAAATTTTTATAGTAGCCTAGAGGTCAGATATTTCACCTGTCTCTTCTTCGATGTGGCGCTTTCAGTAAATCCTCCTCCTCCGCGGCTTCTGTCCTTCTCCTGAATCAGTGCAAAAAAAAAATCCTCCGCAAATTATCTTCCTAAAAAGTAGAATCCTACAGGGGAATCCCTAGCGCGCATTACGTCATACGCGTGGTATGAGGAACTCCAAGGGGGGAAAAAAATGTTGTTCATTGTTGTTCAGGTGTTGGATGAGCTCACCTGCTGCTTTACACTGGCCACTTAAGTATTATACTTATAAATAATATAATACTACTACTAATAATAATAATACTATAATACTGAAGTACTATATTATAGTATTATTTTCATGTAATTTCCATTATTTCTATTTCCACAAATTAAAATCCATGCTTACACAGATACACACTTTTTTTTTTTTTTTTTTTTTTTGGGGGGGGGGGGCGTTAAGAGCATCATGGTGGCCCAGGGGGGCGTTTGTTCAAAAAAGGTTGAGAACCACTGGTGTAGAAGAAACATCATTTACATGGACGAACTTGAACCTGTCAGATAGGTATGACTTAAACCTGCCTAATGCTGTCCCATTAATTCCAACATTGTGCTGTCACACATATATGTATGTATATATATATGTATGTATGTATATATATATATATATATATATATATATATATATATATATATATATATATATATATATATATATATATTAGTGTGTGTGTTTGTGTGATTATTTGTGTGTGTGAGCACAAGTTAGTGATGACTTTCATCTGAGTAAAATGGAGAAATGTAATAGTTATATCAGCTGTTTTCTGACATTTTGTGCCAGAGGCAGAAAAATGAAATGTTTTGTAATGACTGTGTTGCTCTCTCCACCCTTTTACTGCCATTATTGTTTTTGCTCCTTTCTCATCTCTTTATCTTCTTCCTGTTTGTTTTATTTCATTTTTCTTTTGTGATTTAGCTCTCCAAGTCTGTCAGTTTATTTTATTTTCCCTATCTTTCATTATTTCTTTTGTTCTATGCCGCCATCTGCTCTTTTGTTCCTCGCTAGTTATGCTGTTGTCAGGCATTGGTATAATGGCTTACCCCTCAAAGAAAAGCTTTATATATATATATATATATATATATATATATATATATATATATATATATAACTGGTAAATATAGAATCAGCAGAGCTGGGCAAGGTAAGGACTAGGGGAAGTAGAGGAACATTGGTAAGGGCTGACACCAGGAGAAGCCTTTCATTTTCTTGCCCAGCTCACTACCTCTCAGCAAGAATCAATGCTCCAAAAATCCCCTAAAGCCAGATCCTCTTACATCCCATCAATTATTCAACCTGCCTCTTTTGTACAACCACTCCTGTTTACAAGGACTGCCTGGCCAATTGTAAATGTTTGCGTGCCCGCTGAGCCCCCATCACCTCCCAACCGCACACGTTGATTACACAGTGATTTACCTCTGTGCTGCCATCCCCCACCACTCGCATCTGCGTTGGCGGTACATCTGTCAGGCTGGCACAGAGGCAGCCATAGAGGCAGAAAGCCCTGAGCTTGGAGGGTGGCGATGAGACATGTCAGTCTCACTGCCTGTGGTGTTTGCCATTTTGGCTGAGGTCTAGCTGAGGGTACAGCATCTGGCTGCCATACTCTTGGGGCCCTGCAAATATGTGTATGAGTTGGCTCTACATCCCACAGTGGAACCCAGTGGACCTTTATCATCATTTCTCAACACACGTACAATCCCCTATCAGAAAAAAAAAAAATCAAGGCAATATAAAGAAGGTAATACTGATTCTTACATTTACTGTTGGCTTATCTTTAATGGGGGCAACCCAAGTACTGTGAAAATGGTATCCACTGGGTGGCAGCATCGGTCAAAACTGGTCGCCACTGCTGCATTTGGGGTTTCTGCCTGTCATGTTAACTTCCGGTTTTGTAGCAACTATGCAAACTCCCACTGACTCAAAAGGTGCTGATTTAGCGCTTTAGGGTAAGGACAAAACAGGGCAGAATATCGATAAGCTGAACTTCACATGGAATTCCAGGTTATGTTGCCAACAGTTTGGTAAGGAACAGATCAGCACTTACTGCGAGTTGAGTGATGAACCTGTCTCCTTCTACTGGAATAACTGGAGGAGGCCATTGGAGAAAAAGAAGCGTGACTGCACAGTCCATCATGAGTGTGAGTTCTGCCCCGTTACACGGCATTTTGTCATATTCCCCAGTAGTCGGGTTGCTCCAACTACAGACAATATACTATATATGGTACAGGTCGCCTTTCGCCCGTAGACAGGCTGGAATAGGCTCCAGCAGATCCCCGTGACCCTTCAGAGGATGAAACGGGTATAGATAATGGATGGATGGATGGTACAGGTCAGGACTGCAGGGCAGATGTGGTTTCTATCACCTTGTATAAACCACCTTGGAAAAGATGTCATCATTTATGGTAGTAATTAATTTTGCCATCTCAGAAATATAAATGACCTCAGAAAAGTGTTCGGATACTGACCTTGTAATTTTAACTTTTTGCTGATGTTGGTCTGGATGGTCCTTTTTGGTATTTTTGTTGTGGGGCAAACAGTGTCCATTTCTTCTACAAAAAGAAAAGTCTGGAAAAAAAAATGTGCAATACTGATCTTTCTTACTACATTACATGTTCCCACTGTGAGATGACATCTCCTAGTGCCTCTGAGTCCAGAGATGTCAACACCATCTCTGGACAAGGTTACTATGAGGTTTTCTTTTGTTGCACAGTGAACCTTTAAGCAGGTTTTGTGAATGCAGCACCAGTATTATAGTATAGTAAAAGTAATTTCTTGCCCCATGTGATTATGCCATCTATGTAATGCTGTCTAAGGGATCAAAAATCACTGGTATCCATGTTAAACAGTATTATTCTAATATACTTTAATATAGAGTCACTAAATTTCCCAATTTTTCCAAGGCTCACATGGTTTTTTTTAGCCACATAACATTTTACTTCATACTTAGGCTCCAAGTGCATGTTTGGTTTCTCTGTATCCAGTCACAGCTCTGCCCGTTCTGAGCAACCTAGCCCTAGTCCATTTGTTAATGTCCACTAAAAATTGGAACATTGAAATTAGTAATGACTTTCATGTGTAGTATTACTCATCTTTACACAATGTTTCTGCCTCTGTTTGGTAATGGTCAGTGAACCCTAACCCTAACAACAACAATAACATGATAGCCATCACCCACATGTATGCTTAGGAATATGCTGAAGCTGAAAAATGGGTCTGCAAAACTAAAGGAACATATTCCAGACTGTAGCGAGCAGAAAATACAAAAGAACGGAGAGGACTGTGGCTCTGCTCGATGCATGCAGTGAGTTTTAAAGTTGGGAAAATCAGAAATGGGCCACATAAACTGTAGAAATAATGGTTTCTGTGTGTTTGATCATCCCTTGTTGTTTCTCATCATTCTCTCTATAGCTCACCTGCCAGAGAAATTTATGAGGATACCACTTCTCCACCCAGCACACCAGACAGCAGACATTTCTCAGGAAAACAAACCATTAATTTGCTAAATATGGAAGGAGTAGTTCATTTGGGCAATTAATTATGAGTAATGCGTGCATTTTAGCTTCTCCTGTCATTGCTGTAAACACAAACACTTACTACTGGGTTATTTATCTACTTTACACAAACTGGGGCTATTTATATGACAGTTTAATTTTTTATTTATGTGTCACGATGTGGACTCTGTTGTTGTCAAAGAGCTTTCTGTATGGCTGGCAGTCATAAATGTGATAGTAAGCAAATGTAATTTCCACAGATTAGAAACAGCCTTGAAATAGCATTGTTACAATACTATACTCGCCAACTAAGTGTCACAGGTCACACACAGTACTATGGGCTCTGCAGTAATATGCTCAGCCAAGACTGCAGGCAATTCTTCTCCCCTGTAAGCACTGTAACTCATCATATTGTCATGAGCATGTGTGTGTATAATCTTAAAGCGTTGTGGGCAAAATTAAATGTGTCACTTTGGTAACAAATATGCCTCTCATACCACAAAGCACAATGGTGATATTGTGCATGAGAATACATGCTATCAGACGTGGGGTCTGATAGCAGCTGTGCACATTATCAATGGTGATATACTTTCAGCTCCAGTTTGGTTGTGTGTGTGGGTGTGTCATTGCGCCATAGCATAAAGGATGCTAAATTAAATATACTTACTATACTTTTCATTCACATCCTTCCTTGAGGCACGCACACACACACCCACACACACTATGCATAGTAAGAGTACACAGGTGTTATAATGGCAGTGGCCAGTTACTATGTTGATAATATGATGACTGAATCTTCTCAAACACACATGCACACGTGCAAGTGCACATTGCAGGGTCTCTCTTTATCAGCGCTGCTCACATTGAGATTGGCACAGGCATTGCCAAGACTCCCTGGCCACAGCCATGCTAATGTAACCCACTAGTCTCAACAAAGGCTCAGGATAGTGGAGCCTCCAGTGGCTAATTGCTTTGGAGAGATAAGTGAGTTTGACGACGCAGCGGGGGTGGCTCGGAGAAAAGCAACAGCGAGGTAAAAGATGTTAATGAAACCTTCGTTCACTCCACCATCAATATCGGCCCGTTGCAGGTCTGCCACAAAATGAATATTAAAGACCCTTTTGATTGCCAGTTTTTTTTTTCTTTTCTCTCAGTTTCATTGAATTTTAATGGGCTGTGTCAGAGTGTTTCTGTCACATAGTTTATGCTGGGTGAAGAGACTGGGACTAATATATTTATTCCTCACACTGTCACCATACAGATTAATCAGCTGTGGTAGCAAATAAAACCTATGTGCCCATGATCATCTAAACTGTTGCACCAGAAATAAAGGGTACTTGTGCCACTTGAGCTATGTAAGTAATATGATCCCCAAATACATTTAGTTGCAAAATAACATATTTTTGAGAGGTGTTTTACACACGTAGCCTGTTTCACTAATTGCTTGTAGTGATTTCTGTGACAAAATGAAGAAAAAAAAACTCTCAAAAAATGTCTTGGCTTGAGCTGGTTTGATACTTCTGACATGAAATGACAGTGACAAGATGAGGCAATGCCATCCAGCACAGATAACAACAATCAGATCTCCATCAGCTAATCTCCCCCTGACTTTTATTAAATCAACGTCAGCTTCAGACAGCCAGAGTTAGAGCCTGTTCCATTAACCTCTTTATTTTCTTGGTGCTGACTCAAGTTGTCACACGTCTCTCTACCTTTGATAGACTCACTTCATCTGAAGACTACTATTTTCACGAAACATGAATCCTGAACTCTTATTTGCTGAATATTTTCTTGAAGGCTAATACAAACTTTGATTTCACAAAACATGATGCACAAGCCTGGGTTAGCAAGAGTTTCATCCTTTTATTTCTACCTCTCCTAGGTACTTATTGTTCAAATATATTTAACAATTGTGACGGTGGAGGCTTTTGAGTTGATGATGTAGTTGACCTCTTGGGAAGCACCCAGGCTTAGCACATGAACAAAGACACTGTGATGGTAAACATTTTAGCTGGACCTCTTTAACCATTTTGATCTAGGTAGCTCATTTGTTCTTCTTTCACTCAAAATGCCAGTCGTCTCATATTGCTATGTTTCCTCCCATGCTGTTTGTTTGTTTCTTTGGGTCCTGGCCCCCAGGCCCCACCAACTGTTGGAAAGTAGAGATGAAAGTGGCCAGTCTTGATGGTGCGTTCAAGGAAAGTCCCCTAACGAATACACTGCAAACACATCCCTTTACTGTTATAAAGCACTTTCTTTTTTTTGCTAGATAATGTTGTTTTGTTACCAGAGTTGATTAAAAAATATATTCCTTTCATTATTTTTGAAGTTAGCCGATAAAAGTGTCAAGCATATGGTTTAGAGAGGTCATGTTATGCTTTTTGGGTTGTCATCCTTATTTTTACCATGGTGTGCACTTTTTTTGTGTATTCAGTTGTGTTGTATACACAAATTGTTACAACATCCTTGTTTTCCTCATTCACAGAAGACATTGCTGCTGAGCTGCCTGAAACGCTTAGTATGTAGTCTCGGCTTTTCCTCCTTCACTTCCTGAAATTCCGCAGAAATAAAAGAATGAAAATTAAAAAAATCCGATGCCAAGTGGCTTGTTTAGCTTTCTTCAAATGAATCATGGCCAGCTGTCTTGCATTCTTTATTCTTTTTTTATTATTATTTTTATTGTTTCATTTTAGATTTTTGTGGTTCTAGTGGCCCTTATGAACAGTAAGTCAGACATGAAAAGGGGGGAAATGAGGGGGGGGAAGACAAGCAGCAAAGGGTCACAGGGGACGCCTGCTCGACCAGGTGAGTTATCTGGCACCCCTCATTGTGTAAAAGATGATAGAAACGTTGTAATTATAGCTCAGAGGGTCCCTTTATAGGTGTGCTGCTTAAGTTGCTTTGACAACACTTTCAAGATGCACGTTTGTCGAGTCTTACGCTTAAGTATCTTGGTCGCCTCTTCCATGATGCCCACTGTAGCTTTGTAAGCTATTTTCATCATTGTTGATATCTGACATAGACAACCAGGATTGGAGTGCAAACTGACTTTGGGTGGCTTTTGCAGGTAGTATAGATGGGAGACCACAGCTGTGAGATGGCGCTTGAATCAAACATTTCTTCAAACTGAAATGAAATTGTTATATCAGAATACATTTGAAAAAATCTTGGTGTTGCTTTTAAAGGAAACAGGAGCTCAAGCTGCACATTTTAGACAAAAGTTGAAAAGAAGCATCAATACATTATATGAGAAAACCTTTTAGAACACAAAAAAATTAATTATGAGCCTGTGAATGAGTTTAAATTAGGCGTTTTAAGCTATTTTTTTCTGCAAAGCATGAGAAATGCATTGATACTTGCATATGTGCTGATTTCTGCTGTATTTGCAGGCAATGTAACATCTCGGTTAATGGTGAAGGCAATATGAATTTCTCCAAGATGCCTTGGGGCTTTTAAGCCTTAGTGAACTTCCTTTTTCTAAATTGGCAAAAGCAGAGGAGTGTGTGTCTGCACCACTGCAGTGCTGCCCAGCCAACACAGCAGTAGTAAATGCATGCAAAGTGCCCACAGTGCACACACTGCAAATTCTCCTGTTAAATATTGGTAACCAGAGATGAGGTGTGAATTTCTCCCTCCCTGGCCACTGTCCTTTTAAACACGGTTGAAATCGGAGGATGGAACTGCATCGTCAAACCCCAGCCACCAGGGAGCAGCGCAGCGCAAATGGTCCTCAAATATTGATTCTAACTGCAGAGAGCCATGTAGGACGCAGGGAGCAAGGCGCCAGGCTCATCTAAAGAACATGAAATCTCAGAGGGCAGATCTAGGAAAGAGGGGAGTACAGCAACCAGATCCCTCATTCAGATTGATGGTGCACAGCTCAGGAGACGTTTTACACTGTACGCTGTAATTAAGGCATGTCATTTCTCTGCTGATTCCAGTTTTCTCACACCATTATGCGCATGTAGGTGTACATGGGTGAGAGGCTGGTCAAAGTGTCCAAAAAAAAAAAAAAACACGCTAGTGTATGTGAATATTGTGTTACTGTTTGTGTGAAAGCAGCTGTGGAAAGTCATTGTCTATCCAGTCTAAGTGGACTATTGTTGCTGAGTATGAAAAGAGGGCAGTGTGGTGTGACTGGCCTAACTGCAGTGCTGCACCGGAAGCCTAAAAATATTCCATGTCAGTGGTCCCGGGAGAAGCCCAGTGCTATTCAGGCCTCTCAGTAATGAGAGAGTGGAGCTGCCTGCCACTGGTAGCCCTGCTGTCCCCGAGCTCCCTTTGGCCCAGAGCTCAGCACTGGAGCTGGAGAGTCAGCGGCTCAACTCCCGAAGATTTATCATAGCTCACAGGCAGCATGTCTGAAAGTAAAGGCTTTCAGTAACACCGGAGCACGCCCCGGCAGGGCAACCCTTGGGTACGCTGACCCAACTCATTCCCATATCAGAAAGGCAGACCGATACGGCTTGAGAAAGATTTACATTTGGATGCGTGTCCAAGGGAGAAAACTTCATTTGGAAAAGCATGACAGACAAGAGCTACAGTCTAGTTCAAACAGAGAAAAATGTGTGGAACAGAACTTTTTCTTTAATAGTCTTATGATTTTTCAGTGTGTTAGAAAAAAATGAGAGAGGAATGGAAGGATTAATAGCAGAGAGATGTGTGGTGGTTATTTGGGGTGCTAAGCTACGAAGAAAAATAATGATTAAGTCCTGTAGGGGAAAAAAAACAGATCTGCAAAGCTGTTTTTATCTGTGGCAATTATTTCAACATACCTCACTGAAGCATTGATTTAGTGAAAATCTGGTTACAGTCAATGGGAAATGACCACAAAAGTATCAAGCTAAAAAAAAAACCAAAAAAACAATCTCTACAAAGAAACCTAATCATACTACTGTTTTACATTTAAAGTGTTTTTAAAGAATGAGAAAAGAAAAAGAATCGAAACAAATAGAAATAACAACATAAAGACAATCCGTCCTCCTTGTTTGAATGTTTATGGTCCTCCTTTTTACCATTAACATAAGAGGTGCCACAGACTAAACAGAACAAACTGAAGACATATAACTTTGAAGGCTGAGCTCTCAGATGTGTCTGGGCAAAAAGGAGACAGATGAATCACACTTTGCTAATTCACATTGTACCAAGCTGTATGTACGCAAAGCTCAAGAATCTGAACCAATTTCAACAAATAGCTACTCCGAGTTAGTGGCGCATGATATACATATTTATCTACAATACTTCAAGTTTCAGACATTTTACAAAATGCTCACCTTGAGTTTCATGTGACATCCACAGCAAAAGATGGTAGATATCTAGGAAAAACAAAACATTCCCAAATGGTTTCGACTAGTGCAAATATCTTACATGAATTTTTTATATGCCGTTATGATCTTGCTGCAGTTCCTAATTAGAACTGCAAAATGACTCCTGCAAAACAGGCTCCATGGTTGTGACTTGACCAACAAGAGCAAACTGATGCTAATTTCCTATTTGCTACTTATGAGCTTCTTTCTGTTTCATTGTTCCCAGAAGATCTACACTATTTCTTGTTCTACAAACTGAAGACGGATCAGGTCTTGTGTCTAGCACCAGTCAGCACAGCCTTTAGTTCACATCTCACAATCATCTCCAAATGCTTACATGAAATATATACTTTGAAATAGGTCATCAGGGTTTAATCAGCCAAGGTTCATCAGTCTCTACTGTCCATAATTAGAAAATACAAGTACCTTGTCGTCCACATGTACCCTGTTTGTAGTCCCTTAGTCTTGACAACATGTACAGTACATATGTTGCATGTGTGGCCCTAGGTTTACACAGTTTTGTGATGACTACATTTTTTCGGTTGTTTTGTGATGGATATCCTGACAGCAGCTCCTTTCCTAGATGCTTTTCCCCATCGCACTGTGAATATGTGTGAGTCATCCATCCTCTCGACCTGGAGAGTTTCAGGTTTCCTCATGGCTCAGTGGCTCTCTCGCTATCGTGTAACCTTAAAAAAAAAAAAAAAAAAAAAAAGAAATACAAGAGGTAAGTGAAGAGAGTCACAGGGACACATAATTACATTGAGTGTCATGGTGTCCGACTTCACACTCAGGGAACATTTCCATTTGAAAAGCACAATCAGAAGTCAGAGGATAATACTTAAACAATTTTTCTCTCTAGTTTTCGCCCTGTGTCCTTGTCATAGGATTGAAAACTGCTTTTTTGCAGTTTATGTCGCTGGCTCATGGACCACCATTGTGGTGAAATCTGTGGTGAAACGGGAAATCTGCCAAAAACTAGAATTCACATGTTTGGGAGCTGTAATAGCTTATTTACATTTTGTCACTAAGTTGAAGGCATATAATTATAGATATAAGGCACTGGTTTTTCATTTCCTGACCAAATTTCATGAGCATTTACAATGAACTGATGTGCCCCAGTTTATCGTTCTTTTCGGGTCCTGAAATTTCTTTGAAGTTTGACCATAAGATGCCATTTATTAAAATTAATTTTTTTACGTCTGTGTGGTGTTTGCCTTGGCCACTTAAAACACTGCTATGATGCCTCAGCCAGGCTGTCTTTCCATCTTTTTCTATAGTAAACCCACACTGTGTGAGTGTGAAAGAAAGAGACAGATACAGATCATCATAAGATGCTGAGGTGGTGAAAGAAGGTCATGGGTAGAGAGAGATGCAGTATAAAGAAGAAGGCAACAGAGCACAGCCATGTGAACAGTTGCCAGGGAATCAATGTCTCAATGCAACTATTTTCAGTGACATCTGCCAGTAAGTCTCCAAGTAACTGCTCTTCAGTCCCAAAGCACCTTGCAAATGTACAATTAATGGCCACTGATGCAGTCAGTTGATCAGCTAGTCAGTGTAGGAGGGATAAAACAGAGAAAAGGGGGGGGGAAGAAAAGAGATGGCAACATGAAACAGAATGAGGATAATTGCACCTATCACTCCCAGAGTTGGTGTTAGGCTCAGGGTCATTAATTCCACTGCCAGTGACCGAGCCCAGCAGTGCCTCTGTTACTCAGTCTACCCAACTCACCAATTTAATTATGACTCTTAATTGTACAGCCTCTGTGGAAGGGCCCAGCCATAATGCATTCTAATGAATGCGACAGATGTTGTGCTGTTCTGCCATCTCTCGAGCAATTACTCTTATGGCGCCTGCGCCGCTTTCACCGCCAACTGTTTCTCTTTTTATATTTCACCTGTAAATAAGCGGCACCTGCTCCATCCCATGGCACGCACTCTGCCGCATACATACACACAACTAAGTTGTCAGTCCCGTAAATTAACTTTCACACTTCAACAGCTTACAAAGAGCCATGAAGGACCCTCCTTTAAATCAATTTATCTCATCTGAATAGTGTCAATTTACTTGGCGTCATGCAGTGGTTGCGTGAGGTACAGTGTGCACGGAGGTACAGTTACAGCACCAACACGCGCACAAAAAATAATAATTTTCTATCAAACAGAGGGCTTGCTTGTTGATTTACTGTGTAGCTTCCTTTTCATTGATCTCTTAAACTGCTCATTAAAATATCACCTTGAAGATCCAAACATTGTTTTTTACATGTTTATCTTTACTTGCTACTTTATGCTGTACATAAAAAAAGTATATACTGTGATAGATTTTTAAAACTGATAGATATTTAAATGTGACACATATTTATACCATTTCAGCTGCTATAACTTTCTTTTGCACTACTGCTGCACATTACTGCCTCATAGAACCTTCTGAATCTTATGCTGCTACTTTTTGCTGTACATAAAAAATATATACTGTGATAGAATTTTTAAACTGTGATAGATTTTATTAAAACGGATATGTGACACATATTATACCATTTAATTATATATATATATATATATATATGTGTATATATATATATATATATATATATATATATATATATATATATATATATATATATATATATATATATATATATATATATATATACACACACACACACACACACACTACCATCCAACATACTTGCAATTAATCCTTTTTTGCACTTTACTAGTTACACTGGTGTCAGAAATGTTCTTGTTTTTTAACTGTTTTTCTTTTTCTTAACTGTTGTACATTTTAAGTTTGATTTGATACTTGTCACCGTGGGACAGTGACTAGTACTAGTATGACTAGTACATTTGGAAAAATTGACAATAAAGTTGACTTTGACTTCCTTAGACCTGCTGAGAACTTTCTTTGGACATACGGTCACCTCATGTAGGAAGAGTAACAAGTTGAGTCATGAAACTGACAGTTTATTGAGAAGAGACTCATTAAATCAAAAAAAAGGGGAAAAAATAAAGATTAAAACTATTTGCACTGAATCCTTGACATGCAAATGATCATCATAACAGATTGTAGATGTGGAAAGGTATCCTTCTTACCTTGGTGGTTTTGACTTTGTTGCCAGTACTACATGACCAGCCAGTCAGGTCAGGTAGAACCTTGCACTCCTCTCCATCCATGCACGGCTGCATGTGGCACCACCATTTCTGGGCTACAATAGAGGCTGGAGCATGAGGGTGAAATAATGAGGGAAATGAAGGCATCCGGTTACTGCTATTGACATTTGATCATGCCCTTAATGTAAAGGTAAAATCAAAGGACTATGGTCATTTGGCAGAATTTGGCAGTATCTACAACACATAAAACATCTGAATATCACATGCTAACTTTACTGCAAAAATACAGAAACTGAGTGTTAATTTGCTACGTATTTAAAGCAAGCAAATACTGCATCAGTTTAGAATAGCCTGGAGAATGTGGGAACTACTGCCATGCTTTGTTAGGCTGACAGATGCTGGTCATGATGCAGATACTACCAGGAGTTTAGCACAAATCAGAATCACAGATAGCATTTGTGGCTAGCCCGTTTTTGGTTTTTGTTTTTTTGTTTTGTTTTGTTTTGTTTTTGTTCTCAATAACTACAATATGGATAAACTCCTTTCACAAATCATCTCAGATTATGAATGGAATCAGTAAGTCTAACATCTACAAGAACATTTACAAAAACAGAAGAAGTATTTGAAATATAAGCAACATTTTTGTGTGTATTATTGCATTGATGCAGATCGTGAGTTTGCATCAGGTTATTATTGCACATAACGCAGTCTCCTATTACTCCAATGAAATGACAGCTTATCATCTTAAATGCCTTTTGTTTATGGTAAAATTAGCAAAAATATAAGGCACATTAAAACAATGAACCAGTGAATTTTGTTCCTAATGTATAATGCAGGCAGTGAAGAAATGATAAGACAATGAAGAAATGCTATCAAAAGTCTGCCTTCTTGTTTGTTTGTATGTTACTCGACAAAAAATCTTATGACACACCTATCTTCTATTCTTTGTGTAGACTCACAAAATAGAAAGGTTATTGTTCAGTAGACTAGACGAAGAAAAACATTCAGTGGTGAATATGTGCAGTATAAACACAGTATATACAGCAATTATATATAATGTGTATAGCTAAAAAGTTTGTGGCCACTAAAGATACTTCTGTTTGTCTCAATTAAAGAAACAACGCTCATTTAAAACGGACTGAGGCAAAGTTGAAAACTGTCCTGTGGATAGAAACTGAAAGTTTACATTTTTTTTTTTGGAAACCATGGATGCTACATCTCTGAGACTAGGGTTAGAGTTAGGAGAGGGACCATTCAGCTTGTTATCAACACTTCAGTTCAATCACCTGCATCCCTAATGGTGCAGGAGTGCATTAGTGTCTGTGGAACGGTCAGCTTGCACATCTGAAAAGGAAACATCAATGCTAAAAGGTACATACAGATTTAAGAGCATTACGTTTCCATCCGAACACTCAAGGAAGACCCTGTATCTTTCAGCAAGACATGAGTATGGTCTGTACTTGCATAGCACCTTTTCAATCATATCAAGGTTCTTCAAAACACTTTACAGTGTTTTTTTTTTTCCCTGTTCATGCTTGCACTATAGCACTTATTCAGAGGTCACTCTATAAACAGAAGCACTTTGATTTTTACAGTAAAAGAAAGGTTCGGGTGCTGAATTGGCCTTCCCATAGAACAGACCTTTCACTAGCTGAAAAATATTTGGGACATCATGAAGTTGAAAACCTGACAAAGAAAATACAGGAGAGTTGAGCAGCTCAAAACCTTTGTCAGACAGAAATGAAACAACACTCCTCTTCAGAAGCTCGACTGGTCTCTTCAGTTCCTGTATGTACACGGCCTGCTGTGAAAAGAAGAGGAGACGCTACACAGTACTGAACATCATCCTGTTCCAACATTTCAAACATGCTGTTGCTGTCAAATTTGCAGTTGATTCTTCTTTTCCCCTCCAAAAAAAATGGTACATTTCTCATTTTTTCTCGTGTTCATTGGAAATAAGATATTGGTTTGTGAGATTTGCAAATTGTTGCATTGTGTTTTTTAATTTATATTTTAAAGCATCCCAATTTTTTTCTAAATTGCGGTTATTGTAAGACATTTTGACAATTCAGTGTAACACTTAGGGTGAAAAAATGTATTTAAAAACTACAAATGAATTTTAGAGAATCCAGCACTATTTTCTGTGTCATGCTTTTTGTTTTAAAGATAGTTTGCTTTTAAACTCCACCTTTCAGCCAAAGCAGATGACCCGTGTTATTACAGCATGATCTAGCAATGTTCCAGAAAGCAGTTGTGTGCACTTCATGGTCTCCTTTGAACCCTTTTTTAACAAAGATATAAACCAGAGGGAGTAGACTATCTCTAAGGGATATAAAGTTTCCTCTTTTTCTGTCTGGCAGCAGTGATGGTTTCTAAAGACAGGGAATACAAAACATCCCCAAAGCTTGTAGATTTGATGGACTGCACTATCCTCCTCTTCCCTGTTCATCTCCTTCTACTACTGACACAACTCTCTTAACTTTTCCATCACTGTGAAATGTCAGTATATCATGGCCCACCTCAAGCATTTAACATTGACACCCCTGCCCCTAAAAAAGGGCTAAAAAAAATTTCCAGACTCCAGACTACAGAAACCAGCCATCAGCCGGAAGCGGTTGCGGGTCTGAGATGACAGGAAAATCAAACAATAATCGTCAGATACTGTATACTGTGCTTATAAGAAGAACATGCCATGAATGAAGCTATGCCTTGACTATAAGCTTTATCAAAAAGAAAAGTCTTATGCTTAACCTTAAAGGTGGAGAGCATGTCTGATACCCAGGTGCTGGTTCCACAAGAGAGGAACCTGATAATCGAAAGCTCTGCCTCCCATTCTACTGTTGGAAAGTCTAGGAACCACAAGTAAACTTGCAGTCTGAGAACAAAGTGCTCTATTGGGAACTATAAATTCCTAAAGATAAGAGGGAACTGGGCCCTTAAGCGTCTTTTATGTGAGGAGAAAGGTACAATCTGATGTGACAATATCTGCTTGCTTGACGATATGGTGGACAGGCACCAGGCCGTTTAGAAGCTCATTTAATCTTTTGCACATTTCTCCTGATATCTGCTTTGCAGTAACTTGATTTTTTTTTCTTTGCTCTGACAAATGTTTAATGACCCAATAGATGGTAATCCATAAAACAGGTTTATTGTGGATAAATATAATTATGAGTCATTCCAATTACTATATAATAAAACAAAATAATCAATTTTCTTGTTACATCAACATTGCGTATCTGATATAATGTAAACATTACAAAAACTGTGGTTCTTGTGCCATGCATGTCACCATCCTACACTGCTCACAAAAAGTTAGGGATATTCGACTTTCAGGTGAAACTTAGGGAAAATGTAAAAAGTTAATACAACAGTGATATTATATCATGAAGTAGAAGCATGCAATGGTAATTTGGTCAGTGGTGGGTATACCACAGCAGAAAATGTCTGCAGGGCATTGTTTACAAGGAAGCAGCCATCATCATGGGATGTGGCCAAACGACATCCACTTTTATGCATTTCTGTGACTCTTCCAGTCTCTCTGTGCGTCTCTTTTGCAACCTGCTGATGACACCCTGTGACTCTCTAAGCTCAGTGGCAACTTCTCTCTGAAAACATCTCGTCTGAAGCCTTGCAGTGTCCAATTAGTTTTGATTGACTGTTTGGTGCCGTCTTGGTCTCATGATGCCAAAATGTTTCCATACAAATTGTCATTGAACCAGAACATTTTGAGGTCGACTATTGGATTGGACGTTTGTTGTGATTTTTGTGGTCAATTACCTTATGACAAAAAAAAAAAAAAAATCATGTTATTCAAGTATTGAAACATTGAACAGTTGAACAGTTTAGAGAAGGTCAAATTCAGTTCACCTGTAAATGTTGTCGTGCACTTTTGGTGCATTTTGAAATTTCATCTGAAAGCCAAATATCCCTAATTTTTTGTAAGTAGTGTATTTCTAGTTGGAAATGTAATGCTGAAATCATTAGGAGCAGTCACATCCACAAATTCATTAACTTAGATGAATAAATATACCCGAGTGGCATCGAAACACAGCCTCAGTGGAAAGATATGCATGATGATGATATATTTGATTGTTGGCAGGGGATTTGATGCTGAATCTCAAAGTACTTTTTTCCCTACAACTTGTGCTTTTAAATGTCTGAACATTCTCAAAGTAATTTAATATTTCCAGATGACAGATTTTCCAAATGCTTCCAGACCTTTGTACTTCACTATACATGCGAGAACATGAAACCTGGCCAGATCTATAGCTAGACTTGAGATAAACCCAAAGATTTTTCATTTCTGAGCAGCTGACATTCAAATCTTGCAGATCATCTGACCCAGTGTCTAGACAGGAGACAGCTTGACAGCTGAGAATAACTCTATTCCCTCTTTCCAAACTCATCATCCATCCATCCTCATGTCTCAAGGGTGGCTCCAGGGAGGGATAAAAGAGCACACCCATTTCTCCAAGATCATTAAGTTGCTACACCGATGGTGTTGAGAAAGAAATGTGGATCTCTGGTGACTTCTGTTTGCAGCAGAGATGGCACAAAAGCCCGTATTATCACAGAGATGGGATTTCATGCAAAGTAACATCGTGAAATCCACTCAAGCGTCATGTTTGAAGAAATCACTGTGACTAAGACAGGTGAAAGACAAAGCTAAATAACAGCTTTTCAACAGCAAAGCATCTTTATACTGATGAAATCAGCGGTGAGGGGGGTTAAAATAATGCAGAAACATGGATGATGAGGAAAGAGACTTTTTCAGGATGACTATCACTGAGCTTAGCAAGGCAGAGCGCAAAGGGAAAACACAGAGAAGAAGAGTAACAAACTGAAGCAGAGTGGTTATCGGCAAGAAAAAGAGTTTCCCAGTCACCACAAAAAAATCTCACAGCTATTACAAGACGTCATGTTGGAGACATTGGTATGATGCATGAGACTCGTGGCAGTAAGTGCTTCTTAAAACCAGTGGCTGTGTAATACTCATTAATGTGGTCATTTCAGTGTCACCAGCATGGGCCTTGTACTGGTAGAGTTATATAGTGCTATTATGAAGCTAGCGTTCCCTACACCTTATCTCATGCTGTTACTGGGAGGGTGGAGGGCATGCGGCACTTAAAAACCCCGTCAGAAACCCAGAAAATGGACCGGGGCTGATACATAACCTCTGATGCCATAGGTAATCCAGATGTTGGACAGCAGTCAAAGAATGATATCAAAAGGTCAATGTAAAATGATTACAGAGGTACCATATGCATAGCATTCCTGGAAAATAGAGCATCTGAACTGTAAAGCTATTTTTTGTGACTGATTATGACTGTCTAACGAAGATAATTCTGTGAGGATAAGTTATGTACAAGTTAATTTCCTGTACCTTATCTCATACTGTTACCTGGAGGGTCAAACGGATGTTACACATAACGTCACACATGTCAAGGCAGAAAATTGGCAGGAGATGGTATGTGGTCTATGATGTCATAGAATAGTCAGGGTTGTGCAGCATCTGGAGACAAGTGTTCACAGGTCAAAGATTAAACTCTTACAGATAGATACGGTTCATTCTGAGATCATCACCGCTGGGACCATATTTTTCCACTCCTTACTAACAGCGTGTAAAGTGGTTGATCATTGGTGATAATTAAAGTCACCATGAAGCTCAAAACAAAGATTGTACAGCAAATAGAAGACATGAGAGGATGAAACAGGCAGCTGACAAATTCTCTTTTTACATTAACAGTTTTTAGTTTACTCTCCACATTACCATCTTGAAGAAACAGTAAATAATTTGGGGGAACTAGCTTATCTGCTATCTTGCCCAGAGTTTGAGGAGAAGATTAATAGTATTGTCATAATGAGGCAGTAAATATTAAGCCACAGTCAGTCACCATCAAACTTAAAGGTGGGGTAGGTGTTCTTTTTATGCAGCACTTTTTACAATATTGCCTGAAAACCTTTTCACATTCCCATTGCACCCACTGACATAAAATGTTTGCAAAAAAAAACGAAACGATTTGGTCCAGTCTAGAGGGTATAATCAGAGAATAACTCTGACCAATCAATGTACTGATCATCTTCACATTTATTGGCTGCCTAAAACGTCCATCAAATATCAATGCATTCCCACCCACCCCTCCCTCCCTGCGGTTCACGTAGTCGTGAATCGTGTGAAGGCGTGGTTTCGAGGGGTGGGCTGAAGAGGAGGAGGCGGAGCCTTTGGGAGGAGGGAGGGAGTGTATATTTTCAAAATCTCACTTGAGTTGGATTGCTGGAACCGTTTTTTCAAAGAACACCTACCCCATCTTTAAGTCCTTGCGTAACAACACTGGCTGGCCTCATGAGCAAAAGTACAAAATGTGAAAAGAAGAAAAGAAAAAGAAAAGTCTCATTAGATTAGTTCAATAAACTGAAAATTGTCAAGCTGATGTGACATTTACAGTTTTTCACTTTATCTATACAATCTTTCCTGTAACATTTTCATTGTGAAAGTCAACAAGTCAATGTGAAAATGAGTTCTTTAAAACACTAAACTGTCCAGGAAAATGTGTATGCCATTTGTAGCACCTCTTAACCTTTCTGCCATAATTGCATCACTCTCATTAAGCCCACATTTACATTCAAAAAAGGTACTTATGCAAATTTAAAAAAAAAAAAAAAAACAATTATAGCACAGACATACATTGCATCACATTTTCTCTCAGCTCATTATCATGCAAGTTGCTCTTAAAAATGGCTCAATTTTTAAGTTCCTTAACAAACTTTAAAGATTAGATCAGTTGAGGACAAAGACGGCCCTTTGCTTTAGGTGCAGGTGATTAGCCAAGACAAGGGACTGAGGCTAAGTTATTCCCGAGGTGCTCACCTCATCTCCAGGGTTTTCTAAATAAGGTCTACAGAGGGTTCAAGCCACAAGGCTGCCTGCAGCTCTGTCGATTCTCCTACTGATCACATGTCAATCTAGCGCACACTTAAAAATGTCACTTGTTGATGGTCATAGAAGATGTGACCACTTTTTTTTTTTTATGTGCGAGAAAAAGCACGTGCTGCCAGAATTTGCATCTCATACTCAGCTTCTGTTCGCTCCTGCCTGTGCAGTGCTTGTACTGTCATTGTAATGTTTGTGACATCAAGTGGACAAAGCTGAAACTGCAGTTGCACCCATCTGCTGGGCATAAAAGCACATATAGACTGGCTGATGTATTGTTCAGATTCCTGTGGCTAAACATAGAACTGTTTAATTACTGCTTCTTACACTTTGTCCTCCTCACAGCTATTGTGTGCAAGTTTTATTGATTTTTTTTTTTTTAAATAAACAGACTACGCGTGTGCAAAAACTGTACAAAGTACCAAATGGCAAGATGCAAAATTACACACAAACACAGGAAAATATGGAAAAAGCATATGTGAGAATCAGAAAGAATTTCTTCACTCAAACTGTGATATAGAAAATCTATTTCTGATGAAATGTAAAAAGGCACCTAGTTCAAAGGGACTTTTTATACCTCTAAGCCTTTCAAGTCACATTTTTAAACAACAGTAGAGTAGCCCTAGAAAAACCAAAACTAATTCAAAGACCATATATCCCCTTGTATAATGCCAGTACAGGCTGACTTGATATAAGGTAAGGCATACAAATACAGTATGCACACCCAGGCTTGTGTCTACTGGAGAGTTTCTCCATTAATACTTGACAAAGGCTTGGTCTGAGCCTGCCCAGTGAACTAACTGGGAGTAGAAACCACACAGGGGAGTCTTCTTTTGTGTCTCTGTATGCATCACTGGGTGAATATTTGGTCTGTGCATGCCTAGGGTCCACTATAAATGTATGTTTTCTTTTTTGGTTGTTTGTGTGGGTACTGTAGATTCATGCAGTGCTTACAGTGTAACAAATGTGAGGTGTAATAATTTTTTCTCTTAGGTTTGAAGGGGCTACGGCATACCTCCAGACACATAAAAACATATCCAAATGAAAGGGTTAAAGGTGGACTCAAAAGTGTGAACATCCTCAGGCTTTGCCATTATTCCACTCTTTGATTCTGGAGTGCAGAAACAGTTGGAGAGCAGAATCCGTCTCTTTCTGCAATGATTTACTAATGCACTGTATCTCTATTGACACAGCTCTCACATTCATGTCGGCACAACCGGGTGTGCATGAAAAGAAACACCCAGGTGGAGAGTGCACAGGAGAGAGTGACAGAGAAAGATTGGACATGGTGAGCAGTCCCATGCATGCATGAAAAACAGACTGACGAAATGACAAAAGCATGACATTAAGTGGAAGATAGCAAACAACAGCTGGTTGATGTGTGATGAAACACTAAACTCAATTTTGTGGCCAAGCAATGAAACGCGCTTTGTCTGCCACCAAGTCATGCACCACAGAAAATCCACTCAGCCACAGTTTTTATCAGGTCACTGTATTCTTTCTCCTGCACAGAACACACTTTAATGGCATTGTCTGTGAAGAGATTTGAAGTCTTTCTTTATGATTGAAAAAGAACTCTCGACCACACGATTTTAATTTAAATCTGTGTCGTATCACATCAACTGAGTATTAGATTAGAGGGTTATTTTTTACCTATGCATGTACAGACTACAAAATGGAAATGCTTTCTAAATGTTAATGCATCAGGTGTTCAGTATTTTGCAAGTCACTTCTTATTACTGCCTCACCATCTGATGACTTAATGTTGATGTCTCCATTCTTATTTTCTTGAAGTAAAACAGGACCTTTCCTCTTACTGATACTGACATTGGATTGCAAAAGGAAAGGAGTGGCACTGCACAGGGTTGCAACATCACAGCCAGATAAACGCATGTTGTTCTCCAGCATGGATTTCCTTTTTTTTTTTTTGACATTTCACAGTCTTGCATTTCATTACAGGACCTCTCTAATTAAATTCTAACTAATTATTTACTTCTGGACAGCTGTTAATCATTTCAGTTCTACCTATCAAGCTGTTATCACTAGGATTTATACATTTCACATGACTTTACATTTCAGCAAAACCTTGATTCTCACACACCAGCACCACTACTAATTCTAAAACAAAATCAGACCAAAAAGATGCAGGTTATTGTTACAATCAGAAATTATGTGAAAAAGCATCCCCCTCTACACAGCAGCCTGCAGCTCTAACCATGGTAACTACTTGTTCTTCATCAATAATGTACTGTTGGACCATTTACGCTGTGGCCTTTCCACAAAGGCCGTCTGCTGAGAAGGGAGTGCTTCTTTCTATCAGTTCTCAAGCCTAAAACGTGAGAACAGCTTGCAGGGATGTGTGTGCATGAATGTGTTGTCAAATGCATAATAAAACGTTGCTTGAGGTCGGATCTTCTGCTTCTCAAACACTGAGGTCAAGCATGACTCATGAGATAAGTTGTACTGAGCACTGGATTTGGAAGTGAGAGGTGCTGAGAGCTGCGTGTGAGATGTAAATAGGAGATTGGAAAATCTCTCGACTCTTCTGGAGGAAGCTCACTTTTTTTTAATGTATAAGTGAGTGATTTGAGAGTTAGAGGAAAAATTCATCAAAACCATGAAAGTGAATTCATCACCTACTGACTTTCAGTCAAACTGTGAATCTTTTCACTTCTCATCCATGCTATTTCTTCCTCTAAGTAAACTATAGCAGGCTCCTCGCTTTGAACAACAAAAACAAAGCATCACGGCAACATTTCACATGATTCCTTATTTCTCCTGGCTTTCATTACGAAGCCAATCATCTTTGCTGTGGTTGTCTGATTTCATCATTATCAAGAAACAGTTCCCGGGCAGGAACTCATCAGATAGGTTAAAAAAACAAATCGACTTTTTCATTGGGTGAAAATAGTGCAGAGATGAGCCAGCGAGCATGTTTGTGACTAAATGGAAAAAGCACCTGCTACTGGTCACATGAAGCAACAGAAACACAGATGGAGGGCTGATGAATGGACACTTTATGGGCAGTTGAGATCATGCAATGAGGAAAATGCTTGGGGCATTTTTGTGCATGTACACACAGCATTTAAAGTCAGATAT
The DNA here is from genome assembly GCA_018398805.1 of Hirundichthys speculiger. Lineage (NCBI taxonomy): Eukaryota > Metazoa > Chordata > Actinopteri > Beloniformes > Exocoetidae > Hirundichthys > Hirundichthys speculiger. The sequence goes on along the minus strand of JAGFBZ010000376.1, from coordinate 1,966,385 downwards.
ATTCAGACACAATTTGTCTTATGTCTTTATGTTTTTGTTAATGTGTTATTTTCTTTCACTCTGTATATAAAACAGTATGTTTAAGAGGGACCTGAAGACAAACTATGAGGGATATTTTTTCAGCTATTTGCCTGTTACAGTAAAAATATTGTCCTGATTATTTTCCTGCATTTTGTCTCCTTTTCCAAAAATGTAGAAACGGCTACACAACTTCTATATGTGTTGAGTTTTACTTAAGTCAAAAAAGTTGTGAACATTTATATAGAATAGGATTTGTTGTCTCCAATCTTTTGCTCTTTCAACCCACACAGCTGTAGGTTCAGTGACTGTTAGTGACATCAATGTCAAGCTGCAAAGCACAATGTGTTTCTTGAGTTTGCATAGCTGTCCTATGCTTGGATAAAAAGCAATTTATCAGGCTTAGTACATGTGTTTAGGATAAAAGTAAACTTAAAAAAAAAAACGTTATCATTTATTACTGCAGTTAGCAGCAGTGCTGATACTGTCTTTGTTTTTCTTTTTTTCTACCTTTAAAAAAAACAACTGAAAATCTGATCAAGTCATTTGACTGGCAGTTTGGAATCAGCATCTATCTCCTTCAACTGACCGAAACAGTTTGAATAACCCCTCCTGTGTGCTCTGGACGTTCAGCAGCTCTACTCGTGTATGAAAAAGCCATGTACTGTGTCTTCTGCTGGCAGGGAGCTAACACAGCGTGATTTGATCAGGTTGGCTGACAGTGGTGTGTTTGATCTTAGTGGAGCATCTGCGGATGATAGGGGTCAGTGACACTACTTGTTTCTTGCCGGGCAGGAGCTCACAGAGCACACAAACTGGTGTAACAAAGGTCCATGAAAACCAGCCCCCAGATTTCACCTGTCAATCAGCAGACATAGGTACAGTTAAACTCCGTATGATCGTCTTTATGTGTGAACAGAGTTCTATGGATTCAGTGGATATTTGTGGTATTTTGGCACAAATATGACTTCGTCATCAGACTTTCACACAAGTCCTAAAAGTATAAGACGAGAAAACAAAAATATATTGAACCTGCTCATTTACTTATTCAGCAAAATTATATAATATATAATTGTCTGAAAAAGAAGGACATACGAGGACATATTTTTTTTCAAAAAGTAATAATCTGTATCTTTTCCAGGTGTTACCAGGGTAAGGAACACATCATATATAACACTGTGTCATTATCAATTTAACAGAAAATAAGCTGTAATGCAGAACCGGGTTGTGAAGAATTTGTCGTCTAAAGAGCTTGTTGAACCACCTTCTGAAGTAATAACAGCCTCTTCTTTACAATGTTGCTTCAGTTCATTGAGCCTTACAGGCATTTGTTCATGATCAGCTCTTTGAAAAACCCATCATAGCATTTCAGCAGAGCTGAGGTCTGACCGACTGACTTGTTGACTAGATCGCTGCCAGACCTTAAATCATTTCCTTTTCAGCCACTCCGTTATAGATTTTGTGGTGTGTCTGGGATCTCCGTCCTGATGCATGAGACAATGTTTGTCAAGCTTTAGCGATCGAACAGATAGACTCATATCTGACACTAGAAAACTCTGATATGCAGAGGAGTTTACAGTCAACTCAAAGACTGTGAGGTGCCCAAGTCCTGTGGCTGTTAAGTCCAAGTTACCGCACCTCTATCAGCTTTGTGTTTGTGCTGATGTGCTGTGTTTGGTTTTCATCGCCCTGTGCATGATGCCCAAACAACTTTGATGTCTTCTATCCAAAGGACATTGCTCCAGAAGTACTGTGATTTGTTCATATGCAAATTAACAAATGTAAATTGTGCTTTTAGAAGACATTTTTCTCTTGGCAACCCTTCCAAACAAGCCTTATTTGTTCAGTTTTTTTTTTTAAATCGTACCGTACTGCCTCAAATTTCAGCATTTCACATGCCAGCTGAGGCTTGTGGTGTTTCAGATGCAGTTTTTGTTTGTTTGTTTGTTTGTTTTATGGTTTTTTGGGGGGGTTGCATTTTCTCTGAGCATTACACAGTCTAACCTTGGAATGAACTTTGTTGGACTGCCCACTCCTGGAAAGACTGGCAATGTTTGGTGTATAATCTTTCTCACTGGAATGATGGAATTCAAATTGCTTTGAAATGTCCTCGTTACCCTTACCAGACTGGTAGGCTGCAACATTTTTCTTCTCTAAAGTCACTGCTGGTGTCTTTCTTCCTTTGTATTGTGTTAACAGATGCCTGAATGCTCCAGACTGACAATTAACAAATTGTCACCTCCTGATCATCACCTCCTGATGATCAATTAGTAAAGCACAGTTGATTGTCGCCGCCTGGCTGCTACTTTCACAGTGGTGCTTAGTAACATCGCCTCACAGTCGGAAAGTTCTTCATTTGAAAATGGGTTTTCTCCAGGTTCTCCTCTGATTCAAATTTTAAGTACCACGTGCGTTTTTATTATGTCTTGATGCTTAAAACATTAGACTTCAAAGGCTGCTTATATCTGTCTGCTTTGCTCTCACCCCAGAAAGAGTCAGGGATCATGGACATTAAATCAGAGCTTGCGTTCATTCCTTCAAAAAACCAAACTATTAAGGGTTTTGCAAAGGTCAGATGCTGATGGGTTCAAAGTCAGCTTAAAGTGGAAAAGGGTTGGTCACGGCATACATCATAAAAAATGAGTAAAAGTAAAATAAAGAATGTGGTAACACACTTTAGGTGAAAAGAAAGCAGTAGTTGTACTAGATAATATTTTTTTTTTTTTAATTCAGAGATTCACTCCACTATAATCATTGCCTTTACTGGCTTATTCTAAATTTATGAGCATCAACAACTGAGGTCCTAAGAAATATCTTTTGTTTGTACCACTATACAGTTCAATAAACATGTGTTGAAGACTGACTGTCACTGAAAACACCTAACTCTTTTTGTATCCTTAAAATTCACTGCGCTAGAGGTCAACATATTCTTGTAACTCATGGCTGATATTTAATATATTTGCATGATAAAGGTGTCAGTTGCCAAAGTGGCATCCATCTATATACCAGGATGCAGGTTTTCACAGCAGAGCACTTAAATGTATCAAGCTGAGCAATCACACTCTGTCAATGGACACAATGTTATGACTGATTGGTTTATATCAGACCTTTTAAACTTTGGTTTAAATTTCAATCTGATGTCGTATTTGTCTTATTCATTCATATGAAGGGTGATAACACACTGGTGTCAGGTTTTCCATTACGTGCATTAGTGGCTTCAACTTTTTGTGTTAGATAATCTCTCAGAGAGACAATTAACTACAAATTGTTGGTGTTGTGGCCCTGGTACTGTTTATACAGTGCATGACGGTTTGAAACATTACACCTGCTCAGTAAACGTCTGCTTGCCAAGTAAACTTCCACTTGCCAGTTATAAAAGCAAAGGAGATTCAGTTCACGGTATCACTCCTTTTGAAAATTTGAAAAATAAAATGTTTTTTTCCCACTCAGCTTTCAACCACATTTTAATGGTGCTGATTGATAGAAGGAAAACAGTATCTTTCATCAAATCAAGTGCAAATTATTCATTTATTTCTGAAACTGACTCATTTATTCATGTTGCTAATTTTGCAAATGGAGTCTGACATATTTATTTTTGGCCAAAAGATTTCAAGTAGGAACTTTTGAAAAGCATGACGGTCAAAGACCTTTCTAGCCTCCCTGATCCTGTCAAATTCATGGGTGTCTCATTTATTAAAAGAAAAAAAAATATTGCACAGCCAAGCAGTATCCCAACCAGCAAAACCTTAATTCTGAATTCTGGTCATGTTCTTGACACGCTTCAAGGGTCTCCAAAAGACATCAAATGGATGTGGCAGAGATAGAAACGCCCCCCTGAAATAATGTGAGGGACATCTACACACAATGGTGCACAGCGCACAGAAGCAGAAGTGATGTTTGAATATTTTCTTATAGGCGTTGTGTAACTGAAATGAACTATGACATGATCTAACAGACAATACAAAATATTTTCGTACAGCATGGAAATTGAGCTATACGGCTGTTTGAGGATAATTTAGCCGTTTACGTGTAGCCGCAGTTGAATTAGATGTTCTAGATGACCAAATATTAGTAACAGCAGGTTTATATATCTGATTTACCTGTGCATTTCTTTTTTTTCAACACAAGGGTCATTTCAGCCTACAACCCCATCCAGAGGGTCAGTTAAAAAATAGTTTTTACAAGAATCATTTTCATCCTGATTCATGCAACTTTATCTTGATATTTACATAAAGGGATGTTTACGCAAGCTCTCTTTAATTTCAACAAATGCTTGTTTAAGTAAACGTCCACTATAGCACCATAGCACTATATTTATATTCAACGCTGTTTGTGATTTACTGTCACATGTGCCACCTGCTCTCATCTCACCTTTCATGTTATAAAGTGTCACAAGTAAACACTTTGGTGACCCTGTATTAGCTTAGACTGTATAATTTCTGGGTAAACCCACAGGTTTTCTACAGAGCAATTTTGAAGCCTCTTTGTCGTCATACTGAACAGCGCCATGTTGCTAAAAGGTGGGACAGGCAAGGCTGAGAAGCCAGCTGAAACACATCCACCCTTAAGGGCTGTGTATAGTCTCGCGGCAATGTGTCGCAGTTATCCTGTCGCCGGTATGCCACAGTTACTTTTGATTTATGCTCAATTTTGACGCGCGGTCTGCGCTATGTTATTCCACGCCACAACGCAATCATGAACTAGTTTAAACTTACTAAACTTATCTCTTCCGTTTTTCCACTTCCTCACCATCTCGGCCGTATCCAGACCCACATTCATCGCAATCTCCCTCCATGAATTACTAGAATATGTGTTGTCTTCGTAGTGTGGAGAACGAGAATCATACAGATGTGGGTACTTCCTCATTTCATCGATGATGTGCTCTTTTCTACACGGATTTGGAATTGACCAATCAGAGGCCTCCTTTCTCTCCTCTCTGCGACACATTCTGCGGCACTGTCTGCGTACACCTACAATTCTGGGGAGGAGCACCGGAGTGTCTGCGTAGAATCGGAAACATACAATGCATTATAAATACGTTTCAAACGAAATGTGTAGCTTGAGATAATTAAAATTGTGTCTTTTAAAAAAATATGTTGCATATTCAGTTGCAGTGCAGATGTAACAACTTTTGTATGTGAGAACTGTTGGCCAGAGTTGTAAATGTCTGATTCAGTAAGGTAACTATTCAGGTGATAGATAACCACAATAAGGAATAAACATCTCTCCTGTGTGTTTAAAGCTAATTGAGAAGGCATCTATGGCTATATTTTGAAATTGGTCATCATGGTGGTACTCAGAGAGCTGAACAGTTTCTCAGGTGGTACACAGTATAAAAGGTTTGAGAACCACTGCCATAGGTGATGTTTTTTTAGCTATTAGCCTCGTCGCCCATCAAAATTCCTCCCTGATTCTCCAGATTGAGAGGGCTGTGACCACTGCCACTAACTACTCAGAAGTACTTTACACATAAAAACTTTGAGAAAAAAAAAAAGAAAAAGAATCCCTCTAAAGAGCACACACATTTACCTTCCACACAGGAGGGCCTGGCTCTGGTAGTACCAGCAACTTGCCCCGGGAAACAGGAACATTTGACCGTTTGCGAACGCTCCTCGATCTTATTCTTATTGCAGCAGCGATGGATAGCAACCACCTCACACGTCCCCTGCTTCACCTGATACGATGCTGTGAGAGACAGAAAGAAAGGGGCAAAGTATTTGCTTTGAATTCAGAAACCTGAAAAAAGGTTATTGGTATGTTGATGGTTTCTCGTTAAAAAAAAAAATCAAGTTTCAAATCCAAATGATTGTGTGCAGCAAATAACAAGCATGCAGCAGCTTCTCTCGGGATTAAACAAATCTGCTGAATTGTTCACTGTCGTTTAAACTTCTCTATGTATTCCAGTCTCAGTCTTTGATTTACAAATAAATACTTTTTAGAGATACTTTGCTTTTATTCTCAGCCCCATGCCCTCATTAACGTTTCCACAGAGGCATCTCTGTTTTAGTCGCTGTGTGCAGGAAGAAAAAAAAACAAGAGCAGTAAACATTGAAAAAAAAAAAGATATCTTTTTACTCTTTTTACAGACAAAGAACACTGCTCGACTAAAGCACAGACATTCATATTTTACTTGAGCGGTTTGACAAAGCCACCCACTACTTGGATAAACTTAAATCATTACAAGTACTGGCCAGAACCCATTATTGTTGAGTCAGTATCTTCATCTGTGTTCATTATGTGTCAGCCTGCAGGTATGTGCTTTAGCTGCTCTGCATTTAACTGTGGTCATTCCTGTGTATTTGAGAAAGTCATTATTTATATTAGGATAATTGCTTTTTACAAGACACCTCCAACACAAACACTGGCTAATCTCTCCTGATTATCCTCACACTTCCCTTGGGACCTTGGTCTGGTTAATTATAACATTTTCCTCACAGTAATGTGACAGAAGGCCATGCTGACTCACTGCAAATATACAGTAGAGCTTTCTGCTCAGGATGGTCTTTAAGTAAATGTGACATTACTGGGACTGAATGGTACTGTCTGTGCCATCAATTAGTTTGGAATCGGTGATCCTGCACCTGTAAAAGGCCTGTAAAATAGTTTACAGGTGTTGTACGCAGCAGTGTAAACTCTACCCTCAATACATCAGTTAAATGTGCATGACAATCCTGCAAGGATGATGTGCAAATAAGCATATTTTGTATGTTAATACTCTGAATGGTGCCGTCTCTGTTAAAGTCCCCCACCCCCCCACCCCCGAGAAAGGTTTTTGTGCCCACCATATGTACCAACTATTGGATAAAATGTTTTAGTGAATCTAATCTTTGCTTATGGCTTCTGAAAGGATTCCAGCTGCCTTATCTTCCCTCTCAAAGCTTGTTGTGCACTTCTGAGAGTCGCTGGCATCGTTTCCAGAGCAACAGCAAACCCTGCTGGCGACATTACCAGCCACCTATAAGCCTCTTTACACCCCTGGAAAACCTTGCTTATACTGCACTATAAACCGATGTTTCATTTTTGTACGTGACTTTACCCAGATTCTGAAACTTTTCACGCCTAGCTGAATGAGCTTTGCAGGCAGACACAAAAGTGTGCCCAAACACCGTGCGCACAAACAGCACACACTACGTAGAGGGTTCCATTTCTGCAGGCCATGGCCCCTCTCATCCTTTCTGATTTAAAGTTTGTTTGTTCTTCTCTCCAGAGAGCCCCATCAATGATCCCTGGCTCTATGAGGGCGCCCCTCCACTATCATCCCTCCACTTTTATTTCCCTCACTCCTCTGTCTCAAGCTCTCCTGAGGCCGGAGCAGCTGCCAGATTGCCACACACACAAAACACACACACACACACACTCATGTACATAGAAGGCCTCCATCTACAGATAAAACTCAAGAATAAAGAAACAATTTGAACATAACTCAGTGGGACAACAACTATCAGCACAGCCATAATTGCAACAGTAATAGCTGCAATTAAAGCACAGAGTAACAGTGTAACAAAATTTAAAAAAAAATCCCCTATCAAATCCCTCACGATAATTACTGATAATTAATTTCAATGCTATTTCAGAACTGTAACCAGACAAGACGGCTCAATCTGCTGGCCCCAGCTCCAAAAACAGACAGCTCGTTAGTGAGAGAGAAAGAAGAGGGATGGAGTCAAACAGGTGGAGGAAAAATGGTGTCATCGCCAGCAAAGAGAACAAAGAGCAGCTTGCCTTTTGCTGACATAATGAGGTCAGAAGGTACACCGGTCTCCTTTCTTTAATGCATGTATCAGAACCTGGCAGAGGTTGTTTGTATTTTAAAACTATTAAAGCTTGAGAGGATGTGTGTGAACAGTGGATGATAAACCTGCCTGAATTTAGGCATCTTGGGTGTGTGTGTTGTGTGTGTGTGTGTGGTTTGTACCCTAATTAAAATCTTAAAGCATGTTTTAATGCAAATGAGGTAAACTCAGGCAGGTGTAAGATATGAGAACAGCCAACATGCTTCTTTGAGAGGTATTCAGTTATTTACTGAGGAGGGTGAAGAGAGGGAGCCTCCACTGGGTCCTCTCCTGTACAGATGCAGCTTAATGAAAAAAAGAATAGTCCAAGGTGCTCTTCAAGAAAATACTTTCCTAAGGCTGTCTTTCATGGCCAGTTAAGAAGGACCCACAAAACAACTTCACTATGTTTCAGATGTTGCCAATGTAGCTTTCATCGAGGAGCAGCAACAGGCACTGTGTACAGCAAAAAAAACTTTTTATAGATACTGAAGGTGGTTTGTTGCATTGTAGCAAATGCAACAAACCACCAAATGAGTTGTATAAAATGATGGATGGTGTGTTAAAAATGTTCTGCTCTTTTTGGACATAACGGCATGCATAAATTGCATAAAGGATTTTCCAACAATAAAATTTAGGTGATAGAAGAGAATGAAAGTAATTTTGTAAGAAAAACAGTTTTAGTTGCATTAATGTAAGTATAGAGCTGGGCCGAAATCAAGATACAATCGGGATAAGATTTTTTTTTTTTTTTTGTCCTTTTATAATGGACAGCTGACATTTTCTTGCATGCAGAGAAAAGCTTCTCCCTGCTGCAGTCATGAAAATGGCAGGAAAAGGTCAAAATACTAAACCAGTTTCAGAAAAATAAGATCAGAGTTGGTAGGCAAGTCAAGACATGCATGAATCCATGCCCTGGTGTGCCTGGTGGACTTTCATAAGATATTGCCATCATTTATACCTTTGAGCATCCAACGTGCTGAATCAATAAACATATGTTAGGAGCCCAATAGAATATACAGCAAAGTCTATCTAATGAGGGAGATTGCCACTCAAAACCACAAAGAGGAGGTTTAAAGCAAAAACATGTCCTGCTATGCAATGTTACACATGCTGAATGTCTATATATTGCTTGTGACTAGTTTTTGCAGACAGATGGTGAAGAAGCATTTCATTTAAGATGTAACAACCCCAACAGTCTGTACACCAACATCTCTAATGTCTGAAGATACATGGTCTTCTACACTGAAGACACCTCTGTCAAAATGTATGTGCTCAGCTGGTTGAGCAGCAGCCCATACAAGAGCGATCACCGTCCTGCAGTAGTCGCAGGTTCAACTCCCAGCCTGTGACCCTTTGCTGCGTGTTTTACCCGTCTTTCTCCTGCCCACTTTTGATAATGAAGCTCCCCAGAGCCACAAAACAAATCTTTAAAAAAAAACAACAAATGTATATGTGAAAGTGTTGAGTTGGTGGCCATCCCTGAAAGACTCATTGACACCATAACTATTTTAAACCGAAACTTTCTTGAATTTATGTTTTAAAAGATTTTTTTTTGAACATTGTCCAAGTTCTCACTGTAGCTACAAAGGATAATGCTAAACAACAGCTAAACCAAAGAGTGTGAATTGAAATGGTACAAAACAAGTCTCAGACACAAAAGAAATATTGTATCTCAACTCTGAGCCCCCAGTTTTACATTCCCTACCAGCCTGACTTGACTGCGCTGATGCCTCTCGTCCCTCAACTACTGAAGATTTGTGTACTGAGCAGTCAGCTTCCAGCTATATACACAACATAACAGTGTATCTAATGTCCTAGTGTTGCCTTTAAAGCATTCTGTTATGGCCATCTCAGTGTAATAGAGCCTAACACGCAGAGATGAAAAGACTTCTCAAGCATGGCTAAATGCTTCTATTCCTGCAGCAGGCAGGAGGGAGGTGGTGTGTTGGAGGGTTGTAACAATAGCTGGGTATTCAAGCTATCTTGAACTAAGGGGTTAGCCAGGCGGTTGATGTATTCTGACAGACACGGCAAGCCGGAGGAATGTACAATTTATCGAAAAGCTGTGTCTTTCCCCTGTCAATACTTGACAAGCATGTCCATTGCTATAAAAGGCGATGGACGTGCGGTTCTGTCAAGCAGTGCCGTCAGAGGTGGCAAAGTCAATGTAGAGGTGACTTAGTTTACCTCTTTGCAGGAATGCAGAGGGAACTTTCAAGAGAGAAACTTATCAATTATCAGCCTGCTAAACAACATGAAGGAAAATCAAGCATCCTACAACGTTTACTCAACATTCCTTCCTTTCTTTTCTGTTTTAATTTCCCCTCTTTAAGGCTTCATTCATTTCCCTTCCTTGCTCCGTCTCCTCCTTACCTTGGTCTTGCACAGCCCATCAATCCTCCTGACATTATCAGTGTTTTACAGGCCCACATTAGGCCTCACCCAGATTTATGCTAATGATCATTACAGGTCGCTGGTACAGCTGAAAGCTTCCATGCAACAAATCTCTCCCCAATAAAATCTGCTCACTTGACCTTGCCAGCTCTATATTTATTTCGCACAAACACACAGTGTGGAGGATTCGGGCTGGTGCGCTGCACGCATCAAGTAGATGAGCATGCAGATGGGCCGCAAACTTTGCATGAAGCTTGCTTATATTAAGCATCCGCAAATATGACAGTGACATTTTAAATGCAGATGGAGCTACATATGTGGCTCCATGCAGGAACCCAGGTGGGTACAGGACATTTAACAGTGATTTCAGGGACACAGCACCAGGTTTGTGAAGGATGCTACAACAAGCTATGATAATATTCCATATCATGTAGGATTATAACTTCTGGAAACATTGATCACAATCTTAAATTATTTAATTTTATGTATTTATACAAGAAAATAATTTATATGTTAGAACTTGAGCACTAGCTATTTCATGGTTGTCATAGAAGAGTAATTTGCAAGAAGTAAAATTATGAAAACACACTCCCTTTAATTATTCCACCCAAAAGAAGGTGGATAAACTGGAGTAATTTGTTTCCTAGCCCCTAGAATGCGGTTTCTTGCCTGACCTGTTGATAAATTGTTCTATATAGCTGAATTAATAACATCACATAGCTGATGGTCATGCTAAAGTGTTTCTTTCCCCATGTTTCACAAAAGGTTCTGTAGTCTTTTGTTCTATTTATGTGAGGTGAAACGGCAGTAAAATCAATAAGTGTGCATTAATTGATCATTCGTGCGTGCTTAAAGTTTCACTTAGATCTGGAGGAGGGTTGGCTTCTGTCTGTGCTAACTTAAATAGTAGTAGCTCAAACTAAAAGAAACAAACCCACTGGAGTTATTTTGTCAAGTGATATGGTGCCAGATGGTCTGTTGATCACTAATGCTACAAAAATTGATATTAAAAAGAAGTTGTTTGGGGCTTTGTTCAACACTTGATAAGTAGGTCAATGATTACTGGGAAGTAGTGAGACGCTGGGAAACACAATGAAAAATAAACCCTCAAAATAACAGATTTTTTTTCTTTTTTGTTTAGTGTTTATTTTCCCCAAGACTATCCGTTATATTGTGTCTGCATGCTGCAACATCACTCCATCGAGTCCTCAGGGTTTTTTTTTTTTCTATTAATGACAGATTGCCCATGAGAACGGCGTTAAGTAAATCATATTAATGTTAAACTAAGTATGGAGCGTATACATCTGGTGGAGTATTTTTGGGCAAACAGAGCCACCATGTGGCAGGTACTGGTACATCCATAGCACATGTCAAACACATCTCACTGATTAGCCAACTAAGCAGCAGTAAAGAAGAAACTACAGAAAATATGCATGGTAGGGTGAGTATACACCCAATTATTTTCCTGCTTCAGTCTGCAGTGTGCATGTGTCTTATTTGTATTCACATATTTGTATTCATTTGTATTCACAAAAGGTCGTCAACTTCCACCAATTAGAGTAAAACCATCAAATAAAAAGCACTGGTTGGTTTGGGAGCAAGAGATCTTGTTTCACACCAAGAGCGAAATTAGATGGGAACAGGCACCCAAGTTGACCTTCACAATCCAATGGGCCTGCAATTAGTTGTATCCCCGCCGTAAGCAGGCAGCCCTCTTTCAGTTAAAAGAAAACTAAAACCATCATTCACTGAACAGACTGTTTTTCAGTGAGTGATAGTTTTCTGTGGCATATAAAGGTCATCCTGCAAAACAAGAGAGAGTTGAGAAACAGAGATAATTAAGGAAATTGACGGAAGTAAGCGTGGGGAAGGGACAGTGAAGGTTTCCGCCAACAAGTTGTGGCATAAGATGCTGAGACTCAGCACAACTCTCCCTATTGTCCTCCTTAATTAAATATTCATTAGTTTGAGCAGCTCATTTTTTTTGGGCAAAGATTTGGCTTGTGTCCATGACTCACAGAAGTTGAAGATAGAAAATGGATTTTACCTTTGAAGGCCTGAATTAAGCCACTGCTGGCTGTGGCTTCTTTGTTCATGGATTTCTTTTGAGGAATAAGGGACGGGTGTTTTAGTTGAAAGGGGGCTGCAGAGCTATGCATATTAAAGTAGGCATGGGTGATTATAAGCCTGAGGATTAAAAGTCCACTCCCTCTTCAAAATGAAGCATGAACCCCTTATAAAAGCAAAACCAAAAGGTGTTCAGCTGCTTAAGAACAGCATCGGCTCTGAAATACTGGAAGTCTCCACCTCAAATAGATCAGAGCTCGTGCACACTGGTCTATTTGTGTTGACAGCTCCTGACAGCTTAAGTGCCAGCAGTATCTGTATGGACTGGATCATTCAAACAGAACTGTGTTTGCATCCGCAACAAGGTTTTGTCTAGATTACATTCTGTCACACAAAGGAGCAGAGCAAATTGTGGCCACATAGCCCTCTCCTTCGGGCAGCTCAGTCAACGTCAGGCTCAGGAAACATGTGTTATACCTCTGAAGTGACAGTGTAATTAACCTCTTGCTGTGTTGGAAGGGGGTTCAGAGCAAGAACCGGTGTACCTGTCGATCCCTGATGATTACGGCTGCCAGCAGACACTGGGTCAACCCAGAGCATCACCAAGGCAACAAGGAGGGCCACCTGCCAAGGCCAAGCTGACCTTCCCCACAGTTTCCATCCTGAGAGAAAGAAAAAAGGGGCAAAGAGGGAGAAGGAGGGAGGTGGCAATAGGGCATGAGAGGAAGTTAGAAAGAGAAACTCTAAAACGCGCCTTTTTTTAACAAACAGAAACGATGTCAAAGGTGAGCTGGCAAAAGGTCAAAGGAAAAAGGTGACAGACTCTGGAACAGACGACACCTGAGAAAAATCATTTACCACCAAACACAAACACACACACATACACAAACACGCACACTTGTCAGAGCAGTTTCAGTTCAACAATCAGCGGTCGTTTTCTTTCATGCTCTGTGGTTATCACATTAAGATTTACTTTTTTCCATCTGCTTCTGGCTACAGCATCACACAAAAGAGCTGATTTTAAGAGTCTTAACAGGGTGGGGTAAAAGTAACACGCCTCAGACACAAATGAATATGATAGGGCAACACATTACTATTAATCATTTCTTACATACACTATATCGCCAAAAGTATTTGCTCACCTGAGTTGACTCACATATGAGCTTTAGTTCATCCCATTCCTAATCAATGTGCCGTGGGTCCACCCTTTGCAGCTAGAACAGCTTCAACTCTTCTGGGAAGGCTGTCCACAAGGTTTAGGAGTGTGTTTATGGGGATTTTTGACCATTCTTCCAGAAGTGAATTTGTGAGGTCAAACACTGATGTTGGCTGAGAAGGCCTGGCTCTCAGTCTCTGCTCTAATTCATCCCAAAGGTCTTCTATCAGGTTGAGGTCAAGACTCTGTGCAGACCAGTCAAGTTCATCCACACCAGAATCTGCCATCCATGTCTTTATGGACCTTGCTTTGTGCACTGGTGCACAGTCATGTTGGAAGAGGAAGGGTCCAGCTCCAAACTGTTCCCACAAAGTTGGGATCATGGAATTGTCCAAAATGTCTTGATTTGCTGAAGCATTCAGAGTTCCTTTCACTGGAACTAAGGAGCCAAGCCCAGCTCCTGAAAAACAGCCACACACCATAATCCCCCCTCCACCAAACTTTACACCTGGATCAATGCAGTCAGACAAGTACCGTTGTCCTGGCAACAGCCGAACCCAGACTGTTCCATCAGATTACCAAATGAAGAAGTGTGATTCATCACTCCAGAGAACGTTCCTCCACTGCTCTAGAGTCCAGTGGCGGCTGCTTTACACCACTGCATCCAACGCTTTGCATTGCACTTGGTGATGTATGGCTTATATGCAGCTGCTCCACCATGGAAACCCATTCATGAAGCTCTCTGCGCTGTTGTTGAGCTAATCTGAAGGCCACATGAAGTTTGGAGGTCTGTAGTGATTGACTCTGCAGAAAGTTGGCAACCTCGTCGCACTATGCACTTCAGCATCTGCTGACCCGCTCCATCAGTTTAACGTGTCCTACCACTTCATGGCTGAGTTGCTGTCGTTCCCAAACACTTCCATTTCCTTATAATACAGCTGACAGTTGAGCGAGGAAATTTTATGGCTGGATTTGTTGCACAGGTGTCATCCTATCACAGTTCCACGCTGGAATTCACTGAGCTCCTGAGAGCGACCCATTCTTTCACAAATGTTTGTAGAAACAGTGTGCATGCCTAGGTGCTTAATTTATACACTTGTGGCCATGGAAGTGATTGGAACAGCTGATTCTGATCATTTGGATGGGTCAGCAAATACTTTTGACAATATAGTGTATATTCTGAAGAAGATCATTTGTGTGAACTTTGTAATATTACAGAAAAAAAATAAGTTCAATACAAATTAATGAGGTGATGGTTTTAAATTGTCAGTTTTGCCCAACCAAAAGTCCAAAGTTCCTCTCCTCATATAAAGATGATGAAAAGCAGCAAATTCTAAGCTCTAAACAGGTGAATAGACAGTGGACTCTGAAAATGTCAGTTTTTTTGTTATATATTACAATCCCATGGGATCATGGAGATTTCAGGAATTAGTTAGACAAAAAGTTAAACAATCATTAATTGCATCATCACATAATGCTATCTCACCTCTTGGTTGTCTCTGTCCCCTTTGGCCTCTCTTTCACGTTGAACCTTCTCACGGGGTACAGGCCATGGCTGCATTCACTCACACCTTAAATTTCCTCCTTCTCCTCCTCTTCTTTCTCCCAGTTCTCCTCTTCCTCACCTTAAACAGATGAAGGCTCTAGAGGAAGGAGGTACAAAGACACTGTCAGAGAGGCCAATCTCCCCTCCAGTTCCTGATTAGTGGCCCTCACGAGCACCTATGTGAAGGTCTACTCCTTCACAAACATGCACACCCGTGTATGCACACACAGATGCGTAAGGTTGGAGATGTGAAGGCACAGACTCTGTTAGATCCGATGTTTACAGGAGGTTCACCTACCCCCGGGCAGAATGTGATCCCCCGCTCTAGACATCACACACATCTCCCTCTTCCCCACAAACACCCAAACACTTTTTTTTTGCACACACACACACAAAAACCACATACATGGGCACACAAATGAATATGCACAACAAATTCAAAAGTTAACCGATTCCAGATTGGGTGTACATTAAAAAATAATAAATAAATATGCACAGTAATCTATTACTTAAAATATTTACTAGCACACAAACACACACACGCATACAAAAGCACACACACACTTAAAATTTGCACAGTATTTGCAAAGTAAATTCAAAGCCTAACAGGCCAGCAGGAAAGACACTTCCTAATTACGGCTGAGTGACAGATTCTGATACATGTACACTTTTACACACTTTCATAAACACACACAAAGTAAATTACCATCCTGCTGTAATAGTATGTCAACACAGCCCTCTTTACAAAGGGACTAACACTGAGGTCTGAATGAAAGACAACACAACACAACATTTTATTAACAAAATGTTCTCCCCTCTTCAAACCTTCATTATTCATCATAACTCATTGATATGCAGCTCAGTCCACTAATATGCAGGGTAGCTTCCTAAAAAGCTCTGACCAAGACAAGACTCATACTACTTCTGGGCCATCTGTGAAGTGCCACTGCCCCCTAGTGGAATAGAAGCTAACAGCATGGAGCACAAATTTGTTGGAGATTCAGCGTAGACACTTCAGGGACAAGCACTTGCTTCTAAAGAAGTGAAAAAAAAAACTGTCAGGCAAAGAAAGTGAGATCAAGTTAAAAGCTCATGTTTGTCACTGTTAACAGAAAATGTAATTTCCTCAAAGCAACAGTGACACAAGTTAAGGAGAAGCAGAGAGAGGTTTTCCACTGTGGAGATTAAAAAATAAATTACACGAGCATTGCAGAAATCTAAAAGACATTCTTGGAGGTGAGCGTAGTGGATGTGCTAATGTGTGAAGGCCGCACAGCTCTGCAGAGGATCTGGAACTCAAATTTGATTTTTTGAAGTACCCCCGCACACAATATTCACAGATTTGTGACTCCAAGAATCACGTGCGCTTTCATATTTCTGTGCAAAGGGCAAATAAGGGTATTTGTTTGCCCAAGGTGTGTGTTTTTTTTTTCCAGTACAGTATGTGCAAGTATGCAAGGTGCATGTGCTGTGAGAAGCAATTAGGCATGCTGCATGACTGCACAGAAGCCTATTTCTTATTCCCTTTTTAAAGGTTGAGCCATGGCATGCATTTTTATCAGCTTTGTTCTCTGATACACTCATTAAAAGAGCAGGGTTGTGCATGTGTGGGTGCGTCTTTGCTTGTGCACGTGTGTTTGCATGTGTGTGGTCCCTCGGCGAAGCTCATCAGGACTCATGGGACAAAATATCCCATCAGTCAGAGCAATGTTGTCACCTTGACTTGATCACACACAGAGCTCAGATTGTAACCCTGTTACAGAGAGATGAATTTGTAAAAATACAAAAACGAATCCATCTGCGTACGTGCTCCAGAAGGCACAGTTTCACACACACAGAAAAGGTGCAAGTCACCAAAAAGGCCCCGGGGGGGGATTCATGTTAAGGGAAGCAGAGGTGTGTGTGCAGGCTCAGCTGGCCATCACGCTGGTTAGGAGTCGTTGAATTTGGCAGCAATAAGGACAATCACATGTTAGCAAATAGGCACACACACATGTTCAAGAAGATCAGAAAACATGAAGTATCACTCCCTTCTAAAATTATCCTTTCTTTTATATCATCCCCCTTCATCTCCTTTGATTGTGTGTCTCTGAGGCCTGAAGGGCTGAATTCTGTCATTCCTTGCAGATATCGCACAGTAATGCAATCCTACCCTGGCCACAAATGCACATCTGTGTGCCCTGGATCTGAACGCCCTTCTGTGAGCACCCATGCACCATCCCAAACACACACACACGCGCACACACACACGAATTGCAAGAGTAATTTACTAAATTACTCTCGTACTTGCAGTCTCTGACCTCATCTTCTGCATCAATAAGAAGGTTTGCTTGGCATCAGAAATAAAATACTTTCTGCATGATGAGGCTGTCACAGGCGCTGTGCTGTTTGTCCATCGAAGAGATTATATCATTTTTCAGGGCAGGGCAGGAAGTTCCTGTTCACATCAGGACTGTCAAGAACTGAAACTGTACCATTACTTGATAACCTCAGAGCAACCTGTTTTATAAGTGTTCATCATTACTTTTATGAATATCTTTGCTTTACCTTTCCCACATAGCGACGAAAACAAGAATGAGGCTTGTATCCACTAAAGTCTATTTCAGACTGTTTAAAAAGATTCTTAGAGAATAAAGTATTCTATGATTTGCCTCAGAAGTCACATACAAGGATCAATTTAGCGTAGATCAACATTCCACAACACCGATTGGTTCTGGTTCTGTTAAATACAGAACATTGTGGCCTGTTTCCTTCACAGTCGAATAGACACACCGGCTGAGTAACCCTAAACAACAATTAGGTCAGCTTAAATAATTTTGTTTAATATCAAGAATAGTTTTGAAATCCCTTAAGACCTCAAATTTTGTTTTGGAGCCTTTTCTGAGATAATGCGTTCATGTGCTGCATACTAGTGGTTAAAGTGTGTGTATGTGTGGAAGAGAAAAGAAAGAGAATGAGAAAGAAGACCACACAAGCATCACACTGGTGTCTCACTACACTGATTTTCTCTGCCCAGACACACACCAAGCAGACAAAAAGCATATCAGTGTAAAACAAAGTGCATCTCCCCAAGGCGGAAAGATATTAAAAATGAAACAGGCAAAAGCACAAAGCCCAGTGGAATCACATGTGAAGCGTTTCAGATTTCTGCCGATATGCGCAGTATTAACATTCAGTTAGGGTGTGTAATGTGCGGCTTCTTGCCTGCTTGCAGCGCTAACCATTACACCATGTTGCTCCTTGCCATTTCTTCTGGGTCGCTTGGCAGGCAGAGCTGGTGTGTGACCGCAAATAAATGTAGTAAATTACACAAACACAATATGTACACTTAGATAGTGTAGCGTTCATAAGGAGTTGCTCCTTAAGTTTATTCCTTCTGTTCTATTCAGTTTGGTGTTTTCTGCTTCCTATTTGTCTCTCACTATTATTCTGGACGTTCTCCATTCTTCCATCTCATCATTTTTCTGTTCTCTACTCACTGTCATTGTGCAGATAAGTATCTGTTTTGTCTTCTACTACTGTTTTCTGTCTTTCACGATGTCAGTAGACCATAGACTCCAGGCTTTTGTGATACTGGAACAAGTTTTGCTTTGCCACCATACACATAAAAAGGATATAACTGACAGTGCCATGTTTGATTATATTTAATTCCTGTAAATATTTTACAAGGGTACCCTTCTACCTTTTTGGACAGCATTACTTTCAATAAAACAACAAGCAAATAGGTGAAAGATTCTTTGTTGGCTGAAATGACTGAGTATTAAGAAAGAGAGGAAAGACAGTTGTGAGTGAAAGTCTGAATTCAGGACCATTACCTGGCTATGGTATTGACTGCAGAGTTCAGAGAATGGCCTTGGCACTAAGGTACCATTACAGCTCAATTGATCGGTCTGCACTTAAGTCTAAATCCCACCTTGTAGCACAAGCCGCCGTTTCAGGATCCGGTGACCAAGAAATGTGTGTGTGTAGTGTAGTGGGTGTCTTAGAGGTAGGGGAGGGGGCTTCTTCAGTAGGAAAAAAATTAATCTATATTTGTGTCACTATTCTTTGGAGCTTTTAAGGTTGTTTGTTTTGGTCCCCCATCTCATTCTCTCTCTCGCCCTTTTCTCGACGCTACTTCTGCTCCTCCCCTCATTGCCATTTTCACAGATAAAAGTCCTATATGATCAGAGTCACAGCGTGTGTTTCATATATTGAAGAAGAGGAAGCAGGCAGCCAGTCACTCCCAGGAGTCTGGACTCACCTCTGCAGCTGGTACACATGTACAAACAATGCTTATGGCAAGATAGATAATGGATATATATATATAAAATCTATGCCCGCTTAATCCTCTGCCAGGGTCACGGCGATCTGCTGGAGCCTATCCCAGCTCTCTTTGGGCGAAAGGCAGGGGTACACCCTGGACAGGTCGCCAGTCATCCACATCTAGACATCAGACACATGCATGTCTTTGGACTGTGGGAGGAAGCCGGAGTACTCGGAGGAAACCCACACAAGTACAGGGAGAACATGCAAACTCCACACAGAAAGGCCCCTGTCCAAGGTTTGAACCAGGAACTTTCTTGCTATGACAGGAATATATGGGAAATAATAAGAATAAGCCGGAACTTTTCAAAATACCAAGTTAGCCCGATTCTATGCAAATTCACTGAAATGTGTACCTCTATTATGTGCACCGATAATTTCTTAAATCCAGTGGACGATAACAGGACAACTGAAGCCACAATACTTGAACATTTGACTCACATCCAGTTACATCAAGTGTTGATGACATAACTGGTGTAAATACTGGTTATATGGGTTAAAGTATTAACGTTGAAAGCAACAGCTCGCCAGTAAATCAGTTATACTAAATGTAAGCTTTTTAAAGACAATTTAGGAGGCCAGTAACCATGATGCTATCTAGCCTCATTGCCGTCATGGTTATTCTTCTGCCTTCTGCTAGCAAGTTTTCTGTTATCATACAAAACATAGGTTATACTTTGATTTAGCACACTGATTTAGGATTGCTTATCCAGAATACTGGTCATCTAGGCATATGTCTACTACAGTGATCCCTTATTTTTCACGGTTAATGGGGACCGGCACCCACCCCCCCGCGACAATCAAAATCCCCCAAGCCGCAATGTGTTTAAAATATGTTTAAAAACCCCTAAAAAAGTAGCGAGGCACTGCAGCAAAACAAGACAAAGGCTCAACTGTGGTCTTTCTGTTTCCTTCACAGCCTCTGGTCTCTGAACCCTAGTAAACAAACCGCTGGTATTGTGCTATTTTTTGGCTCATAATTAGCGGATAACACGCTAACAACAACAAAACAAAAAGTCCGGTTTTCTCTGCATGGAATGAGCACTTTATTCTGGCACTGCAGGAACTTGTAACATCACACAGGTTGTATTGTTCAGCTCCTGTCGGTTAACAGAGAATGTAAATCTATACACGCTGGGCTGCTGTTTATGCTCACTCCACTTTTCATCTAACCCTGTTTTCATTCTGCCGTCCCACGACACACACACTCCATTACCCATAAGGTCACATTATTACCCATAAGGCTACCTTCTTAAAGGGGCCAGGCTGGCTCACAGCATTTCTTCACTGTGAGAGAACGTGATGTTTCCTGTGATGTTTCTGCAATAATTTTTAAAATTTTTTTAAATTATATTATATATTTCTGAAAAAAATCCGTGAAGCACTAAAACCGCAGGTACTCAAACCGCGAAGTGGCAAGGGATCGCTGTAATATAAATATGAAGGACCATAGATTTTTGGTGAATTCCCATAAATTCTCACTAATTTCCATATGTCCCTGTTAATTTTCATGGAAAATGTGCAAATTTGGGCATTTCCAAAAATTCCCATAGAAGGTTTCTAGAAAGCTTCAGGAAACTTTGCTGCCCCTTTGCAACCCCATTCAGATCACTGCTGCTTCATCGCTAGGCTGTGCTGACTGTACTTAAGAAAACAGGGCTCATTAAAGTGTTTTAACAGCCTCTTCCACAAAAGCAGACAGGGAACTGTAACTTGTTTTATAAAGATGAAAAAAAGTGCAAAGACTAACAAGCTGATAAACATGAGTTCACCGGCACAACAAGTGCTTGCTTGTGTGGAGGACCATTCCCTGGTTTCTTATTTAAAGGTTTGTTGTGTAAAGGCCCGACGGCCAGCTTTACTCAACACATAACAGAGAAACCCTCCTCAGAGGCGCTGACAGACAGAGGCATGGTTCAGCCCATAAATCCGCCTCACTCTAATACAGCAATAAAAGGTCATTTAAAGTCAGTGTCCCTCAGCAACATAAGATAGATAGAGAGGTGAAACAGAGATGAGACACTTTAAGGTGACAGAGCCGCCCACGTTCTACCAGGTTTTCTTTCCTTACTCAAAACAATCTGCAATATTGATGCCTTTCCCTTGTCATTAATTCTTTCATTTTATCTTTTCTTGTTTTCTTTACCTCTTTATGTACTGTTCAGCTTCCTGTCACCATGACTGATCTGCTTTCTTGGCTTCAAGATTCAGCTTGTGTGCACTTTGTTCACTTATACTCAAGCAGAAATAGGCAATGTACTGTTAAAAACAGGAGGTCAGAATGTAAAATGGCTGCATGCTGGAAACAAGCATGCAGTTTTTTACTCATACTTTGTCTCCCACTTCATATCTTAACTATTTCACTCACACCTGTCTGCCTGTTTTGTTGTCCTGCAACCTGTAGAGGGGTCATAAAATGAACATTTAAAATGAGGGGAACTAGTGAACCACAGCAGGAAACAAGGGTGACAGTACAGCCTGACGCTGCACCTTCATGACAAGGATGCACAACTATAAATACCACATCCAGGTAAATTTCTTAATATGCACATCAGCAAATGCAAAGACATTCATACATGTCAACAAAGTGACGTCCTAATTATATCAGTCCTCTCTGCCAATGACCAGCTCGCGCATAATCATATTAATCACCAGGCGTGCTGTGCCTGTCAAGTGAACAGTCAAATGAAGAGGTGCGTCTGATAAAGAGAGAAAAGGAGCGAAACGAAGGGAAAGGAAGAAACTCGCGGATAAGTTGGAGAGTGTGGACACAGTGGGAAAACCTGGACTGAGGAGAAGGAAGGAATGGAGAACATGAGAAGTCAGGAAAATAGAGTGTGAGAGAGCATAGGGAGGAAGCCTAATCAATTGTTCATTTTACAAAGTCACTGAGACGTGTCAGCAGTGTCAATAAGTGAATTAATTTGTCTGTGAGTCTGCGGAGCATGACACCATGACTCTTCTCCCTTTAGACAAGCAGAGCCTCTAACCCTCCCTCACACTCCAAACTATTCCATAAATGAATCACGCACAGATATGAGAAACAGATCGGCTGATGTGGAATCATTTTCACACACTTATCACAACATAGAGTATACATGTCCTCAACACACACATACAATTTGGAAAGATTTAAGGATTAATTTCATATTGCTCCATAATGGAATAGTTTTCATTGCAGGCTGAGCATGTTGTTATCAAAGAGAGAGTGAGTCCCCAAACTGTAAATGATTTAAAGAAACAATACACGGGTCGTGTGTGCTCTAGATTTGTGAAAAAATCTACTTCGTGGGTGATTTATAGCAGTTAAATGGAACAGATTTTCCCTTCTGCTCACACACAGGCACACACAAACACAAATATATACAGTATAATAATCATCCTTCTTCATCAGGGCACCCATCCCAGAGGGAGGCTATTGTTGGCCGGTGATTGACATCAGTCAGCCACCATGAGGGACCCTGAGCCGCTGGCTGCATGCTGTTTTCATTACAAAGTCATCACCTCCAGCACACACACACACACACGGAAACTCGTATAAATGGTGTGCACACACATTCACGCAGACCTCTAACAGGTTCCACCTCAGCCCTGACTACCCACACTCATCCCTGTGGAAGCTTTTTTCTTCCCCATTAATTTAGATCTGCTCTCCACTTGGTTAACACCAACACTGTGCCACTGTGCACTGTGCTTTCTTTCTTGCATTTATCTGCTGTTTTTTTTTTTGTTTTTTTTTTTAATAAATCACCACCTCCCCTCAGCAGTCCACTTCTACGCCCTACATCACACAGGGTTAAAGCCACTCCCTCCTCATTTGCTACGGCACTTTTTGAGGGCTGCTGTGATAAGCGCCCTGGGCTCCGCCACACCACTTCCTTGTCTCGCCTTCACAGTGGACCCACACAGCACAGCACGGAGGGAGCTTTTCATAATCCCACAAACACACTCCCACTGTCGCTCATGGCTACCAGCACATCTGCCAGCTGCCAAAGAGACGGGGACACACCGTCTCTTGAAGCAACACACACACACAGATGGGCGCATATACACATAAATGTGTGTACAAAAAAAACATGAGTGGAAGCAGCAGATTGTATCCAAGGTGATAGATAGAGCACTGTAGGAAGAAACTGTGCCTGTTCAATTACAATCATTACTATCACTTAGGGAGATTTGTCACGGTCAAAGTGAGTCAGTGCTGCAGAGAAAATCACCTTGAGGCCCTGTGAAGTGCTGCTATTTTCAGTTTTAGGAATATGATCATGGCACTAAAAACTTAGTTTTGAGTGATTTTAATTGCTCCAACATTCCAAGCAGATTGTTTGAAAAAAAAAAAAAAACAATATGTGACTGATCCTCTAAACTCAAAAACTCTTAATCTGCTGGAACTTTGAACGTCATTGCTCTGTCTTTCCACCGAAGTCACCGTGTGTGAGCTCAGTCAGAGTTGAGAACTATTCAACCAAGTCCTGAATGACTGGAAACACACACACAGGGCTGTGAACATGGCAACACAAGACCTCTGCTGTCTGGACCAGCTGGAACGTGCTCTGACAAAATCAGTGGAAAAAGGAAACGTTCGGATGTTCTTACACACGTTTGCTGACGGGTATCTTTGAGGGTTTAAAGGGCTTTGAGGGTTTGTGCTTTTAGAATATTTTTGAATATGTACAGTTATGTATGTAAATTACCTCATGCATGACCCCCACTATGTATTCTGTTGTTGGTGTTAAGAGGGAAGATTACGATAGATAAGCTAATTTCATTGTTAACAGAAGCCTAAACTCACTGGAAACGGTCCGTGCATTCACACACAGTCAACAAAGTATCACATGTTTTACTCTTTCCTACCGCAGGTCACGACCTCTGTCCAGTTGTGGTTTCACCGTTGTGACAAGAAGAAAATATACACCAGACACACACTCGTAGATCCATTATCTCTCCTTC
Organism: Hirundichthys speculiger; assembly: GCA_018398805.1. NCBI lineage: Eukaryota > Metazoa > Chordata > Actinopteri > Beloniformes > Exocoetidae > Hirundichthys > Hirundichthys speculiger. The sequence goes on along the minus strand of JAGFBZ010000376.1, from coordinate 1,942,174 downwards.
CTCCATTAGAGTCATAAATCTGCTACTGGAGAAGTTACTTTAGTCCTATTATGTTTTTTTTTCTGAGCCCAGTTTCATGTGAATAGGTGATATTTTCCACTGGTACTGCACGGCACCATTGTAGCTCTCTGACTCAGTAAACCCAAAAGCTGTCCAGGACACTGTCATTTCCAAATGTGAGGCTTTTTCACCCTTTTTCCCTGTACATGAAATAACGACTCCTGTCTTCTTATCTGGTCTTTTTCATTCTTTCGTTCTCTTTCTCTTTGCAGAGATGCACCCACTCATCAAAGTCAATCTCTTAATGCCAGAGTGTGTCTGTCGCGCTGCTGTCACCTCACCAGTCATCCATGTCCAATTCTTGCTCATTTATCTCGTGTATCACCTACAGAGCCTGTCACTCACATATAACACTATCCAACGTCTGTGGTGTCTTGTTTTTTTTTTTGTTTTTTTTTTTTCCCAAACACAGATTTACGAGGTTCCAGTGTGCATAATTCTAGATATTAGTTACACAGACACACGCGTCATTTCACTTCTTTCCTCCGCCTCATCTCTCACAAATATATCTGGCTCTACAGCTCATTTCCCTCGCCTCCCCTGGTCTGCCTTTTCCTCCTGGCTGCCGTCAGTAGCCTCTCCACTCGGCTGAGTCCTCGTGCACTGTGTCACAAATGCACACAATGCACTCCCACCTCCCATCCCCGCCTCCCCACCACCACCACTCCCCAGCCAGTGGTCCTGAACAGCCCTCTGTGGGGTTGGGAGATACTGGAGACGCGTAAAGCCGGAGAGCCTGCTGAGGATACCGGCTGGCGAGACTGCTGGAAACTACTGCAGGAGGATAAGGGTGGAAAAAGGAAGTGGTCAGATGAGATCCTGGAGTGTGTTCGTGTCCGTGGCGCAGGCACACATACGGTGCCGCCTGCCACACTCACGCACACTCATACAGGTGTTTGTCACAGTCTGCGATGTGGCTGAGGATGAGTTTTGATGGCGAGGTGACATGGTGTCTGATTGGAGAAAGTAATCTCCCAAGGAGAGTTCTCCTCTTGCGTTAATGCAGCTGTCAGTGAGAATTAAGTCCGTGGACCGATCCTTTCTACCGGCCTCTCCTCTTCTCCCCATCTCCTGTCCGCTCTAACGACACCACTTTCTGTGAACTGCCGGTGCCAAAAACGTTAAAAAGAAAGATTAAAAAGGGAGGAAAAGAAAGCAAAATAATTACACTCTTCATACAGTACAAATTGCAGAGCAGAGCTGTGGGGCTGGGAGAGATAGGAGCGAAGAGAAGGAGGGAGGGAAGAGGGAGGGGGAGACAAGGATGACTAACAATTACAACACAGTAGGGGTTGGGCCTCATTACTGTGCCCATTAACGTGCACGAAGTTATTTTTCGCCTTTCAGTGCATGCATGTGTGTGAGAGAGGGTGTGTGCGTCTGTGCGCTTCTATGCTTGCAAAGTGTGCGCGTCCAATAAAGAGTGGCAATGCAACTTCCACTCTCCGTACGTAATCTGCCGGGAGAAACCCGGCTGCACATGATTTTTCTCCCACAGCTCTTTGCGCTCTCCGCGATATTCGCAGTCTTTCCACGCACAGCGATTTAAGGTGAAAAAAGAGCCCGGTCAGCGCATCGGTCCCAGTCGATGCTCCCCAGCACCGAGCTCCGAACCGATCGCTTTAACCTCTCAGTGATGAAACACTGCATCAATCTCACCTCAATATTCCCCCCAACAACTCGCATCACACACATTCAGGGAAACTGCTGGCCGTCTGAATGGGCTCCTCGCATTTTCCATTTTTACGCAAGGCAGCGAGAGGAACTGAACAAGAAAAGTCCACGAGATCATTTTTTCAACAAAATGTGTTCGCTTCGAGACGTGGAACCTAAAGTTTCATTTCAAAGTCACCCTGTCAGAAGCCCGGCTCTCCCTGCTTGTACGGGAAAAACCGGTGCATATCCAAAAAACAAAGTCTCACTGTGACGCTTTCATCGTTTCATTGACGGGGCGCAGACAAGTGAATTAAAAACGTTAATCTAGCCGACAGTAACAGAAGGGGGGGAAAAAAACACCTTACCCAAATTTATAACCTTGACGGCATGATCACTGGGAACTGTAAAGGATCCATGTCGAGCACTTTGTCACTTTCTGCTTCAACTCCACTTATTTTGTTTTCCAGACTTAGGAGGGCAATCATTTTGAGGCTCGTGACCAGATCCCGCACAAGCACAGTAAAACGAAAGAAGAAAAAAAACCGACTGAGGAACACTACTGCGAAGCAGCCCTCCGAAACTGGGTGAGAAAAGAAGGTTTACACAATCGCGATTTCGTCCGACTTGCCATGATCTTGCCGAGTCCCGTGTCAAGATCAGACTGAAGAGAAAGTCAGTAGAAGTGCGTAATTCCCCCAAAGTGATACCGGGTAGATGTCTTTGGCGAGCACTCCACACAAGTTCATCCCCCTACTTGATTCAGTCATGCAGAGGCGCTTTATTCGCCGGGGAGATGCTCATGGGGGCGATGCTTTAGTGATGAAGAAGTGATAGTTGCCCTCCCGTCGCTCCTCCCGAGCAGGGATCGATTGGACATGAGAAATGCGTTGCGAGCCTGTCTTCCCAATTCAGAACACGTGCAACAGCGCCCGCCCAGTTCACCAGCTCCCCTGTACGCCCCTTTATTCTTTACTGATGTCATGTAAGTAGCCTGGACTGTAGGTCCAAGGAGAGACGAGAAACATGCCAGTCTTGTGGATAGATGCTGTTTACTCTTCTTTTTCGTTTCTTTTTTTTTTTTTTTTTTGGGGGGGGGGGGGTGGGGGGGGGGGGCATTGATTGATCAGTCAATTGAAAATCATTCACAAATTGAATGGTCCTTTTAAGGACAAATGAATAGATGCAGATTCAGCAGACGTATATTTTCTTTTACAGTCTAAATTTTCATTCACAGTTTTTTAGTTTTTCAGTGATATTCGAATTCACTTATTCCAAGGTTTCTGGAAGTATAAGCCCACCTCGTATTCGTTAGGCCGTAGGCTATATGAGCAGAGGATGAGGTCTGATCACTTCATGGCCACTGTTCTTGACTGACAGAGGAGTTGCACGACCGTGCATGACTCGGAGGCCCCTCCTCGTAATATAATAGTTTGCTCCACCTCTTTGCTTCGGTCATGTTACTGATGATGTGTGGATATCAATAGTTGATGCACGCACACACACACACACACACACACACACACACATACCACAGTCCACCAAGATGTTAAACAGGATTTAATCACCGCAGCCTCTTTGTTACGCACCAGGAGACAGCTTATCAATTATTCCATCCCAGAATATTCCAGTGTGTTGATGGCGATTGATTGCTTTGCGCTGTATTTGCAGTCATTAAGACTTAGAAGAGGTCGATGTCTACTAACGACCCAAGGTGAGGGGTATCCGATACTTTCAGTCTCCAATGTTTTCTTGCTGCCAGCACTGCTGGGCCATCTGGTGTACCCAGAGTCAGTTGGTTGGGTCTTTATCACTTAAAGGGAAAAAAGTCATGTCCCATGTCATGCACGCTATATTGAGATTTACAATAACAACATGGTATCGTTAGCTGAACCCTTATCCACGCCTTTGGTCCATTTTTTTTTTCACCTTTGTACGTAGAAGGAAACGGTGCAGTGTGTTGTTTTCAACCGATTAATCTTTACTTGAATCTATTGCAAATCGATCGACTGCTTCGAACAGAGAACAGATTAGACATTGATGCAGGTATGACTGAAGTGAGTTTCAAGCAGCCCTTTAGTTGTCAAGTCCAGATATAAGTTTTGTCTCAAGGGCAAAAAGAAGAAAAAAAAAAAAGTCCTGGTTTCAGCACCGCGGACAGCTCCAGTGAGCTGGACAGCTCCACGCTGACGTGTCGCCGTGATTTTCTTTGCACTTACAGGGAATCCAGTTAGCAGCCAAAGCACACGCAACCAGTCAACCGTGGAAACCATAGAGAAGAAGAGATAAATAACAACAACAACAACGAATAAGCTGATATGCTGACTGTTCAGATATTGTGTATATCTACTGTACTGAACCTGCATGTCCCAGTAGGGATCGGGGGCCTTTTATCTTAAAGCGAGGCAGCTAATGGATGCAACAACCCATAACACTTATCTGCTCTTCCTAAGAGGATCCAGATGATATAAATGGGAACCGCGTCATGTGTGAACACTTTTCTGGACATTGATGAATGGTGTGTAATTCAATTTACTTGCTTTATATCTCAAATTAGATTGACGTTATTTTTACACAGCCCGGAGTTTTCTGAAAACTAATCCTTATTTTTCAATCATTCCACTGTTTACGCCCTGAACTACAATATCAAGTCAAAGGTTGCAGAATCGCATTTTGTATTTCAGTATTGTTAGAAAAAAGTTTAAGAGTATGAGCTGAAGGGCCTCTTGGTTGTGTCATGTTATGGGATCAAATCTGGAACTGCTCCCACAATACCCGTCATGCAAAACAGAATTATATTAGGAAAACATTTGCTTAAACGCCGAGGAATATTTCTTTCTGATAGATCAACATTGCTGCATCAGTTCCCCTCTTTTATTTTGAGGGGGAACCCCAGCTGAGAAGATAGTAAGTGGTGTATCTACATTCATCGGTGGAAAGGGTTTTCAGGAACGAGTTTATGATAATGTTCGTGTTTGAAAATCAAAGAGGAAATATTGTAAGGTCGCCTTTTAATACTGATGGGGTAATAATAATCATAATAATAATGGACCAGAAATTTGAGAGGTGGTGTCAGAAAAAACTGCCAGCTTGAAAACTAAACTCGTCAACGGCGCGGTAGAAAATTCCTTGAATTTGAAGAGTGAGTGATCAGAGGGAACCTGATGACTATGCGGACAGCTTCTTCCACCGACAGTAATTACACCTAAGACTTTGCTGGGAGTCAGCCTTTCTGTCCTGAAGCCCTCAAGCCTTTCTCAAGGACGATAAAAGTTAAGTAATTCCACATTACTGTGGTGACACAGACCTGCTCATGACGGTACAGAAACTGTAAATTACATTGATCAGAGGTCTGAGGTTAGAACAAAGAGGCCCGTTTGCTCATATGTGATAAAAATATACTACTACTAATTAAATTATACTATTATGCTATACTACTAATTACACAGGCACTCAGCGACTTGAGTTAATGAAGCAACCGCTGTTGCGTTCAGGGTCACACCACACATATCAGAGATTTTAGTGCAGGCCGCGTAGCCTCTATAACTTTGTGGACTACTGTTTTATTCAAACTCTAAATCAAACGGTGGTCTGAGTGATCGGATGTGTTTCTCACCTCTTCACATCACATGTTCCGTGTTGGATCCCACCGAGCTGCCTGGCATTTGGTTAAAACTTGACTTCTTCATCGATTTGTAGACGCGCATGAAGATTAATAAGCGCAGACATCTGGTTTCCTTTGTTTTTTGATCCCAAAGTAGAGAGTTTCTTCATTTCTTTACGAGGTCACCGGCAGCAACCCGAGTAGGGCCATAAATAGTGTCCATCCCAGACAGGCTCGATGTCTGTCAATACTCAGACAGTTCAGAAGCAACATCCGTAGAGATCATACGGGAGCGACACTGCTGACAGCAAACTTGTGATGTGGAAGCAAGCGCCACTGAAAAAGCATTGTCTTCTTATGACCTTTTGGGTATATTTGTGAATGCATTATTTTCACTGTCAACACGGTTGAACTCAGCCAGGCAGGGACGGTCACACAGCGCGGTGTGAGGATCTGGCGTCACCTGTGGTGTTGTACTGCCCCCATGTGGCCAAGATTTGTCACTGTTAACTTGAGTAGTTTTTGAGGTCATTCAGATTTATTATAGTGACTGTAGAAACTGAGCAAGTGCCCTTTTTCGAATAGCCCTTTCCCTCCTGAACACCTGAACTCACGGAAATAATGAAACCCACAGCAAAGAGCCACGTGGCATCAGCAAGAACCAGCAAGACACAAGCTTCAGTTTTCTCCTCCAAGGTTAGACTTCAATAGATGATTGATTAGATCAAGATGAATTAAACCTCTGATCCCTGTTGTGGCAAGCACAGAGGGGTATACATATTTCATAATGCTTAGGATTTTTATTTGAATATAATACAATGAATATCAGATTTTCAGCATGTATAGCAAAGTCATAACCAAAAAGGTTAGTCAACACAGTTTAATTGATAAATAAAACATCAAGCTTACAGGGGGGCCAACAGACACACAAATGATCTTCTTACCAATTAAAAACAGTCCTGTGCACTGCATTATACTGCATGCAAATTGTTCGTATTCCCTTTCAGGCACAGTAACTGTCAAATATAAAAATAAGCGCATCCTAAAGGCTTTAGGGAAGGGAAAGATAGTTGCTAAGCCTTTCCCGTCTGACCATCCTGACAGATTTTTCTGATACTAAAACCAGCATCAGAATAAGAATCAATCAAAAGGAAAACATGTGTTTAAATAGTAAGAGTGACAAATGTGACAGCCAATGTGTAAACAAATATGTAACAGTAGACTTAAGCTGTTTGAAAATGCAACATTCAGGTAAAAGGTAAAGCTGTCTTCACTGCACGTGGAGTCTTTGCAATTGTACCTACACTTGAATGTAGGTTTCACAGAGTACATGGATATATGAAAAACCCTCTTTGTGGTATGTAGTGACTAATTTATCTTCTGCCCTTTATCTTTTAGATGTAAAAATGTTTGTTATCACTATAACGTAACCCCAAATGAAATCAATATGTCAGGTAGGGATGTTGTGATACACCAGTATTGACAAGAAACAATGAAATTAGAAAAAAAAAGTAGAACTGATAATGCATCAATACATCTCTGTTGAAATCATATCTGATTTTGTTCCAGTTGACACTGGATTCATGACAGATGTTTCCATTTTTCTTTCATGTATACCGTGTGTATTATCAAATGAATTTAACTGACGAAAAACAACTATAAAATGAATTCAAACTGGCAACATTAATATCCATTTATAATATTTTTTTTCTAATATTATGATAATGCTATTATTGTGATTTTTTTCGCCCCTTTAATGATGCATCTTACATTGCTGACAGCACTTGTGGCAGATGATTTCATATGTGAATCCAGCATGATGAAACTGCACATGATATCATACCGGTTTATGCTGGCTTTGCTCAGAAATGCTGGTGTGATTGTCAACAGCTCTCAAGAGGCTCCCATCAGTGTGACATTGATCAAATTGGACAAGATGTCGCATGTGAAGGAATGCTGCAACAGCTGCTCATTTACTAACTTTGATGGTGTGGAATGAAGTAGCTGCAGTAGTGGTAATGAAGAAACATAGGACACATTTTATTGCTCTCTAGCTGCTTCAATAGCACATCCCCTTTTAACTGATCTGACACTAATAGAGCTAGTGAAAGCAATTCAAACTTGAGCTCTCCCCATACAGCTTTCATTCATACAGAACAATATGAGGAAACAAGAAGGAAGGTGATAAATAACCCAGCACATGCACTGCTGCAAGGTAAGTTTTAAAAATACCTTAAAAAAATTATTCTGTGAGCATAAAGAGTCTTTTCCCTGTCCAAGTAAGAAGTTCCTCAACAGCTAGATGATTGTGGTCCATCCTACACTTACAGGTACTCTAGAGTTCATCATGGCGGGTGCCACGCTGCCATTTGGGATGGTGTGTGATGTACTCAGCGGCCTCCAACACAATACGCATAAACTCCCACACGTCAAAGGAGTAGTTGGTAAACTTGGGATGGTCCCCAAGGGTGGGATGATGGCCCTAAGAAAAAGGATGTGAGAAAATATATACAGTAAAAAGTCTGCCAATTTGAGAGTGTGTGTTTGTTTTTCAGGCAGATAATAAGAGAATAAAAATGAGTAATTGAGTCTGTACATTTTTTTCCCATCCTGCTTCTGTAACAGCACATAATAAACTGTGTGCATGTAAATGTGTGTGTATATGTGAGAAAGGTGAGATGAATCCAGGCAGCTTTCGCTGAGGTACTGGGGCACTAATGGCTTGTACGGGAGTTTCTCTACCTTGTCCTGTGGGAGCACTTTGTCCATTTTCTGCCAAGTCACATATCGAATGCCACGCAGACGAGCCAAATCTCGATAGCAGCTCTCATCCTGACAGTTATATCTGAGAGGGACAGATGCAGACACTTTTCTCTTGTTCTCTTCCATTTTTTTCCCCCTCCCTCTTCACTCTCCCTGCCATTCATGAAAATCCACCCAAAACTGTACACAATGGCTGGTACACACATACAAACAAAGACGTTCCCATCAGCTCCCCTGCCAAGGACTGCCAGGTGTGATGAATGCCTGATTAATTAGGCAGTATTTCACGGTCATACACTGAGTGGCTTAGAGGTACTTTGGAAAGAGCACAGTGCCAAACCAATTGCTCTCCCTGCTCCACAGCTCCACCAGACTTTCACTCTCAAACATAAAAAAAAAACATCACTCACAGCTCAAAAATGACACCCCAGTCAGGGGAGGAAGAGGAGGTGTGTGAGACCAGCCCCGTGCATCCCAATAAAGATATCAGAGTTGTGTGTGATCCTCAGTTGCTCCAGGAAAGGAACATCCCTATAAGACAGACAGGAAGTAACACATCTGTCTCCTTCACTTTGTAAACACTGTCATTTATTCTTACAGAGAAGTGTTCCATCTCTGAACAACACCAAGAAGCTCTGAACAGCTCCAAATACTTAGATGGTGAGGACTCTTTAACTCACTTGAATTTGTAGTCCACCACAGTGACCTCTAGCAGAGGCATGGTCTTGAGGGCATTTACCAGCTGTAACAACAACAGAGGCCAATGTTCTGTGATCAATGAGAGAGCAGACATATATGGGTGGTGGCAATATAAATCACAAGCCTTTTTATTTGTACCGTTTATAGCAAATAAGATTTTAAATAGGAATATAACAAGGGTGTGCAGTAAATCAATCATGGATATAGGTGGAAGGGAAGGGGTGGGGGAGTGGGAGAGTTGCATAAGAAAAAAAATGGAAAGAGAGGAAAAGAGGGGGAGAAAGGAAATTAAGGACAGGAATTAGAGAGCAGGGTTGAGAGTATGGAAGGAGTATGGAAAAGGAGAGAGGGAACTCACCTCCACTTGGTTTAGTATCCTTCTGTATTCTGTGCTGCGTGCCAGCAGGGTGACACGAACATGCCCCTCCTGAAAACAGCAATGCACCCAATACTCAATCAGCCAAGGACACAAAGATAGGCAGCCAGGAAAACATGGTGCTCATTCAAAATAACCTCTGTAGTTCAACATCAAATGTCTCTTATATAGACCACAGGAGTCCAGATACATTTTCTAAAATCTCATTTAACGTCACTTCTGAAGAGGTAAGTGTTTTAATAAGAGTAGTTTGCACAATCAGTAGACAAATGCCTCTGTTCTTGTAGTCTTTACTGCCACCTTGTGTTCAGAAAGAGTATTTAGTGCTTCACTATGCTTAAATCAAAGCAATAGCGCAGGCTCTTTATGTGTGCATTCATCTATACACAATAACTCCAGTTTACCAGACTTAGCAGCAGTGTGCATACATGCATTCAACACAGATCTAATTTCCCATTTTTGACTTAATAAAGACAAATTTAAAGCATACTGAAAAAATTAGCTACTGAGAAAAAAATAGACTTAAGTAAATTACATAGAGGGGGAGAGACTGAAAGGGATGATGAAGGCGAATGAACAGTACACAACTGAGGAAAGTAGTAGTGACACTAACTAGTTAAGGCCATTAATCGAGTGATGAAAGGAGGAGCTGCAGAGAGAGTCAGAGCTTGAAGACCTCTCATTCAGTAGCTGGCCTCGTATCTCCAGCAGCCCCATGTCGTGCTGCATATTGCATATTTTGCATATTGAATATGCACAAGAATATGGATGGGGTGATCTTTTCTTGAGTTTATTACAGAAATGAGAAGGTGGACAGATGAGCAGTGAATAGTAACTCTATATTGCACATAGCTACTGACAGTGCTCCCTCACATATTGCGTGTAATTTACTGTAATACAATTACAAGCCCTGTCAGTAAAATGAAATTAGTCCTTAAATTCAACAAGTAAAAGTTGGTAAACTATACCAAAGTATAGTCATAAAGAACCAAACTTATAAAATAAGTTTCCAGCTGTCCAAAGTGTTATTAGTAAAAGCACACAAAAGCACTCTGGTAGTCTAGCACTGTGGCTTTAAAACTTTGTGTTAAAGGAACACCAAGAATCAAGCTCAAATCTCAAGACATGCCTGCCAAAAAGTACTTGAAATATTATCAATTTTTTTCCCCTCCTCTGTTAAACCCAAAGAGAGGAGCACTCCATGCACTGTTCAAGAGAGACAAAACTTCCTGTTGGTCTGTATGTCAACCCAAGTCAGTAACGGCATGATCCTGCAGTAGGTAGAGGTGAAAAAAGCAAAACATAAAAACAGCTCGTCTATACTAACTTAGTGAGAACTCACTGATATGAACTTCATTGTGAGGCCCATACGAATCTCTGATCGCCACTTTCCCGCTCTCAGGGTGAACGTTTCTTTTGACGGCTTCTGATTAAATTGGTCTCAGAACCAGTGATAGGCCTTGATGTCTGCCACACATTGAAAGTGTTCAAAACTCTATCTTAATGTCTGAAGTGTTGCTAGTGGAGCAGCTGATACCAGTGGGAACATGTCAATGGAGCCCTGTTACAAAGCCATCTGGATTGTCACTGAATCTTGCCTTGACTGTTTTGTCAGACAAAGGATAGCGCTTATGCACCAAATGAACCTATATTACTCCTCCTTTTTTCTTTTTTTTCTTACAAGCATGGAGAATGAATGGCTCCACTATTGAACAAGCACCTCTAAGCACCTCTTTTGAAGAAGACTCAGTTTTTCCTCAGCATGGAAGTGACATTTATTTTCCAGAAGACCAATCCATTACTTAGCATACTGTTAGTGTTGGATAACTTCTGAGTGCAACTGACTTATTTTGTCACCCTGAGACCATCACAGAGGCAATTTTTTTTTATGGGGCAGAGCACAATGTGTTTTTTCTTCTTCTTTTTTTGTTTGTTTTAGTTGGTGGGTCTCCTGGCATTTGGTTCCATCCATGTTAATACGGTTCCATTTTAAAGTATACATTTTTTTTTGAGTCTGGCAAATTCAGCCCTCAGGAATGGATTTTTTTTTTTTGCATGGACATGGACCAGAAAGCGCTGCTGACTTTGCTGTCCTTGGTATCAGCTGTTTTGCAGCCAAACCCAAATATATACCACAGCGGCCTACTTGCGCAGCAGCAAAGACATTACAAGACCAATGTGCAACAAGGGTTATTTCCAGCAAAAACTTCCCTCATGAAGTAGCATTTTCAATAATATGAAGTTATCCCAAGACACACCTGTCCTCTACTTGCCACTACTGAATCACATTAGTTTTTCTTGGCACACCTTTTGGGAACCACTTATCTCTTACCTCTGAGTCAGTAAACCTAGTTTTGTCTGCCTACTGGTGTATGCTAACATCAGTATTTGAAACTATGATTCAGTGGACACAGTGGAATGTATTAAATGATGATCAATAAGGGTGAGTGGCTTTGAAACATCTCTTTGTTTTGGTGTTTGCCTCTGTAATCTTACTCTCCTCCACCTCTCACTCCCATCTTCACCTCATACGTCAAAACAGTCAATCTTGACCAAGCTTTCCCATACTTATTCTTATTTTGCACTTTTGCATATCCTGCATATCCTGTTGCTGATATTTGCTGATACCTGGCTGCATCATGTTTTAGAGAGAATTCCTGAATGAAACCAAGCCAAAGGCACGGGACAAGCACCTGGCAGTTCAAGTCAAATCTCAACAAGCCCTATCTAAATCTAAATCTAAAATTACTCTTATCTGCGTCATGCTCACCTGTGTGAATACACTCAGCTAAATCATCCTCATGAGTCTGAGTCTGCTTTTGGGTCCAAACCTAATCCATGAAAATAGCATGACTCAATATAATGGACCCAGAAGATTCAAAGCCAGATTCCAGCATGTCATTCACAATGAAAAAAGAAAGATGTTATTAAACAAGCTCCAGAATCTACTTGATAGTAATAGACTTCAATGCTCAACTCGCCTCCTGTATAAACAAGAGCCCTTCCTGAACAATATTTTCCATCCATGTCAAATTCCCACACTCTCAAGTCAGCCTTGCCCCACCCCCAATATGTTCCTACAAGCGTGAGTCATAACAGCCCTTTATTTAGTTCTATTTAGTTCCTTTCAAAACTTCCTTAACACTGCTTCCTGGTCTTTGAGTGGTTGCTAACTTGTAAGCATTCAAGCACTGTTAGCATGATGAACCTGTTCAAGACTGGGAGAAAATTGTGTGCAGGTGCCAATCCAGGATCTGTTCAGCCTACATGGACTTAATGGCAGAGATGCTCCATGTTTGATCAGAGAACAGACACAGCCCAACATTTCTTTTCACTGCGCACTTGGGATAACACAGTGTAGCAGAGATTCAGATATGTTAATGGACGCCTGCTCCTGATTGTGAGCTTTTCAGAACACCTCAAATGAAAATGTCAAGGATGAACTGGCCTCACAACGTTTTGTGAGTTGACAAAGCCGCTGAAAAGATAAGGAAGGACATCGTGAACCTACAGAACCTGTCTTTGCTTCTTCTGTTGACTATAAGCTATGAAAGCTTGCTTTATTTCTCTTGTTGCTACTTTTGCTATCAGAACATAACGGGTGCAGAATAACAAAAACACACCACAAAAACAGAGGTACTTTATCAAAAAAGTTACTTCCAGCACAAACTAGTTTCACTGGTGACCTGAAGATGAGGGTTTTAAAACTAACTTCAGTTAAACTTTAATGTTCCCTGACTGAACAGTAGATGTGAGAAGGCACAAAACCCACCCCGCTATATACTCAGAAATCCAACATAAACTCAAAGCCTTCTGGTCAGGAACATTTGGCTTGTTGTTCAGTTTTGGCTTTTATTTGATGATTAATCACATACTTAACAAGAACTAAGTCTGAACACTCTGAGCCCTTGATTGGTTATTGATTCAGCAGTCTGGCTAGGTGGCTTGGTTAATCATATGTAAGCCAAATGTATCTTAAATACAAAGCAATTAGAAACACCTTCTGCACTGAAAAAAAAAATGAAGTCACTTCAAAATCAGACAATTCAAAAGTTTGCAATTAAGGACATTTAAAATAAATAAATAAATAAATAAATAAAAATATCTCTATGTTCACAAATTTTGAACATGATGGTTTGTCCCGAGCGAAGAAAAGAAATCCCATTGCTTTACTGGAGTAGATGAGTGCCCATCTCCTCTGACAGTCTATTAGTTGGATTGATGAGGCCATCCAAAATAAAGCAACCTTTGCAGTTTAGACTTGTACGTATTGTGAAAATCGAAGTGGTATATAATATATGTGGTGAGTGTCCATGATCATTTGTCTATATGCGCCCTGTCATGGACTGGCAACTTGACCAGGGTGTACCCCTGCCCTCTGGCCAAATATAGCTGGGATGGGCTCCGGCAGATCCCCGTGACCCTGCACAGGGATAAGCGAGTACAGATGTAAAGGATGGATGGACGGATAGAAAATATCCGTGTTATACCAACAGAGGGTAGTGGTGCAGATGTCAAAAACAGCTGACCACAGATGGATAAGCATGTGTTGCTGTAACAAGAGTGGTGTACCAGTAGGTACTTATTTATTACAATGTCATTAATGAATTAGTATATTGGTGAGGAATATATTCAGGTAAGAGAATGTCTGGACTAAATGATAAATACCAAGATGAACTTTCAGAGCGCACATTTTTCAGCTGTATTATAAGGAAATGGAAGTGTTTGGGAACAACAGCAACTCAGCCATGAAGTGGTAGGACACGTAAACTGATGGAGCGGGTCAGCAGATGCTGAAGCGGGAGTGTGAAGAGGTCACCAACTTTCTGCAGAGTCAATCACTACAGACCTCCAAACTTCAGATTACCTCAACAACAGTGCAGAGAGCTTCATGAATGGGTTTCCATGGTGGAGCAGCTGCATCCAAGCCAGACATCACCAAGTGCAATGCAAAGCGTCGGATGTAGTGGTGTAAAGCAGCCACCACTGGACTCTAGAGCAGTGGAGGAACGTTCTCTGGAGTGATGAATCACACTCCTCTATCTGGCAATCTGATGGAAGAGTCTGGGTTTAGTGGTTGCCAGGAGAACGGTACTTGTCTGACTGCATTGTGCCAAGCGTAAAGTTTGGTGGAGGGGGGATTATGGTGTGGGGTTGTTTTTCTGGAGCTGGGTTGGTCCCTTAGTTCCAGGGAAAGGAACTCTGAATGCTTCAGCGGACCAAGACGTTTTGGACAATTCCATGTTCTCAACTTTGTGGGAACAGTTTGGAGCTGGCCCCTTCCTCTTCCAACATGACTGTGCACCAGTGCACAAAGCAAGGTCCATAAAGACATGGATGGAAGAGCCTGGTGTGGATGAACTTGACTGGTCTGCACAGAGTCCTGACCTCAACCTGATAGAAGACCTTTGGGATGAATTAGAGCAGAGACTGAGAGCCAGGCCTTCTCAGCCAACATCAGTGTGACCTCACAAATTCACTTCTGGAAGAATGGTCTAAAATCCCCATAGACACACTCCTCAACCTTTGTGGACAGGCTTCCCAGAAGAGTTGAAGCTGTTCTAGCTGCAAACGTTGGACCCATGTCATATTGATTAGGAATGGGATGAACTAAAGCTCATATGAGTCAACCGGAGGTGACTGAATACTTTTGGCAATATAGAGATGTCAAAGATGAAAATATATAAGGAAACTGACATCAAGTGAGTGTGTGCATGGCTGTACACCAACGCACAGCACCTACATCATAAAGTTGGCAGAGAGACACGACTGTGGTAGGGCATATACAAATTGGAAACAAGTCCAGGGATGAAATCTGAAAACTGTCAAAATGGGGTGCCATAAATAACCTCTCACTCTACAACACCAATAAATATGAGATCATCAGCTTCCAGAAGAAGGAGGAGGAACCTGCGCTCATATCTATTAGAGAAGACATAGTGGAGAGAGTGTCTCGCTTCAAATTCCAAGGCACGCACATCTTCCAGGACCTCACCTGGACGTTTGATTATGATTGTTCTTGTGAAGAGGACTCAAAGCATCTCTCTTTCTTAACAACATGAGGGAGAGCCAACCTGTGCAAGTGGCTCTTGGTATCTTTTCATTGCTGCTCCGTGGAGAGCATCATCACCTATGCCATGCTGCTGTGGTACCACAGCTGCTCTGCAGCTGGCATAAAGCCTCCTCAGAGCATCAACTCCGCCAACCACCAACACCCTGCCTTCCCTGGAGGATATGCAGTATACAGAACCCGCTGTCCACTTATTTATTGTCCCTGCTATGTGGGAGATGCACCAAATTTCATTATACAATTCTGAAATGACAATAAAAGCATTCTAATCATAGTTCTTACTAATAACAACATTGTGAGGAACTGATTGTTTGTTTCAAAACATGAGATTCATCAGTACCTTTAGTTCAAACGGTTAAAGTGTTAAAAAGTCTTTGTGCACCCGTAATATAAATAAACGTTAATTAATATATATATGATTATATTATTAAAGCAGCTGATATGTTTCCATAAAGACGTTCTTCCTACCTTTGGCTTGTTTTGTGGAATGTTTAATCGATGCAGGATGTGCTGAGAGAAAGCCCTAAACATCCCTTCAGAGTAGCAGTCTGAGATCTAGAATCAGCAAAGTATGTAAAGGGTCAATTTCATTCAAATATGCATGACATGTTTGATCAGTTCAAAATCAGCTGCTTTGTTTTGTTTTCTTAAAATGTGTACACATTTGTTCAAAAATATGTCTTTCGAAAAGGTAAGTCTGTCTCTAAAATGAAGTGAAGACCAGTTGAACCTAACCAATCCAGGCCACACCTACAGTGCCTTGTGAAAGTATTCAGCCCCCTTGAACTTTTCAACCTTTTGCCACATTTCAGGCTTCAAACATAAAGATATCAAATTTCAATATTTTGTTAAGAATCAACAACAAGTGGGACACAATTGTGAAGTGGAACAAAATTTATTGGATATTTTAAACTTTTTTAACAAATAAAAACTGAAAAGTGGAGGCATGCAATATTATTTGGCCCCCTTGCGTTAATAGTTTGTAGCGCCACCTTCTGCTGCAGTTCCAGCTGCCAGTCTCTTGGGGTTTGTCTCTATCAGTTTAACACATCCAGAGACTAAATTCTTGCCCATTCTTCCTGTAAAACAGCTGGAGCTCAGTGAGGTTGGATGGAGAGCGTTTGCGAACAGCAGTCTTCAGCTCTTTCCACAGATTCTGGATTGGATTCAGGTCTGGACTTTGACTTGGCCATTCTAACACCTGGATACGTTTATTTGTGAATCATTCCATTGTAGATTTGTCTTAATGTTTAGGATCATTGTCCTGTTGGAAGATAAATCTCCGTCCCAGTCTCAGGTCTTTTGCAGACTCCAACAGGTTTTCTTCCAGAATGGTTCTGTATTTGGCTCCATCCATCTTCCCATCAATTTTAACCATCTTCCCTGTCCCTGCTGAAGAAAAGCAGGCCCAAACCATGATGCTGCCACCACCATGTTTGACAGTGGGGATGGTGTGTTCAGGGTGATGAGCTGTGTTGCTTTTACACCAAACATATTGTTTTGCATTGTGGCCAAAACCAGTTTGATTTTGGTTTCATCTGACCAGAGCTCCTTCTTCCACATGTCTGGTGTGTCTCCCAGGTGGCTTGTGGCAAACTTTAAAAAATACTTTTTATGGCTCTCTTTAAGAAATGTCTTTCTTCTTGCCACTCTTCCATAAAGGCCAGATTTGTGCAGTGTACGACTGATTGTTGTCCTCTGGACAGACTCTCCCACCTCAGCTGTAGATCTCTGCAGTTCATCCAGAGTGATCATGGGCCTCTTGGCTGCATCTCTGATCAGTCTTCTCCTTGTTCCAGATGAAAGTTCAGAGGGACAGCTGGGTCTTGGTAGATTTGCAGTGGTCTGATACTCCTTCCATTTCAATATGATTGCTTGCACAGTGATCCTTGAGATGTATTAAAGCTTGGGAAATCCTTTTGTATCCAAATCCAGCTTTAAACTTCTCCACAACAGTATCTGGGACCTGCCTGGTGTGTTCCTTGGTCTTCCTGATGCTCTCTACACTTTAAACAGAACCCTGAGACTATCACAGAGCAGGTGCATTTATACGGAGACTTGATTACACACAGGTGGATTCTATTGATCATCATCAGTCATTAAGGACAACATTGGATCATTCAGAGATCCTCACTGAACTTCTGGAGTCAGTTTGCTGCACTGTAAAGGTATGTAAAGGGGCTGAATAATATTGCATGCCCCACATTTCAGTTTTTTATTTGTTAGAAAAGTTTAAAATATCCAATACATTTTGTTTGTATTCACGATTGTGTCCCACTTGTTGTTGATTCTTGACAAAAAAATTAAAATTTTATATCTTTATGTTTGAAGCCTGAAAAGTGGCAAAAGGTTGAAAAGTTCAAGGAGGCCGAATACTTTCGAAAGGCACTGTAGATACTGTACAACCAGCAGCAGCATCCTTATCTTCATGGAATGAATATTATATAAGCTTAGGCATTTCTCTAGTCATAGAATCTCACATACAGACTCCTGCAGTGCACTTCCAAATGTGAGCACATGAATATAAACATGGCATATGCTGCAGGGGTAATCAGCATCAGCTTGAAGCTCACCAAGCAATATTTCACACCTCAAGGCTGGAACCATGGAGCCACAGGACAACATATATTTATATGGTGCCATCTTTATAGTTATCTCCTTGGAATTATCATTTAAATAGCATTAGCACATAAGAGTTTGCCGACATTTTTAATATATTACATAAATATTTGATATAAATTGCATTTTTTTGACTGAACCAAATATCTTTGTGTTTGTGGTGAATAAAAATTGAGAAAATAATTAATAAACCAAAATGAGAGCATTTCTTAAATTAAGTAACTGAAGCAGTGCTTAATAACAGAAATCAATAGAGCAAGAAATCTTATCCATGAATGCAAACTGTGTGTGTGTCTGTTACATTTATGACTGCTGCAAATGACTCAAATAAACTAACTGGCCCACTGGCCAGAGTTTAAATTTAAAGTGCTGCATGGTTGCTGCTTCATGGCTCAGTAGGATTTCATTTTGGTGCTTATGTAACATTGACTGGCAGGGTTCTTTGTTTTGTTTCATTTTGAATTGTTTTTTTAGTAATTACAGTGCTAATAATATTCTCCACTTCCTACTGATCTAAAGTTGTATTAGGTTACTTCCATGCATTCAAACAAGAGAGATTAAAAATGACAGTTCATGTTTTTTATCAATGTGTTTATCTATCGGTTAAATAAAGGAATGCAAAATATATCAAATAACAATGCATAAATCCTACATAAATCCTGCATCTAACATAGCAATAATAACAACACATATAAGAAACTGCAGAGAAAAGTGTTAAGTCCACATTCATACACAGTATACACACACAGTTATTAACAGGTGGCCTGTAAGAAAAGACAAGTTTTAAATCTAGAAACAGTTGCACCTGATTTCAGGTCAGCATGCTGCTTGTTCCAGATAGCTGGACTACAGTAACCACAAGGCCCTCATCATTCCTGGATCGAATTCTGGGAACAGCTAATAGGCGTGAAAATGATGTCCTGAGACTACTGATGAGGTTATAAGTAAGTTAGACAGTAAGTAAGTCAGACATGTAGCAGAAGGTCCAACCATTAAGGACTTGTTAGGCAAGGAGGAGGATTTAAATAATTTCTATGAAAATATGAATTTCTCAGTTAATTAGATTCGTGTTGGTAGCAAATGGCTCAATAAATCAGATGCTTTCAGACCCCTGGTGGCCCCAGACTGAGGTTAAGTTTTTTTTTTAAGGCTTATTTGATTTACTTTTCATAATATATTTATCTTTCACAAATCTTTGCACAATATTTAATCATGTTACTTTAAAAACTAACTACAAACTGAAGCTATCAGATAAATAACAAAAACATAATAAATAAAAAGCACACTTGGGTTTTGTATTTCACTGTTGTGCGTACTTAAAAGTCTTTCATATTGTTTTTTCCCAAAATTCACCAAACACACACACAAACAGTCATACATGCATGAGGGGTAACTTACAAGAGGCGTGTATTATAAAAAAGGCCGTATCTCATCCTCGGAAGAAGAGAGAAGAAGGAATCCCTGAAGCATATCTATGGATAAATGTGAACAGATATATCAGGTAGGCATTCAGCGTGGAACACAGTAACTTCATGTTACTTGATATATAAAGTAATGTACAATGTAAACCAAACAAATATAGTGTCCATGTACGCATACTTGCTGGAGATATTGAGATTCTTTAAACTTTTTTACACATTCTTGGGTATCTGTGAACAAGTTGGCAGCATACCAATTAATATAAAGTCTATTTACTCCTGCAGTGTTGCTCTCAGACACAATTCACAAACTTAAATTATGTCCTTTTAGCTGGATTTTAAATGAATGAAAATTGAGTGTCTGGAGGATAACGTTATTTCTTATCTATTCTGCCATGTTTGGTTAAATATTCCAAGTCTAAAGACGTGATAAATGGTCAGAAAAGGGTTAACTGCCCACTCTGGATTGGAAATAAGTGTCTGCCTCAAAGTATCTCTGTTTCTTGTTCATATGTTTCAGTCCTCACCTATTGTCATAAGCTGTGGCTAGTGACCAAAAGAATGAGCAAATACAGGCACCCAGCCACCCAGCCATTCAAAGAGCTCACCCTAAGGGACACACTAAGCCCACCCCTGTCATCCAGGAGGGACTCAGATTAGAGCTGTAGCTCCTCCAGTCCGGATGCTTTTGGCAGCTGATGAAGATGCCTTCTGGAAACCTCCAAAAGGAAGAGCTTTGGACACCTCCATATAGACTTACTGGAAGAAAAGAATGATAGCCCTCTTGGTTTGGGAACACATTGGTGTTCCCCTGACAGAGCTTGCTGGAGACAGGAAGGTCTCAGAATCTCTGCCCATGATCCGGTCCCAGAATAGGTATGGATCGTTCATTTTGTGTTTTTGTGAATAAACACACACTTTCCCTGTGACAGGGGAAAGATGTCCAGCTATGATGCCTATTACCGCACCGAAATGGACTTGTATAAACTATAAATGAGATGACCTTACAGAAACCCACCACCCAAAGGTGAACTTCTACCTACTCTTTTTGAATCATAGCTCTTCAGGTGGATGATGCCATAGTCTGTGAAGGCCCTCCATGTTTCACTGAAGAGATCTCCATAATCATAAAAACTCTGGTAAAAGACAGAGGAAAGGAGGAAAAACAAACAAAACACAAATGAATGAGGAGAACTACAAATAACAACTACAAAATCTAAATGAATAAGATCCACTTTCAGTTCCTATCCTTTACTGTGCCCCTTTTATATACCTCAAAAAGAAACACACATGTATTCATTAGGGGGGGAAATGCTTGGAAAATCCTACCCTGTGATTAAGTTTAAGAGATAATTGAAAGAGTGGGAATGAATGAAAGTGCAAATTACACACTATTACAACTATTTGCTATTTTAGTGGTAATAACAGACATTTCACTTTCGAGGTTTCACTTTCATTAGTGTGTTTTGTTTAACACACTTTCATTAACAAAAAAAATCAATTAAGCACTCAAGTTCATAAAAATACTAGTAGGAGGTATCAAGTACCCACCGTGTCCCACATGACAATGTTGATATCTGAACTGAAAGAGTTGTTAATGTGCTGGGAGATGTAGAGGTTGACAAAGTCACAGAAATGATGGTACATGTTCACCCCTATTAGAGAAAAAAAATACTATTATGTTCTGCCATAACAACTGAAAGAGAACAGGCGAAACGTTTATCTGTTAAGCCAGATGACTGATAAAGCACACACACTGAAAGCATGAGACGACTGCAGAAACATCCTCATTTAGAATCTAGCCTCATTTAAACGCTGTGTACTAGTGCTGGGCAATATGACGATATATATCGTGGGGACAATATAAAAGTGTATATCGTGCCATTTCTCTTCTATCGTTTCTATCGTTTCTAACCTAATTTTATCAATTATTACAGCAAATATGTAATTAAATAACCTGCAACAATAAATTTGATAGAATCATATCTACTTCTACAAAGTAGCCTTTTATGTTTGCACTTTTATTCATGGTTAATGCCTTAAACAGAGTTCTCTTTAACCCTGATGTTTACTTTAGACACTTTATATTGGTTTGCAAACTTTGCACTACAAGGTTACAGATTTCAGAAAGTTGAAAAATAATTTGTGTTTATTTTTTATAGTTGAACTTCAGTGCAAAAATGTGTTTTTCCTCTCAGAAACTGTTGTGCAGTTTAAAAAAAATGTGAAAGCTACTGTACCTCTGTACCTACCTGTTTTTGCTGCACTAAAATGTATGTTTGTGACAGTTCAGCTAAATGTCAAAATAAAGTTGAAAAGTAAGCAATGAAATTTTTGTCAAACTTTTCAGAGAATAACTGAAAACATACTTTATTATGGTATATCGTGATATATATCGTTATCGTGATATAAAATAGTCCATATCGTGATATATGATTTTTTCCATATCGCCCAGCACTACTGTGTACGCAGAAGAACATGTATGTTGTTTCTTCTGAAAAAGCATGAAGAGTAAAGATTTAACTGTTAGGACAGCAAGGCTTTAAACTGAGAGGAAATTTTACTTACCAGCATCGAGTTTCATGAAAACAGTAGGTTTTTCAATAATGATGTCACAGTGTCCATCTTTTATGGGATGGAAGTTTAATTCTGTGTATTCCTGTAGTTCAGCATACCTACAATACAAAATCAATTTAATACTGTAAGTAGAACTTAAAAGATGGCAAAAGTAACAAAATATTGAGAACGAAGGTTTGTCGTTCTAAGTCTGAATTCTAATTCAGAAGAATCTTTGATTGTTTCTCTCTTTTAGTTCAAACAGGCTGAACTCAACAAGTCTGACAATGAACTGACTTCTTTATTCGTTTTTTTGTTTGGTAGCTGCGCTCTTCTAATATCAGACTTCTAGCTTCACCATTCAACACCAAATTCCAAATGGAGGGCAACAGAGCATTTGAATTAACATAAAGGTAATCAAATACCTGAGGCTAAATAAATTAAAAAATAAAAAAAACTACGATAATGTAGAGAAATCATCTCTCCAAATGTCTTATGATCCATTAACTGTGTAACTTCCTCATTTCTTTCTTCAAAGCCTGAAGGTTTAGTGTTAGTATATGAAAGACTTTAGTTCCTATTAGGCAGCTTTGCCACAAATTTCAACTGAATGTGGAAAAAAAAGACAAACTGTTTCAAAGACCCATCTGATAACCTTTGTGAGGCTTTGTCTGAAAACCACATGATCACATTTCTGTTGACTGTGAAACATGTTTTAGTTTATCCAAAAAATCCCTCATATGCTAAGATGCACCGATGCATGCTGGGAACTGATGTCATGGGGTGCAGAGAAGTCAGCTTAATCCAATAACAATAAATAAAAAGAAATCTATTAATTCACCTGCTGATGCTGGTCCTCGAGGACTTTAGCATCAGACTACACAGGTGATCGACAGATTTTGCAAAACAGATTTTGCAAGCCACATTTAAAAGCATTTTTTTTTTTGTTGTTCTCACGCCCTCAGACACACAAGAGAACCCCTGAATCTATTGCAAGACCAAAATGCATATATATTTGACCTTTAAAAAAAGCTTTTGAAAAAATGATGCCACTAACCATTAATATATACGCACACAGTTGTTGAAAAATAAAAAAATAAAATAAAATCACAAATATAAGCCTTTTTTTTAAACAATCATATAGATTCCAAGGGCAAAATAAGTGTAAGAATGATTGAAAACAGCATAAAATCTGCATGTCGAGTTCGCCGGTGGTTAAGATACAGTGTTCAGTGGGAAGTAGCCTTTAAAGCTGACCAACTACGGACCCATTTTCTGATACCTACGTAGTCAACTGAAGCACAGTAAGTGAGTGTGTGAATGTACTGTCTCACCAAGACTGCAGAGGACTTTTATGATCTCCTTCAGCACTAAGTGCTTGCTTGTTCAGTTTGCAATGTCCACCAATCTCCCCCCTGTGGATGAAGTCCTCTTTGTACCTGTAGCATAACCACAGCAGTTTCCAGTCAATGTTATCAGTGGCACCACTTACTTCTTTTTCTTTTCTTTCATGTTTATCACACTGACCTTTCATGACTTCGACGTGGCTTCCGCAAGTCCAGGTACAAATTTGTTGCTCGACAGAATCTTGTGTGTCTACTGCATTTTAATGATGAATCCCCCTTAAAAATGGTACCATGGGAAAAAAAATCATCTTTAACTGGCAAGAACAATTTCTAGACTTCAAAGATTCAGAAAATCCTCTCTATCCTACCTATACTGCAACCTCTGAACAGCAAAATATGTCAGCTCCATTGTTTGTAGCCTCTTTTGCTGAACATTTTGTCTATTTCTATCTGTTGTTTCTTCCTGTTGACTCAGGAGGCCCGTGGGAACTAAGGAAACGAGCAGACTTACGGGCTCGCTGGGCTTGCAGAGGGTTTTCAGCTCAGAGAGGCGCTCTTTGACGTAGCCGAAATCAGCCTGCTTCCAGAAAACTTCCCTGGCTGCGTCCAATGACCGAGCCCTGACAGAGATTTAGACAGATCAGCAAAGCAACTGTACAACTATAACGGGACCACAAAGGTACAGACATAGACGCGCACAATTTGCAAAGATGTGTACAGTGTAAAGTTTTTCTCCTTGTTTGACTGAAAGGAGTTTCCTGTTTAGTTCAGTTAGGGTTCCTGATCTTTTTTTTTTTTTAAAAAAACATCAGAATAATTAGTGAGATCTTTTTTTTTTTAGAAAATTCTTTCATCAAAGTCAAAAGCTTATACAGTGGAACATTATACATAATACTTTAATGGCTCAAACGTTCTGGGTAATTCTCCATCCAGCTTCTCACAATGTCTTGCTCTAATTTTTGGCCCCTCATTCCTCCTGACAGAGCTGAGTCCAGTTTGTAGACCTTCTTGCTCAAACGTGCCTTTTCAGCACTGCCCTTGAACTTTTTACAGAGTTGAGGTCAGGGCTTTGTGATAGCCACTGCAATATATTCACTTTGCTGTCCTTAACTCACTTTGCAATTAAGGTGGAGGTACTTTTGGGGTCATTGTCCATTTGGAAGACCCATTCAACCCCAACCTTTAACTTGTTTGGTTCATGTCTTGAGATGCAATAAATCTACAGTCTCCTTTCCTTGCAAACCCATTTAATCCTGTGAAGCGCACTAGTTCGTCCTGCAGCAAAACATCCCCACAGCACTGGCTTTCTCGCGGCTTGTGAGCATTTCGGGCATCTGGAGATTTTACCCAAAGACAAACCAGACTAGTGAAGGCCCAAAATTCTTTATCCAATGTCTTGGTTGACTTCTCTTGATTTCCCCGTGTTATATAACGATGCCTGAAGACGTGCCTTGAAATCCACTCACAACTGTGCCTCGAATTTATTCAGATGATGTTAGTTTGTGCGAAGCTTCAACTGCCAAAACACCATCGTGTGGAATTTATCAATTTATTTCAGGACACTGAAAGCTTTGTTCAGTTTAGTGTATGTAAACTTCTGACTTTAAAGAAAATTATTAAAACATCCACAATTATCAACAATACAATTATCTCATTATTCTAAAATGTTACAACAACAACAACAATCCTAACTGACCTAAAACAGTAAAACAGGAAAATTCTTTTGTCAGACAAAGTTGAAAAAAAAAAGTTGTTTTTTTTTTGTAAGGGGTCTGAAAATGTATGAGCACAACTGTATAAACCAGTTTTTACTCTGGATTAATGTCCTTCAGATAAAATCAAGCCCACTAAACACCTGACATGTTGTGAAAGAATGCTAAAAGGATGGGTGGAGTAAATTATGGACCACATAAAAGGTCTTATGAATGTGATTAAATTACCATCCTGAGTCAGCTTTGGTACAAACAGGATAGCTGAAGCGTTTCCCTGGATCACAGTTCTTCTCATATCCCCAACAGGCAAACAGTTCCTGCAGTGCATCCTGTTGGAAGAAATAAATAAACATCTTTTAGTGTTAGCATATCCAAGAATATATGTAAAAACTGAAAGGTTATATGCAGTGATGGAGGCACAAGTTTACCATTACAGTTAATCCTTTTCATACATTAATTTAAAACTGTGATACATTAATATATCATTTCACTTCATGAATTAATTAAGTATTATATTGTAATGCAGCACTTATTCAAAGACCAATAACATACAGATCAGCATGAAATTAAAATGTGTTCCACGGAAATGTGCTGAACTGAACTGGCAGCTACAACAAATGTAAAGTTCTCAGGTAGAATATCTGAAATAAAAGTGCAAAAACTGTATAAAAATAAATATCTACAGTACATTAGTCAACCTTTTAAATAAGTTAAATACAACAATGATGAACAGAATTTTTTTAAGGATATTGCAACAACAGAAGCTTGAGTGTTTTTAAAATTGAATATTTGAAATGAGGTATAAATACTGTTAAAAAAAATATTAAAATCAACATTATTACTAAAGATTTTTGTGAACTTCCGGTGATTGTGAAATTCCTGTTGAGATTAATAAAGGTCTATATCTATCTATCAATTCCAGATACCCCTACTGGATTGGATCCGTCCCATTTCCACAAACAATGTTTACATCTCTTTAAAGGAAAACATTTCTTTGTGATGCAGTCAACTTTCATAGCTTCATCAACGTCCCTTTAGTTCCAACAGTGGTCACATTTAATCAGTGCAAAAAAAAAACAGTGATTGTTAAGTCGCTGCTGCTCCCTATTGGAAATGAACAAAGACTAAACGGAGGCAGACACATTGCTGTAATTACACACAGCATGAGGGCTTTTCACAGTCAGCTGAATGACAGGAGCATTGTTGGTCAGAGCGGGGTGTTCCACCGTGCCGGATCATCTTTCTGCGCAGAGCTGGTCTCCACTTTGTTTTACCTCTGCTGATACCCCCTGGGGCAGAACAGAGGCGCATCAAAAATGGCCCACCATTCCACCTCAGGGTTTTTCACATGCAAAACAAAAGTCTTGCCTTGAAAGTGCTGTTTATATGGGGCTAGTGAGACACAAGGCATCGCACCAAGACTGTTTTAACATAGCAACAGCAGAGCAGGGCTCATTACCAAGGACATCATGCTACAAAACCCACATCATAAAAACTCCTGCTGAGTCAAAAGCTCCTGACACAGTTAATGTACTGCCTAAATTCACAGCTCCAGTAGGACAGCAAAACTCAGAGTGACCAGCATGCACTGAAGAAATACTTGAAGACTGACAATAACAGTGGTAGAGTCCATATCTTACTTTAAAAGGACACAGTGGGTCCAGGCGGCATTGCTTGGCAAACTTCTTGTTATTGTAGAGGAAGTAGGGTATGTGCTCCGGCGGCAGGGAGATCCTGCTGTAGTTAAGCAGCGGCGCAGTTGGTTTGAGGTTGGTGTTCTCAGCCGTCTCAGTGGTGACCGCAACAAGAGAAATAACTATGCCCAGCGCTACCAAGAGCACCATAGTCAGAATTACACCAACATGTGAAATAGCTGCCTCTCTTCACAGCCCTCTGTGAGAAGAGAAGAAACAGAGTCAGACTTGCACGCTGTAATCTTGGTTGAAAGCCTAATACCACAGCACAAAAGCATGCGAGCACAAGCAAGTGTGTGGGAACATAGCTCAAGGCGGATCTGAGCTCTCCATAAGGACAGGTCCTGTTGCAGGAAATAACACTGACCTTTTTCCGACTCTTGTCTGAGTAATCATAACTGAGACTGGAGGGGCAAATGAGCACTGCTGACTGGTGTTAATGTGGTCCACGCAGGTGGCCAAAGCGGAACCGGTATTTACACGACACGGTTTAAACTATTTTTCTAAAGGTCTCTAGTGTGTGTGTGCTTTCATAGCCTAGAGCCAATGACATCCTTGGCTCCCAACACCAATGACTGATGACTGAACATTACAGTCTGACCTTTATTAAAACAATAGTCTCAGTGTGCTGCATAACAATGACCTCCAACCCTTTCACATCTGAAGTAAAGGGAAAATAGGAAACTGTGGGCTGCAAGTTAGTCAGCAACAAGTGGCAAAGGTTTAAGTATAAGCACACATTAATTACATGTTTTCTTATTATTACAAAAAGAGGTGAAAGTTAATTGAGAACATTAAATCAAACGTTGTTCTTAACTACAGTCCTCAAATACTTAAGTATTTTCAGTTTTTGACTTCTTTTTTGCAATTCTTTAACATTTCAGAGGGAAATGGTTGTACTCTATACCCCACATTTATCTGACAAAGTCATCAATTGTATTCATTTTACAGTGAATATATTGCACAGTGGGTTATACCACGAGCTGTAGAGTTTCTAAATTAAATGCCAACTTTTCCTGCTTCTGCTGGCTCACAAACAGCAGCTTTGTGGCTTTCACTCGTAATTGAGCTCTTTTCCGTTGTTGCGGTGCCGCTTTTGCTAAATAAAAAGACTTCTTTAACCACAGAAGTGGAGTTTTATAACCTGACAAAAAGAAAAGACTTTACGCTATTCGCTAACGGGGACTAACGGGGATCTTGTGTAGCGCAGCTAAAAATACATTACAATGACGTAAGCATTAGATAATTGGTCAGATGCGGTTCGGTTTACCAGTTTATAGAAAAAGCAGGGCTACTTATAAACAAGCGCTAGTGAAATCAAGCTCTAACGTAAAAACCTGCATTTTTATCATTTTAATTTATTTTCCCTCTCGGGGTCTTACAGAACTATCAACTTCACTGTAAGCTTTTAGTTAGCTTATCGTCAGTAAGTCCAAATAAGTTAGCTTTGTTTTAATTTTGCAAACCACCGGGAGCACCCAGGAGTCAGTCTGGCATTACAGAGAAATCTTCAGATGATCTGTGGGGGTTATAACGCCTTCCTTACGCTTGTCTTTGTCGCGGGTCACTTGAGTGGAAAACACTGGTGAAACTAGTGCGTGGGATGCATTGTGCGCTGGCTAACATCTAAGAGCAAGAAGACTTAATAATTTGATGCGCCGCTAAGGTAGAACAAGAACTAAGGAGGGGAGGGGGAGAGATGTCCACGATACAAAAATAAATTGCATCAAAAACAGACCAGCTGCAGCGTTTGTTTAAATAAATGTGATGAGAAAATGTATGAGAGACAGTTTACCTAAAGAAACAGCCTGCTCTCACCAGACTGAAGCGATGATGTTGCCGGGTGGTCGCCATAACACCGGAAATCTTATACTTAACTGCGTGTAGTGTGAGCTTGAGGCCACAAGGTGGCGCCATTTCCTTTCTTTAGAGTTTGTAACTGCAGCTCATCTCCGGAAGGCCCATCCACCATCCACTAGTAAGGACAGTTTTATAAGATCCATAATATACTACTGAACAGACTTCACATCACAAAACATTCACTTACAGGAAGGCCTTTTATTTTAGTGTTTTACAGCCCTTTCACAACTGTAGCATTTCCCATTGTGGTCAAATAAGATTAACTACTTAACTACTTTATGCACTTTCTCCACTCAAAGACCACGCAGGACCTTAAATATTCATAATTAATAATAAATGTTTTTGAAACTTATTAAAACACTAAAACAACAATATGAATTTGTTCACTTCTTGGAGTTTATTTTGATAGTTTGGTTTAGCAATGAAATAATGTAGCATCTTAAGTGAATGCAAATTAAGTAAAAACTTTTAACATGTGATTTTATATCATGTAAATTAAGACTGAATTTTTCCTGAAACCCAAAGAAATCTTTATTTCATTTACATATGCAAACATTTCAAAAAATCTTCTTCAGGATTTTAATCACAGACTGCTCTTATGTCTACACATTTTGTGATTTGTACAGTTAAGAATACATACACATCTCTTTACAACTGTTTGTTTGTTTACATATCTCCTTAAACCATTCAGAATATGCATTAAGAAATAATGGATGAATTTTCATAGTGCAAAAAACCTTCACCATGTTATATAGTTAAAACACTATATTGACCATCAAAGATGCAATTATGAGCAATGCTAAAGCGAAGTCCCAACAATTTTCAAAGGGATACATGAATCAATGACTATCCTTCACACTCATTCTGTGATGTGCATTATAAGGTTTGCATAATTTCAACATCTCCACTTAAATAGATTATATGATCATTAACTAAATTAAAATACGTTTTAAAAAAAACATCTTGTGTTTAAATTAATCTTCTTTGCTCTGGCTTTGTGTGAACACATCGTCAACTGATTTCAGCCACAGAAGTGAAACAGTGATTGAAACTAGTTTATTTCTGGTTCTGCAACAACTCATCAATCTGGGTTTTATACATATTCTTTACATCTTCAAGGTCCAGTCTGAGTTCCTCTGCTTCCTCAGCCTTTTCTCCATACATCTGCAGAATGGTGTTGTGTCTCTGCTCCAGATCCTGAAATGAAAAGCAGCATAAATTAAGACACCTCAGCAAATGTACCACATCTCTGGTGTCTTACATTCGAATAATGATGCAACACAGACTTTTTGGATAACATTCAATCATCAGTTTCTTTCAAGAGTTTCTTTGTACCTTGAGTTGAATTTTCAGCTTGGGAATGTCCTTCACAGACTCCTCCATCTCATCGTTTTGATTTGTGAGTCGAACCAGCTCTTCTGCCATAACAGACCGACTCCTCTCCAAATTGGCAATCTCAAGCTAATAAAACAGAAGAGAGGAAAGAGCTTCAATAAAGGTATCAGCACATGACTTCTGACATATAGGATAAACATCAAACTAATCAAAAAAAAAAATTGTATGTTGTCAGTAAACACCAATATGAGCTTTGTTACAGAATTACCTGCAGCTGTGCTATTTCTCCTTCTCTCAGTTTGAGTTGTGACTGGAGGTTCTCTATAATACTGGAGCCTCCAGACAGTCTGGCAGCCTCATAGAGGTTTGTCCCACTCACTGACACAGACATAGTCATCGCTCCTAGTGAGTTATCTAATCCGTCATCCTAAGGGAGAGGGTTAAAAAAAAAAAAAAGTATAAAACCAGCTAAACTACCAAAATCCAACCATGCACACATTCATTATCTGAGTCAAAATTTTACTAATTTGAAATAGTGAGATATAAATTCTAACTAGCACTATGAGGAAAGAAGGTTGCACCTGGGACATAATAGACGTGTGGAACCCAGAGTTGTCTGCCCCACTGATGGAGCTGGAGCGGGACAGGGAGGGTGTGGAAGATGCTGGGGGCTCTCCAACAGAGTGGGTCATCACCTTCCGCTCCTTTTAAGGAAGAAAGGAAATGAACAAGTTCAACGGAATGAAATAGATGAAATATAATAAGAGATAAGATTTGTCGTTGATAAATTCTAAAATTGTCTCTGAACCTTTTCTTTGAGTGCTTCTTGTGCTAAGTAGCATTTCTTCTTCTCCTGCTCCACCTTCATCTTCTCCATCTCAAGCTGGTTGACCAGCAACAGCTGGTAGAAGTAGCAAGAGCATGCACATAAGAAAAGGTTTCATAAAAGCTAACGAAACATGTGGAAAAAGTATTATAGTACCTTTTCCTTCTTGGCTTCCTCTTGCAACCGACTGTGCTCTCCTCGCAGATTTGACAATTCAGCATGTTCCCTTCAAGATAAGAAGCAACAATGATGAAAAGTATCAAACACTGAAAATCAGAGGAGTATCTTTCTGAAATAATACCAGTAGCAGCACAACAGTGTTAAACACAGCAATCCAGCTGCATTGCCCACACCCTGAAAGAGCTGTGATTCCTCAAGCAACAAAGAGTTTTTTTGTTTTCTTTTGTCCCTCCATTTCTAAATAGTACCATTTTAAACAAGCAACAACAATTACTTTACCTAAATAAGATTCCAAAATATGAGCAGAAATCTATACGAGCAAAAAAGCAACTCGAGCCAGCCAGGAGTCGAACCTAGAATCTTCTGATCCGTAGTCAGACGCGTTATCCATTGCGCCACTGGCCCTGCCACAAACTTCCTGCCTTCAAACAAAAGCTAATCCTGTGACACAAAGACTATGTTTACACATGAGTGCTCTTCTAGGGAGGGGGTGCCTCAGAGATTTACAAATGTGCTTGTTGTAAAACACAGACCTTGCAGGAATCATTACCATAACAAAGGATTTCTCAAAGCACTTAAGTTTCATAGATCACTCTGAAAACTGATAGATAGATAGATAGATAGATAGATAGATAGATAGATAGATAGATAGATAGATAGATAGATAGATAGATAGATAGATAGATAGATAGATAGATAGATAGATAGATAGATAGATAGATAGATAGATAGATAGATAGATAATTTTTTTTTCATGTGTCTGTAAAAACAACATGTCAAAATAAAAAGATAAAAAACTTAAAAATAAGGTTTTGTGTCACACTATATTGTATCACTGCCATATGAAGCCTCTGCGCAAAAAATACTTGAGAATAGAAGAAAGCAGCAATTCATAATTTAAATTTTAATTGATAATTTCTGGTATCAATGGTAAATACTTTGACTAAATTAAGTTCCCAGTCATTGCACCCATCTTCTTCCCCTTAATCCATAGTCGGGTCGCGGAGGCAGCAGTCCAAACAGAGAGGCCCATACCTCCCTCCCCCCAGCAGCCTCCACCAGTTCCTCTGAGGCGTTCCCAGGCCAGCAGAGAGATGGAGTCTCTCCAACATGGCCTGGAGTCTGCCTCGTGGTCTTCTCCCAGTTGGACATGTCCAAAACACCTCTCCAGGGAGGAGTCCCTAGGGCACCTTAACCAGATGCCTGATCCACCTCAACTGGCTCATTTCGATGTGAAGGAGCAGTGGGAATCTACCTTGAGTCCCTCCCTAATGACTGAACTTCTCACCCTATCTCTAAGGGAGAGTCCTGCCACCCTGCAGAGGAAGCTTATCATCAACTCGCTTGTATCTGCGATATCATTCTTTTGGTCACGACCCACATTTCGTTACCATAGGTGAAGGTTGGAACAAAGATGGACTGGTAAACAGAGAGCCTTGCCTTTTTGCTCAGCGCTCTCTTCACCACAACAGCCCTGTACAGAATTCGTTAAGATGAGTGACTGGTGGGTGGTAGTACATAATGACTCAACCCCAACAGACTTCAGTTTACCTGCTGCTTTCATCCTCCAGTTTCTCTCTCTTGTTTTTTTCAGTTTCCAGTTGTGCCAGGTGTCTGGCTTTTTCCTGGCGGAGCAAGGAATTCTGGGATTCCAGAGAGGCCAGCTGGGACTTGATGGATAACAGCTCTTCTGTCGCCGATCTTTCCTTTTCCACAGCAACAGCCAACTGTGCTTGGGCATCCGCTGTCAAGAGACAGGACAAAAAGATCTCAAGCTTTTTCCACACTTTAGTATGTCGGGGATAGTTTTATTAATGCATTGTATTGTACATACAGCTCAGCTCCCAATTCTTACTTAGCCTGTCAGAGATGTTCTTCTCAAGTTTTTCCCAGGATGCTGTTTGTCCGCCCAGTGTGGCCTGCAAGTTCTCAATCTGTCGTAGTAAGGGTCGCGTGGCAGAGGTAACACTCTGACTGAGCTCCTGATTCCTATTCTCTGCTTCTTGCAGTCTCTTAAAAAAAAGACAAATATGGAAGGTATTAAAACAAACCCTCTATTGTATTTTTGCTTTTTACAAAAGGCTCAGACGCAACATATAAAGCATTTTGTTACCTGCTGAAGATCACTGATCTCCTCCTTCAAATAGTCTTCTTTCCTGGCCTGCTGTAGTTCAGCCCTCTGCAGAGTAAGCCTTAGGTCAGCCACCTGTACAAAGTAAAAGAGAAATAGTGATGATGTCTTGTCCACTCAGGATGTATGCTCATCCCTGGGTCCTGTCTGGCTGTCCCCTGCCAGCTATTGAGGCTGGCTCCTCTAATTAGGAGCACTGGTACGTTTCAGAACTCCTCTCCCCACTCGGCTAAAGATAAGCACCAAGTCTATTTTGGTGTTCATCCATGGCTGAACTATGTCACTTTACACACAGCAGATCATGCTGGCAGGATGTCTGACAAAAATAGCACTAGCAATCTGGTTGACTTAAAAAAAGAAACAAAAGAAAACTGAGTGGACCTACTTGTATTGTACACCAACATTACATTGACCTGCCGCATGTAAACACATCAGAGGGTCTCAGAAGAGATTTCAACCAGACATTTGTTTAAGAAGTCAAAAAGCAGCGTACTTGACACTACCCATCCTTTTTATAAGTGAGAAATAGCTACAGTTTTGGAGGTAGAAGATGAATATTACCTTATAATTATATCAAGCAAATTGATGTGCGAGTCTCATTTTATCTTGAAATGTTTTGGTAAACCTGACGTCTCAAAAATTCAACCAGATCAGCAGAGTTTGGAAGGGCACCCCTCTGTAGATCTCAAAGTGGGACCTGAGGTTGTGCTGAATATAATTTGTATATAACTGCATAACTGCAATTTTTTTCAACTTTTAAACCTGTCAATGATCACAATCATCTGAATTACCTGGTTGGCCAGTGCCTCCTGTTGCATCTTAGCTTCCTCCTGGGCCTTCTCAAGAGCCAGACTCAACTGCTCTTTGGCCTGGATTTCCCTGCTCAGGGCTGCCTCTTCAGCTTCACTGGCTCTGCTGGCGTTTGCCTTATGAAGTTCTGCCAGCTCCCTGACAACAGCAAAACAGGGAAAGACCATTACCACATTGTGACTACACTGTACCACAAATACTCACATGTAAGCATGGTAAACATTTATTGTTGTTGTTTGGGTCTGTGCACAATGGATGTGAAATAAGAATTACTCAATAGATGTTTTATCACTAAAAAAACATGTTCAAGTTTCCATTCACATTTTTATAGCTATGTCATAACACATTATTGAGAAGCAATTTGTGCATAGAAAAAGCAACAATATCCAGCTTTTCTTTAAGTGGTCCTCCAAGAGACAGGGATATGAACGAGAGACACATTTCTACCACTTATACGATATTACGTTTCTTAAGGACAGTTCATGTTTTCTGCAGCTGTGTGTGTGCAATTGTTCACGATATGAATTTTATCACCTGCAGCGCATGAGCAACAACTGTTCTCCCATTATTAAACTCCAAAGCCAGGTATCCCTGGCTTCATGTTTTCGTGTTTGTTTGCATTTCTGTCACGTACTCTCCCACTAAGTGGTCAAGGCAGATGGTCATCCCTGGTGAGTCTGGTTTCTGCTGGAGATGTCTTTTGTTCAAATCTGTTTTTCACCCTCCACTGTGCCTGCTCAGGATGGAGTTGATGATTCTATGTAATCCATTGGCTTCTTAGTCTAGACTACTTTTGACAAGCGAGCCTTTGACAAATACAACTTACTAAACTGGAATAGATGTAATTGGAGTTTTAATTAAAACCTCTTTGTCCACATTATAAAGTGTTACTCAGTGGCTTTAGCACCAGATTTGCATTTAAATAACTGAACAGAATTTAATCAGGTAGAGTAACATTTGGAATTTTCTACCTTAGTTTTTTTCGATTCAAAAATACTTTTTTTGTCCTCAAAGGGAAAATTAATGTAAATAAGAAATTTTAATTTTTTTTTTTTTTTTTTTTTTTTTTTTTTTGGGGGGGGGGGGGGGGGGGGGGTTTATGACCTGGAAGGACTTGGTTTGAGGAGCTCAGGAACTTTGAATTCAGTATCAATAGCAAGGTGTGCCAGCACTTACTTATAAGAGTTGTCAAGGGCAACCTGAAGGCTCCTATTTTTTTCCTGCAGCTCTTCTGAGTCCAACTGCAAACTGGTCAGCTCTTTTTCCTGCTGTTCAACCACAGAATTCAGCTTCTTGATATTTTCCCTGTGCTGCTTCTCCACCTCCTCCTTCCCATCTAAAACCTAAAAGCATAAAGACACCATAATATTATTATATCCAACTTAACTCAGATGCAGGACTAAAGAAAATTAGTCTTAATTTAAATCAAATGAAAAGAAAGGAAGGCAGAAGCTTCTTTGACAATGACATGGTAAGATGTCTCTGCTTATCAACTGTTATGTTTGACACACAACCCTGACCTGCTGCAGATGCCTGAGCTCTTCTTCTTGCTCCTTGATTTTCTTCTGTTGCTTGGCGATCTTTGTCTCGCTTTCCTTCTCTTTCACACGTAGCTTCTTGATAATGTTGCTATGCTGCAGCTGCTGCTTGGACAGCTTTTCACCTAACAATGAGGGAAATAAACTCCTGCTTAGCCAAGCATTAACAGTGATGACTGATGCTAAGGCCTTAATGGTTTCTGTTGTATGCACATGAAAAAAAAATGTGGATAGGAATAAACACCAATCAATAACTGCTGAACCTTTTTTTTTACTGAGACCTTTACATTTATATTTCCAAAGCTTATGGCTGAGCAAGAAATTTTGTTTTCAATAAATGCTATTGTGAGTAGACTGATACAAGAAGAAATTCTGTGAAGCTTAACGATAAAAGCAACCTAGCAAGCAACCTTGAAGAAGAGTCATCTTTGTATACAAGCCTCACCTTCTTCCAGCAGACCTCTGATCTGTTCCTCCTTCTCTCTGATCATCTCCATTGTATCAATGGTATTTAGTCTCATAGAAAGCTCTTCCCGCAGGCCCTTTATCTCCTGTGGTACAGAGCATATCAATTTTGACATCAATGTTTATTTATATTTTAATGAATTTGGGTAAGAAGGAAATGCAATGACTTAAAAATGCTATAAGGCTCTCAGAAAAATGTCAAATAGCCCTTTTCACACGGCAGTTATGCCTTAGTGGTTCAAAAAAAAAAAAAAACCTTACACCTTAAGTAATTTAATGTTTTCATAGCACACAAAACCAAACAGTAAGTGTGTGCTCACATATAACATAAATAAATCAACTGAATGACAATAGGATCTATTTTTGTGGTACAACGTGACGCTTCCCATTTAATACGGATCAGTTCTAATCTGTGACATATTTCAGTTGCTGGCTCAGAGACGTATCCCAGGCAAATCAACTTTGACCCTCCGTCCCACCTCTGTGCTTACAAACAGAAAGCCAGTGTGCAACAAAGGTGTATCAGTTTCGTCTCACATAAGCAGTGTGAAAAGGGCATATCATCTGACGGGAGATGAAGTACAGACAAAGATTACTAATATCCAAGTCACCTTCTTGGCTATGTCTCTCTCTTTGCAGGCCAGCTGAGCCTTTCTTTCTGCATCTGCTATACGCTGTGTGAACTCATCCTTTAGGGACTGAACAGTGGAGCTCTCTTCCTTCAAGTTTAGCACTTCACTAAAGGATGAACAGAATCGTTATTTAAAATTTACACAATGAATATCAACACAACCTCAAGGATCACATTAATTTAAATACGTATGCACAAGTAAATTATATAAGTAATTTAAAAGTAAATTGTTTTTCCTCAAAGAAAAATGTGTTAGGAAATGTCATTGATATTTTCACTGGATCCTTCCTTGACTGACTTCTTCCATCTGCTGAAAGTTTGCTGTGTTTACACAGTGGTTTTATGTTGACAGTGTCTTTTTTTGATCTGTATATCCACAAGAGCAGTTCCATTGTTAAGCTTCCTTTAACAACACACCAGTAGTAACAATTGTGTCTTTGTGAACCAGGTGTATGTGTGGCGCATACATACTCTTTCAAATTATCACACTCCTCCTCCAACTTGGGCCTTGTCTTTGCTAACTGCCAACAGCTGAGACTCTCTCTTCTCAAGGCGGCTCGACAAATCGTCAATGACCTACAACATGTCCACAGTAGTTTATGGATTAAGGGAACATCCAAAACATATTACATTGATAAGGGAAAGCAGCATTGTGATTGAAGATACTGTTAGATATCCTAAATAAGGAATGCTGTCTTTTAATGTAAATACATATCTATGTGATCCATTATAGTGGTACACCATTGAGAGTAATGGGACATCCAAAGGAAAATTAATAAGCAATTGCTTTTAAAGCTTTATCTACTACTGGGGAGAAATATGCTATTCAAAACAGCACTAGACACTTTGCATATCATGCTTGTTTTTATATGTATTAATTACACTTAGTGCTTAATGCAGTAATGCTCAATTATTACACTTAGCATAGCCATGAACTAACATACTTTTACAAAATGTGTCTCACTTGATCTAATTTTATTGATATTGATTCTTTGCCAAAGTGTTCAGAAAAAAATGTATGCACAGCAGATAATGTGAGTTACGTAGGTAACTATGGTTCTGTGAGTTCCTGGATGGCTGCCAGTCACACAGATCACTCGGGCCCTTTGTGGCTCGAGAAGATCTGATGAGACTGGACGTCGTCTACAGTGCAGTACTTATACTGGAAGCGCTACGGTAGCTGACCGGTCACAGAGGTGACTTTGTTTATATAAAATCTCGACCTGCACAGAGTGCGAGAAGACATATCCACTTTGTTTACTGCCACTGGCAGTCAGGAGGGAACGAAACAGAACTGTTCTGAAGTTTAACATAGGTTTTTGTGCATTCACCAGGATTAGAGAATCTATATGAACTTCATGCACTTGTATTTGGCAGAAAAACAACACATTCTGACAACTCAAGTGCATCAACAGTAGGGGTGTGGAAAAAAAAAAATAGATTTTGGCAATATATCGTGATTTTCTGCTGCCCAATATAATATCGATTTTTTAGGAAAATTGATGTATTAGACGCATTGTGAATACTGAACCACTTCTGCACCCCCACACCTAGATGGCGCCGTAGAGCCACTTTGCTGTGCGGCAATGATGATCAATATCATCTGATGAACATATACAGCAACTTGATTTTTCATCTCTACTTTTAATTTTGATATGATCTGGGTAGAATATTGCAATATATTGCGATACTGTGATAATATTGTATCATGACCCAAGTATCATGATACATATCGTATTGCGAGGTCCTTGCCAATACTCACCCCTAATAAACAGCATCTCTCTTAAATGTAAAGACATGAAAAATGCACATTAAGCTAAATTATACACGACACTACACATTAAATTAAGATCAGGTTTTACCTTTTGAAGTTCCAATATCTGAACAGTGGAAACACTTTTCATCTCTTCTGTGATTGGAGGAGTGCTTCGCTCTTCCGTTTTGGAGGAGGAATCTAAAAGTGTAAAATTCGCCTCACTTCCCAGTTCTGTCAAGTCTTCAGGCTGCTCACTATTCACAGGCGTTGCACTTCGCCCACTTTCCTCCATCTCATCCAGTGACTGCTCCCTTGCCCTCTCAATGCATCCATCCTCCTCACCTTCTCCCCCCTCAACCACTTTTTCCACCACTCCTTCCTCCTGCTTCTGACATGACACTGTTAAAGAAGCAGCACCTGCTGTGACAGATGCTAGAGTCCTACTGCCAGGGATCTCATCATCTGAATTAACTTCGCTGACACTCCGGCTGTCCAGCGACTGCACGCTAAATGAATCGATTCGCTCAAATGCATCCGAAGAGGAACCACAGCTCTCAGTGAGTTTCAGGGTAGTCCTCTAGTTGGGGAAAATCTCCACAGGTGGAGGCAGTGAGAAGCTGGAAGGATCCCTGCATTAAGTGAAGGCCAGTTTTGCTCTCCCCTGTTTCTTGTCTGGAGCTGGCTGAGCTTTCACTCAACACACTCTCGTGGTCAAGCACTTCAATGTCACTCGTGGTGGAGGTTCCTGAGGAGAAAGCACTGACTGGAGGAGAAGGTGTGTCATTTTGACGATCTTCCACCTTTAAATCTTTATGATCTAGGAGAGCTTCCTTGGAGGATGCAGAGGTTGGGGGATCTGCAGGGGTAGTGCTCTTAGCTTCAGACGTTGAAGGTTCAGAAGAATTTGTAGTATCCTGTTCCACCTGTTGCTCTGACAGGGGGCCTGAGGGCTCTGTTTTTGTTTCTACAGACACTGTTGCACTGACATCTGTTTCAACACCACTTGTTTTGCCATCTGGGTTACAAGCGATATCAGTGGAAGAAGTAGTTGGAGAAACTGATTGAAGGAGGACAGTGTCTTCATACGGTGATGCTGCTGGTGATGACTTGGGCTCCTCAGGCTGATTCTCAGCATCTGCCTCCCTCTCAACAGACTGCTCGGACTTTAGACTGTCATCATTCTGGGCTTGAACCACAGCTCCCTTGCTTTTCTTCTCCTTCTCTTGAGGTCGTCTTTGAGACTTTGTAGGTGGCACAGACACGACCTGGGTTTTGGTGACAGCTTTTGCATCTCCCGGTGGCAGAAAGGCACTGAAAAAGTTTTCGGATTCGTCCACAACAGTACGAGTGACGGGAGTCGTGATGGCCTCTGACGAAGGTGGGGGACAGGTGGTCTTTTCTTCAACCGGTGCTTCCCACTGCGTCATCCCCCATCCTCCACTTAATGAAAGCTTTCCGGGTAATGAAACGTCTGACGAAAACAGAATAACTCAGATTCAACATTACGTCTACTATAGCGCTTCGTATATGGTTCAATTTGGTTTTAGCACCAGAAGTCGCATTTCTTACCGGTATAGGGCATTACAACCGTGTCACCCCATTGGTCCTCTTCTTTGATGTCCAGAACCCGATCGATTGACTTCTGAGCAGATGTTAAGGCTTGTTTCGCGAAACTAGACAGGTGAGATGCGTTGAACCAACTCATTCTGATTTTGAAGCTAACAACGACGAGGAAACGACGACTTCAGATTATGATACACGGGCTTTAAAGCCTGTAACAGTCACCAAATAAACTCTTTACCAGTCTGCATTTCCTTAATCAATATCGACCCGTTATCGTATGTGAAAATCGGTGATGAAACTGCGCTACCACAAAACTAATAAGCAAGACTGAAAGTTAACGTTAGCCGACGCTTATGTTCAAGTAAAGCACTGATGTCAGATAGTTAGGGCTCAAAATTGGTGGTTAAAATATGATGCTCGGTAAAGGTCAGTCGCGTAGAAACACGGGTCGGTGGTACCGTATCAAAACGCTGCCAAAAACTGTTCATTTACTTAAATTCCCAAGTTAATCCGAGCCGTTTTCGCCTTCTTTGCTCGGAAGTCATCGTTTGTTTTGGTCGCTCTCAACCATAGAACACAGCTAGCTTTAGCCTGCTTCCTTTCCACGTAGCACTATGACGTCACGATCCGGTCTGGGTCGTCTGACCCGACGCTGCCTTCAATTAACACTGAAAACTCGGAATTTCGATGGGGAAATGTGTGTGTATATATATATATATATATATATATATTATATATATATATATATATATATATATATATATAGATATATATATATATATATATATATATATATATATATATATATATATATAGTTGGATTTCCTTCTCGTTAATTAAGGCTAAAAAGCAACTAACACTGTAAACGTAATACAATAAAGTATCATAAAGCGTTTTTATTCTGTCGTGAAAAAAGTGAAGATTTATCAATAGGCAAATTGCCTATTGATACAGCACTTCACTGTTACATAACTGCAATATCTCTGAATTACTACATAAATGAATACTAAAGCCTGTGTTTTAGCTGAAATGTTTGCATGTCATTTTGAAAATTACAAATTCTTACAAAGAAACAGGCTCTGATGGCAGATCTTGTACAATCATGCCTCCCAAAACCGCATATTAAACTTCAAATTTACAACCACATAAAAGAAACACCAACTGTAAGAAAAATGGTTTATTCCAGTTCACATTTTATCAATAATGATAACTTTAGTGGTTACAATAAGTAAAATGCCATACTAAAATAAATAAATATGCAAAAACAGAACAAGTATAGAATAATCTTCTCAAAAACCCTTTTTTGTTTGATTGTTTACACAAAAAAGTATACATTGTGACGAACAGATAACTTCAGCAATCCTTGGAAGGGATATATTATGTTTTTGTTTTTTCTTTCATTTTTCAAAAGTGGGCACAATTTCCTGAGGTACAAATGAAATGTCTGTGGCATGGTTTGGTCAAAATACCAGAGATACAGTACAGCAGCTCCATTTTCAACCATGTCTTTCAAACATCTTTTCAAAGCAGCCATATTTACGAGGGCCAGTCAGGAATTTGACTAAATTTGACTTCACTCCACCCCCACCATGCCATGAGGCTTGCCTCTTTTGAAATTGGTCTTACACCTTTGCGTTACCCACTACCAAGGTACAGAATAAGCATCATGTGAAGTAGGGTGGAGATGAAAACAGGGGTGCTGGATGATTGTCTTCTGATCTGGGTCTGTTAATGTCACAGTACCTTGCAAATCTGAACAGCGCACTGAATGAGGAAAATTTCAGACTCAAGTGGCCCCAAAACAAACTCACAACGTTGTGTTACGTCAAAGTTTTTGAGTTGGTAGTAACTTCAACATATAAATACATCACACTGAAAGAGCAATTTTTTTTTTCATATGTGCCCTCTAACGTTTTCAGACAATCATTAAAAACAAGACAAGGTGTGAAGTATAATTTGGCTTTTCAGTGCAAAATATCCACATCAGTTAAAAGTACATTCAAACTCTTAAATAACTATTTGATTGAATTTGCTGTAAACTGCTGTAGGTTTTAAACACGTGGGAGTGCTTGAGTTTGTTCTATGACATGAGACAGAGTCTGAACAACATGGTCTGGGGTGTGGTGACATCAGCTACTGCCAGTTCTTGTCCATTCGTCAGCCCCAACTCTGAAAAACATGTTCATAACAGAAATGAGTACGCACACTCAATTCATTTGTCCACATATTAAGTGTCTTGGCGTGCCACAGAAATTTCAGTCGATAAAGTCCCTCACCCTTCAAGGTTTTGGACAGATTTGGTCGGGTCCTCTGTTCAATTGAAGCAACTGACTGTGAAAGTAAACATACATGCTCAAGTGAAAATGTGTACATTTGGTTATATAATAAACAGAAACCAGTATTTTACAGACAAAGTACCATCAACTGAATTAGAATAATAAAATTATATACTAAATGTGAGTTTAACTACCTGTAAATACAAAGTTTTGTTCTTTCCATCCACTGTGGCTGTTACAGCAGGTGATTTCATTTGTCTGAAAGATAAAATTTTTATAACTGGTTATTAAAATTTGAATATATTCATTTGGCATGATTAAAAGCATAACCATAGATGTAAAAGCAAAGTATTAAATATTATCATTATTATAATGATTATTGAGTAAAAAAAAAAAAACCACAATAGAAGAGTCAAACCCACAGGGAAACACTCTCAGTCAAGGTAGTCCAACACCTCCTGGAGTTTGGAAGAAGGATGAAAGTGCAGGTCCAGAGGTACTTGGCTACAGGCAGAGCAGTTTTCCTAGACCAGGAATGGAACAGACATATTCCTCAACCAAACAGGCAACTCGGTCTCTACAGGCATGAGCTACAGGAGGGAATTCAAGTACAAACCTTCCGTTCTGCCTCAAAGGTGTAGGTATACAGGCCGTCTACATCATTGAATACCATGTAGTTATTGAGAGGTACATAGGCACTGCCAAAAAAAAAAAAAAATAATATGAAAGGTGCGCCACTATCCAATTTGAGTTTTTGCCTGATGGGAGTCTGGCAGGTGCAATGGCAAACTAGGCAAACTAACAACCTCATCCCTTACCCTGCACAGAGGGTTAAAAAAAAAAAAAGGTCTTGACTGCCAGTTGTTGGACTTTTCCATTGTTCCTTTTTGCCATTTTGTAGTTATGCTACTTGATGAGTTTATTAGAAAAGGAAGACATGCTCCCCAGTTAGGAGAATGCTAGAAAATTAAAGTTTGTTTGCTCAATTAATAATTTCAGACAACTACATATTTTACATTTTTCATAATATTAATATGAAGCTTTTTAAACTGTTGAAGTTTAACTGTCAGCTTTGTAGCAAAGTTATTTTTTTCAAGTTTTCTATATCTATGTTAGCATTTTGACCACCTGCATCCAGGACTTAAACACCCTGGGGATTGTTTTAGGAGCAATTTAAGGACAAATTAAGTTCATTTAAAAGCGTTGTTCCTTCTAGACACTCCTAGCTGGAGAATCAGGGCTGCCATGCTGGTCAGACCAGCCTTTATAACTCAAACATCTGTTAAAAGTTACACACTTCTGCGAGGTTTTAGATGTTTGTATATTGTATTTGCAATACACCCACAATCAAAAATTAAGATATTAATGCTCAGAATCAATACTTGTCTGGTTTATAGCTGCCCCCCCCAAAAAAAACATCACAAGACACTTAAGACACGTGCTTTTAAATCTACTAACGCTATACTTTTTTTGTTTGTTTGGAAATTGAGCAGCTGTGAAACAAGTAGAGATGACAGTTTTATCACTCTGATTTCATTGCTTCCTTGTCACAGTTTGCAATCTAATCTCCTTTTGTGGATATGGCTACCAAATATACTGCAAACTCACCTGGTAGCTAATTTGAAAACTTCAGTTGCACAAGCAGCTGGGTGAGGTAAAACAGAGGAAAAAAATTACATTCAGGTGCTATGTTCAGTCAGTACTAT
Organism: Hirundichthys speculiger; assembly: GCA_018398805.1. Taxonomy (NCBI): domain Eukaryota; kingdom Metazoa; phylum Chordata; class Actinopteri; order Beloniformes; family Exocoetidae; genus Hirundichthys; species Hirundichthys speculiger. The sequence goes on along the minus strand of JAGFBZ010000376.1, from coordinate 1,898,527 downwards.
TTAGTAATGGTTAACTCATATAATAAGGAAACAGGTTCAGAGGTATTTTATTTTATACTCTCAGTTTTATCTCTTACCAGCTATTACAGCATTTGTAGACGCTACAGCTGGGATTATCCTCTTAACAACACCTGCAATATTTGAAGAAAATAGTGAAAACATCTTTTTCCCCACTTATAATTATACACTCAAAAGTACATTTTAAAAAAAGCATCTGGACAAATTAAATAAGTTATACAAATCAGCTAAACAGAGGGAAGATCAAGAAAACATGTTGCACATGTTGGTAAAATGATTTACCAAGACAAAACATAATAAATGTGTTCCAAAGTCATATAGCAAAGGTTTCCTCTGTTTTATGTACCTTGGCTCATCTCCAAGAGGATATGCAACACAACTAAAAGTGCTCTGGTGACCAAAGATGTGGTTTGTATGCTCACCCTGTGTCAGTCTGTATGTGACTCCTGTTATGTTGAACTCCGCTGCCCTCTCCAGAGATCTTTGATACACCCACTGGATGTGCTCAGGGTCATCACCATCCAAGGCAACACGCTCTAATCCATATAAACATAAGCACAAAGACAAGCAGACAAAAACTAAATAATACTTAATCATCAGTCCATGGATTTAAAAATAAAAAACATATTGAAAATGTAACTAAAAGCAGGGTTACTTCCTACCGCCAAATGGGGATTCTTTGGGCCACTGCAGTATTCGGACATACTCAACGCAATGTTCTGGCAAACGAGGCATTGACGCTATGGTGCACATGGGGAAGTTGATCTACAAGAATGGGGGAATCCAAAATAAAAATCCATAAATTTAATCACTAGGATCAAGTTCTGAACAATGAGCAAGTCATAGTAGTTTACATTATCTTCACAGAAAAATGTGGTGCCTTACCTGGGGAGGGTAAAGCTCAAGTGTGCAGTCAATGCAGGCTGTCATGCCAGGCAAAATGACTCTGGCATTACCTTTGAAGCCTTCAGTCCCACCATCAATTAGTGGAATGACAGACCCTGGATCCAGGACACCGTCCTCATACACCAACAAAGACAGCTGCAGGAAAACAGACGAGTTGCACATGAATACATAAAATATGTGCCTTTTTTGCTGATATAAAATCTATATTTCAGTGAACATATTAGACAAAGAAAAAGAGACAGAAATATCAGAACCATGTTAGCATTTCAGAGCAAAGAAACATCTTACCAGCATACCATTCATCCACCTCCGAGCAAGTATGGAGTCGAGTCCACAGACAATTATATGGAATTCTAGAGGAAGACAGGTAAACAAATTCATATAAAATCTGATAAGGACATAATACTAAAGCTGATGTGAAACAAAAACTGAGGATGCAAAACGCCAACCATATACAGATATGTTAAAAATAAAGTACACCCTCTAAGGTTTTTCATATTATTAAATATCTGAAAAAATCATCTGATCCTTACTAAGACTTCAAATTAGTTTAATTGAACCTCAGATGAGCAACACATGATGTATTACACTGTTACCACTTACTGAACAGAAACAAAGCCAAAACACAGAAGCACTGTGGGAAGAAAACCAAGTACAAGAAATGACTCAAAAGATTGGAAAACCACCTTCAGCAGCAGCAACTTTCAGTAATCCCTTTCTGTATGACTTTATCAGCTCCCACATCATATTTAATTTTATTAAAAAATGCTGAGGATATTAAAAAAAACAAAAAAAAACAGAACCATATATTTAAAAAAAAAACTGAATTGTTAAAAGGAGAGCATCCAACCACACAAGTAAGGTATAAATTTACAAAAAAATACTTACGTCTGTAGAATGTTACATCTAAGTCTTGAATTTTCTTAAAATGTCTGCACAAAACGTTAAGGAACATATTCCATTTGGATATAATGTTAATTTACATTCACACCCTAAGAATAAAGTATGTGGTCTTTGCCTACTGTTTGTAATGGTGCCATCTGAGTGAGGCCATCTGTTTGTAAGATTCTGTACATTTTTTCAAGGATGACTGCAGGATAAGTGATCAAGCATCCAAAATCTTGCAACAGCTGTTCAGTCAAAGGGATACGGGACTACACAGCAAGCTGGTATGCGGCTGTTGATAAAATCGGCTGCAACGTGTGCCTTGGGTCGGCCAACATCTTTTGGCCTAGTGAAAATTAAAAACACTTTAAAATGCATTTTTCAACATTACATTAACTGATAATAGGTGTCAAAATTTTGCATGATACACAACTATACTGACCTGAAGAGGAACTGACGATTCAGGTTGGAAACATCAATAGTGTCCATGTCAACTACATCAATGTTTCGAAAGCCTGATAATGCCTAAGTTACAAATAGAATCAAGAGTAGAAGTGTTTATGTCTATACTTTAATACTTAAATTATGTTGCTAAAATGTTTATAATAGCAATGAGCATACCAAGTCTTTGAGTAGCTCACATCCCAGTCCACCAGCACCGATGACGAGGATTTTACAAGTTTCCAACAAAAACTGCAAGGACTGTGATGAAATATAACCCAGATATAAAAGAGAAATGCAAAATGGCACTGGAGAACTATCGCATCCTTCAGTGAAATTACTACCTCCGTGCTGGGCTCAAAGTCAGGATGTGTGAATAGGCCCGGTCTCTCCAGGAACGTTTTGATATGGTTCCATCGACCTTCCCAGTCACGGGGGCCTCCACTGCCTCCATCCACCACCATGCTGGAGAAGACACGTACGTGTGAGTAGTCAACATCTGGACCATCTCCAACAGCTTGAAAGTGTGATAACGTATGTGACTGTGATCAATGCTTCTGTATCTATTGGTATTATGCATATATCAAATCAGCAAAGACCTAAACTCACTGCTGTGCTGTAAGTTGTTCACACCGTTCACAGACGATCATTCATTACCTTAAATGACCCCGGGGAAATAAATGAGCGCGTATAGTTTCTCATTTCTGTTTATATGTCTATCTAATCTATGCATTTTTACAAATGTAACGCCTTTGATGCAACAGCATTTGTTTAAATTACAAATCTGAAAGGCAGGCATCTGGATTATGAGTTGGTCTCTTCTCTAATGACAGCCCCGGCAGCTAGGCTACGTAAACAGCCTTCCATAAATAGCTTCAGTGTCAACAGGAAAGAGGCAAAGTGGACTCATTACAAAGCACAAAGGTGTATGATAGTACATGTTTGCTGTTTATACATGTTAGTTATTTACGGTCGGCTCACCACGACATTTTTTTCCGTTAATCTACCTACTCATGTTGTTTACAACAGGCTAGCTTTCTCTCCCTTCTTCCTGTCTAGAAACCTCAAACCTTCCGTCACTTCTACCAATTCATCACTAACTTCTCAGCCAGCTCCACTACCCTCCTTCTTTTCTTCTCCCTAAAAAGAGAGATGTAAAGAAGGTTGATTCACGCTGTGCTCTCATAGGTCTCTGATGTGCAAGCATCTTTCGGCGTTTCTTGCTCGTTTCTTCAGTAGCTACTTACCGCTCATCCATCTCCGCCATGTTTGGGGAACTTCAAAGGTTGAAGTTGACAGTGGTAAACACAAACTCTGGAGGAGCGACAATATGTATATCGGGGGACAAATAAAAGTGTAAGCAAGTCCTATATTTTAGATTAGCTGAGATGATGTGTTAAGCTATTACATGTTTTACACGTATAATATATATATAGAGAGAGAGATATTTTTTAAGTAGAGTTCAATATTCCAATTACCGTGAAGGAAGCATTATCTCTGCGGTTCACCACAAACGCTGCAATTACTACAAATTTCCAGCAGATGGAAGGATTTACCGCATGTGACTGTACCGCCAGAAGCTCATCTGAAAAGTTATCCAGTTTTTCCTTCAAAGAGTTGAAGGTAAAATCTTTCGTCTTTGCATGGACCCACCAAGTCCGTGAAAAGAGCTGATATCAAAATAGAGCTATAATCTTGTTGGTTGTAGTAATTGCGGCATTGCACATGATTTTAAAGAGTTAGGGTGCAAATCTTCAAACAGCCATATTATTGTTTTTCTCCATTATTTTGGTATGTTCCTGTCATGATATTGTTGGTCATGGAAAAATACATTTTCAATAGATTTTTATTTATTTATTGAGAAAATGGATTAGTCCAATATTACCTCTGGGAAAGGTGTGAGGCACAGGCACCCCTGTATCCGTCTTGAAGATGTGTATCATGCATTATGGAAAAATGATACCATACCATACCAAACAGGAGAAATGTTTGAATTTTAGAAGATGTATAATATACATCTTCAAGTTGCTTATGTTCCTTCCCTAAGATCAAGACATGGCAAGGTCTGATCACTCAGTACCTTGCTTTCGAAACAAAAGTCTGCTTGTATGGAAAATGATCTTGGGAATGAGAGTTTTACACACAAAATGGACGAATTAATAAAGGACAATCAAGTTTGTTAAAATGCATGTTAAGAGGTCGCAATGTTTTAGGAAGAAGGTAAATAAATAAATCAAACCAAGCTCCTTGGGATGACTTGACAGTCTATGGGGTGCATTGAGTCTTTTCAGATAACAATGAAGTCCAAACATTACTAAAGACTGGAGCAAGATATAAGCGCAAAAACCCAAAAGCAGTCATTTGAAGTAACCTGAGAATGGATGAAATAAAGACTTTAGACATTTATGAAGTGGAATTACATGATTGCTTAATCCAGTTGCACATTCATGCAAATTAATGAAGGGAAAGTGAATGTGCAAATAATTCAACATTAATGTACTGCACTGATTAAAATGACACACACTTCATTCAAGTTTGCAGACATCCATACAGCATACTTCTCTGAAGGTGTTCATATTCAGATAGTCCTCATTGGCTTTGATGGAAACTAAAGAGCATCATGGGTTTGCTCTTTTAATGTGTAGTATATATATTGTCACACCAGCTTTCTTTGTGACTCAGTGTTTGTTGACTTTGAAACTTAAACATGAAATTTGAATTCTCTTTTAAGAGTAATGACATCTCTGTTCTGATTTACTGTGTTCATATTGTGTTAATAAATAAATATGTTCAAACTTATTACGGAATGATTAATAATGGGGGCAGTCTTCCCATCACTTTAAAAGACATGCCTATGGGTGCGTAATTAATCTGTCTGCCACACTGGCTTTAATATTAAAGAAAATGTGGAATTTGATGTCTTCTGTAGAGGTCACCAAAAATCAGCTAATGTATGAACTGATAGCTGATAGCCTTGTGAGCTCTGAATATTTGATGTTAGAATATCAGGAGTGTGTGTGTGTGTGTAGATAGGGCTCAGTGCTTTCTTCATCCCCTTCACAGTTTTTGTGATCTGATTTTTTTTTTATCAGATTTTTAATGAGATGTTCTGAATGACAGCCTCTGAAAACTGATAACTAAAAGTAACTGCTGTGTCCATGTCCTTCATAGATGACTGCCTGCCACCTCCGCTCCCTGTTCGTGCCGTCTGGGCCTCTTTTGCTTAACCGCAGCTGTATTCTCATGTTAAACAGTAGATCAGTGTGATAAAATTTCATCAAAAATTGAAACCCAGAAGACAACAGAGTAACAGATATGCCGTGAATGTGATCTGGTGCTGTGAAAGTATTGCTCAAGGGTGCTTATGACTGTACCAGAATCTTCAGATCAAACATTGTTTTTTTCCTCCAATGATGTTTTGAAGGTCTTGGAAGCCGTTGGACATACACTGTTTGTAAAGCGCTGCAGAGAAGGGCCAGATGTCACAACGTTTCTGTCCTGACACATTCTTATAGATTCTGTTGAAATACCATCTGTCATTCCTGCATCTTCAGCGGGGAGGTCGTGAATGTCACCGCTGTGCTTCTCAGGTGATCCACCTCTCTGCCGTTCATCACAGTCACCCGCCGTTAACACACTTTCACAGAATAAAGAGTCCTGACTAAAACAAGCCGTTACAAGATGGTGACAGGCTATCAAAACAATGGCATTTTTTTTAGTGACAGAAGAACCCCAGAAGAGCTGCTTTTGCTCCAGTTTTATAGAAAACAGAGAAAGAGACTCTTGTATTCTTCCTTTCATTCATTGGCATGCGTAATCAGGGTTTGTCCTGTTTATGACTCATATGTCTTGATATCAATTTTCCTTTCGATGGCTTTCTCTCAGGACTTTAAAGCAGCGTTGATTGTGCTAATGATAACATGTCACAGCATCGTGTTTGGCGCAGAGCGGTGCTGCCAGCCAAAAGACAAGGAGAAGCTCTTGGCTGATATTGTGTTGTGCTGTAGTAAGTGATTGATGACTCTCTCTGTTCTAGTGCTTTGATTAAGACCCCAGTGATTTATCACTGGTGCTCAAAATGTAATTAGACCCTATATATACTCTCAACAAAACAGGGTCATCTTGCTATATGGTGACAGTAGGTGAGGGTATGTTTTGTGCATGCACAAGTTATTTTCACACATTTATTGAATCATGTTGGATTGATGTCCATCTAAATCCTCCCAAAGTCTGAACACATAGCTGTGCTGTGGGAAGCACAGCTAGTAAGCATATGATCAGGATTATTGAAATGATAATATGTGATTGATGTGTTTACTTTCTAGCGAAATTGCTTTGGGTGCACTCACTTTACTGGTGCCAAGAATCTCTTGAAATGGATAATACTTGTAGAGAAAATGCATTCAAGCAGTTTTGATAGGCTTAATGGGTTATAGAGTGTCCTAGATGAAACAGAAGAAGAGGAAATGTAAAACACAAACAAGACCATTTCTAGGGGATTTGAAACAAATTTTATTTAGTGACATTTTTTTTTTAATATATGTCTGCAAGGCTTCCTGTATTGCTGCCACCTCTGTCTGAGAGTAAAGTGACCAGGATGGTCACTGGAAATGAAGACTTTCCACAGTGCCAGTAAGAAGACTGTGGCATCACTATAAGGTTGCACATTTTTCTTCCAGTTGCTGATATGCAGAGCTTAAAGACAGTTATAGGTTAGCACTTCATGTCTACAGCACCAGGGGACTTGCAGTGACCTTAAAACACGAACTCTGTTTCCACCGCATTCAGTCTCCAGGAATTATTACTCCCATGAAAATAGATTTGAGGATTTGGAGCAACAAATGTCAGCTCTTTAAATGTAGCTGGGACTGAGTATGTGTCTGCCTCAAACTCCATAGGTTCACTTCCATGTCTTCATTTTAGTTTAATTTACATTAATAAATCTTGTAGAATTTGTATTGTAATAGACGCTATATGAAAGGAATTGAACTGTCAACTACACGGACGGGAATTTTATTTTTAGCTGTCCCACACCCACGCCAAATTTTGGTTTGTCGTGTATCTGGTTTATAGTTAAATCACTCTGAAAAGCAAGTTTCCTCTGGCAAGAAATGACAGAAGAATAGAGACAAAATGATTAGAAGATTATGTTAGACTTGTAAGTCCTGTATTTGAAGTATCTCAATATTGTTTTTGTATTGTTTGGTATTTTCTTTTTTTTATGTCCAAAGTATTTATATTTATATTTTGAACCACTCTAGCTCTACATTAAACCAGTGTGTTTGAGGCCTGAAGATTTCCTTTGTACCACGCAGGTCTGAAGAAGCCTATTATATATATTTCAAAATATAGATTTATAGTTTATTTCATTTCTTCTTTTTTTTTATTTTTTTTTTTTTGCTGAACCGTGCTTGTTTGCATATTGCTCAGACAAATGTCACAAGAAAAACAGGCTGTTCGAAAGCTATTTTTGTCGGGTTAATTAGCAACATTCACATTTCTCCAGTTCTTTTTAAGACACCAGAGATGTTACTTACGGGACTACCTGAATGGAAATTTCCCACTTGTTTTTACAACTGCATTTATTCCTGCTTGTGCTTCCTCCTTCCTGTGCTGCTTAGTATGCTTCCTGCTCAGCCATATATGCTGTTCCTCCATCGCTTTTATCCACTTCATGCTGAAAAGAAGCACCGGGCATGTTGGGGACGAAAATCCAGTCTGTCAGCAGACGGGAATGAAACATACATGGAAAACAAGTGGCGGTTGACAGCTACTTAAATGTTCAGATTTGAGACTTGTGTTTCATGAAATGCATTGTGTTTTATGTTTTTGCCATTTTAGAGCATAAATTTATCATTGTATTCTTGCTTTGCCCCAAGTCAAAGTTGAAGTCTAGTAACTTTAGAAGTAACAAGCACGGCTGATCTCATCTGGTCAGCAAACACTGCTTCAAAGATTTCTTCTGACCTTTTTTATTTATTGTTTGTTCTTTATTTATTTCCTGAAATCAAACCAAGACAGTCAAAAGATGTGATCAAAAGGACATTGTGCCAAACGTGACTCAAAGAGGGACCATATAAACAGCCCTGATTTATTACACTGTAACGAATTTCTGTAATTTCTACAGTAAAAAACTACAGTATCTACTCGTTTTATCATTTTACAAGGTATAACTGTATATTGCAATGCATTATGGGTCAAAAATAATTACAGTAACTTAAAGCAGAAGTTTACAATAGCACATTGTAAAATTACAGGATGGTTTTGTTTCAATTGGTTCTGACTGTAAACGATTAAATATTACAGTTAAATACTGTTAGTATTAAGGCGGTTTGAAAGAGGACGTTATGGCGGACGCAGGAAAGAAAACCCCCACATCTACTCAATAAAGTGTAAGTAAGACGTTTTTACCCTACAAAATTAAAATGTGACTCAAGTAGTAGGCCTAACTATTTGCAATTTAGTTACTCACTAATGCATGTCATGTCTCGTCATGCTGCTGACAGGAACGAAGAAAGTAACGTGAGAGGAGGAGGAGAGAAAACTACAAAACCAGCATTTCGGTAAGAAGGATGCTTATTTCTTTGTGTGAGTGATTGTATTTGACATTATTTTGTTCATCTTGCTCGTGTTTTATACGGAATATATGGGCTGTGGGACTCAGACTGCACATGTCTAACAAAAAATACTTTAAATTAAGCTAGCGCGAACTTCTGCATTAGCCTTGTCACCGGAATGCGAGGAAATGACTGGGTGGTCGGGAGGAGGGGGAGAGAAAACTGCAAAACCAGCATGATGTTTATGTCTGTGTGAGTGACTGTATTTGACATTATTTTGTTCATCTTGCTCGTGTTTTATACGGAATATACGGGCTGTGGGACTCAGACTGCACGTTTAGCGAAAAATACTTAACTAAATTAAGCAAGCGCCCGAACTTCGTGCATTAGCTCTGTCACCGGCTAATGCATGAAGTTCGGGCGCTAGCTTAATTTAGTAATGCGAGGAAATGCGAGAAAATTACTGCATGGTCGGGTGGAGGGCTCCAACTGTTTTGGGACAGTCAGACCAACAGAGAGAGAGAGAGAGACGTCACAGAGATGAGGAGAAATGTAGCCTGTATGAAATATAATGAAACGATAGCAGCGGTATAATAGGCTTCTATCAAAATAAACTAGGGCTGTCAAAGTTAACGCAAATTCCTTTTAACGCCGCTATTTTTTTAAACTCGCGTTAACGCACGTTCTGTTATATTGGCCTGATCAATGGTTTGAATCAGCAGCTGTAAATGAATCCGCGTGCATGTAAACAGGCTTGTGTGTGTGAGCGACTGGCTCAGTGCAAAGAAACAGAAGTATCTGAGGAGGAAGATGAGAGAGATGATCGAGCTGCAGCTCCACCTGAAACCAGGTGAAAGTAGAAATAAGTCTGAGCAGAGAGAGAGAGAAGATGGACAAATGTGTCGACTTGATATAAAAACATTTTATGATCATGAATCATGTTATTAACGTACACGTCTGTGGTGCGTGATTTTTTTTTTACTCCAAGTCCAATTGATGTACTTTAAAATTCTTAATTATTTCATGCCGATCATTCTTAACAGCAAGTGAGGAGATGAGGCTGCAGAGAGGAGGGAGGGAGGGGAAGTGTGTGAAGTGCTAACCGATTAAAAAAACTTTACTGATGATGAATCCTGATGTTACTGTACAGTTCTGTGGTTTAAACACTACAGATAAAAATATAAGCCTCTCTAAAGACCAAACTGATGTTGGTCTCCTCCACAAAATGTTTGTCACTGCGCTGTGTTATTATAAGTGATGATGAAGAGTCCAGACTGTCTCCTCTTCATCTCCTTGGTGTGTGTCTGTGTGCAGTTTGTTGTCTGCTGTGGTCTAAAACATCCTCACTGATGGAAACTGTCAGAGTGACACTGATCTAAATGATCTGCTGGAAGAAAAGGGGAAGCTGATCCTTAGGTTCTTCCATCACAAAACAGGAGGGACCAGTGCAGATGAAGTTGAGCGCATCCTGGTCAAGTACAACGAAGAAGAAAAGTGTGATCCATGCCCATGTGTGATTCTGCTGCTGATGGCCCATTTCAAGGAGAAATCTGAGGGCCTCATTTTACAGGCTGATGTAAGTGTAAAATTATTATACTGTATGTTGAAGCTTCTGAAAATTATATCAGTTTGATCATGTTACCCTCAACAGTTGAGCTGAGGGTGATGATAATGCCTCCAATTCAAAATGGTTTATAAAGTTTTTTGTTATTTTTTTTTTTTTTTTTCTTTTTCTTACAGGTGTTCTCAACAGCAGCTGACATTGAGAGAACAATGCTGCTTCCCGAGTCTCCAAGACTCATCATCTCAGGTGGTGTATTATTTTAGTCTGTTGAAATAGACCACTTGTATATAAATGACACATTAATTTAAAGGTTGAGGAGAGGAGGGGAGAGGAGAGGAGAGGTGTTTGGGGGTGTGTTTGTGTCATGGACTCGCGGTACCACCAAGATGAGTGTTTTTTTTTTTTGTTTTTTTGATGAGCTGTGACACCGGGACAGAGGTTCTGATCCTGCAGGTTTTCAGCAGCAGTGTGGAAGGAGAGGAGCCTCCACTCTCCCTGTATCAAGCTACAAGTCAAAACTCACAATTAGTCTCAAGTTGTTTAATGATTCTTCTCTGGGCTACTCTGATCAGAATGGCATCCCTAGCAACGGTGTGTTACACTTAGCAACTGCCTGGCAACCAACTGCAGGAATTATTTTTCTGTTATTGTTGTTGCTTATCTTGATCAATAGATGGTGGTATTCTGGTAATTCTCCATATTCAACCTTTTACCTGTGGGTATGTTCCTGTGGAAGGCAACAGAAAGAACATGCATCTAAAAATGCCAGAAGAACAATAATAAATTATATGTGTACCCAAAAAGTGCTGTGTACCTTTGGTCCTTTGACAGAGGTAATGTAATGGTGCACATAGGTAATGTAATGGTGCACATAGGTAATGTAATGGTGCACATAGGTAATGTAATGGTGCACATAGGTAATGTAATGGTGCACATGTTGCCATCAAAATGCACTGTGTCATTTGTGGTTAAGTGGAGGATGGGGTGTAAGCTGAAGGCATTTAAATCATATCATATCGTTATATTTGACATTTATATAATTTTATGTTTGTAAGCTACTGGATGATTTGAATTAACCACTGGGGATGAATAAAGTATTTTTCTTCCTTTCCTTCTTTCTTAGGTGATGTTCTCATGGCAACAAATTGGATGCTGAGCATTAAGGGGCATGTGGTTGTGGGTCCACACCTGAATGTTGTGGCTGGATTGGCAGCACTTTTCACATGCTACTACATTTTCAACCTGGTGTACCAAACGGAGGCAGCAAGCACACTGGATTTCATCCAAAGGTATGTGCTTGAAGGTGACGCTAGTGGAATATTATTTTGTTACATATTCCATTATGAATAACATGGTCGGTGTTATTTTTATTCAACTCCCTGCATTTCCATTGTATTGCATTGCAAAGCCACTTTCTGCTTCAGTTTCATCAGCCCCTACTAACATTTCTATGTTTCCATATTCTGTTTTATAAACTGTTTAGTGTGTATACAACATTTATTGCACTTCTGCCCGTCCTGGGTGAGGGATCCCTCCTTTTTTCCCTGGTAAAAAGGTTTCTGGGAGATTTTCCTCAAGTCAGTGTGAGGGTCTAAGGGCAGAGGATGTTGTTATGATGCTATGTAAAGCCGTTTGAGAAAAAACTGTTGGTAAAAAATGGGCAATACTAATAAATTGCCTTGCCTTGCACATCTGCAGTCAAAGCAAATATTGGTTTTGCAGTTTTGCATATTTGGAAAACTGATGCTTATCTCCACAACTTGATGGGTTTTACTGTCTCTTGTAAACAATACATTTCATTAAGTGTCCTTTCCTCTGATTTTGTGACTTCAGATGCTTCATTGGGATCAACCCAACCTCTGGCACCAAGACAATCAAGTGGATCGATTCAAGCAGGATGGTTAACGAGAAGAGGAACAACGGGGTCAGCCCTCATGTTTCTGCACTTCTCAAAAGATTAATGGACTTTGAATGGCTGTATTTCATTACATTTCAAAAGTAGTTCGAATATATGGTTAGTTTTTACATGTTACATGTTTGACTGTGTTGCTATTTGAGGTTGTTTGAAATGTAGATGTTGTTGAGGTCACCTCAACTTAAATACATTTCATACACATCTGCTGTATTATACCTTAATAAAAGGTTTTGTTTTTGCAGCACTGACTCTTGTTTTATTTAACAGCAGAAGATAATCTAATGTAGTCTTGATACATTTTGGATTATCAGCAATCACAGTGCTTAATTTGCTAAACAAAGATCAACTGTAAAAACATTCTACACAGCTCTTTACTGGAACATTTAATTGCCAGGTAACACATGTAATTTGAATGGATTACAAGTATAATATTGTAAACTAAAAATACAATTAATGGTTGTTTCTAATATAACATAACAACACATTACTGTAATTTATATACGGCAAAAACCTGTAAACAGAATACAATAATATACTGTAATTATTTTTTACAGTAATTGACAACAATTTTACAGCACTTGATTGGCAACTTTTTTGCCTGTTATTTACTGTAGATTCTACAGGAAATTTGTTACAGTGTACCCATGTTTTGAAAGCTGTTCCCATTTAAAGGTTCCACAACTAACAGTTCCTTAGCCCTTTTCATTTTCATTTTATGTTAGCATTTTTCTCCTGCAAAGCCTGGGTCAGGGTGGAGCTTTAGGAAGTGGGGTATATCCTTCCTCTGTTGCAAAGCACATTTCTGAGGAGTACGCCTGGAGTCTTGGACTGCCAATAATAAGGCTGCAGATATGACAACTTACAGCTTATCTCCTTTATCACTGCACAGAGATGCTCATAAAAACACTCAACTTATCTTATTAGACATCAATGTGTATTTGTATTTACAGTATGTCAAACTAACATGAACCTGACATTAATTTAATCCCCTCCAAATTTACCCAAACATGATGCTGAGGGCCTGCTTTGCATAGGGTGTTTGCTATCTGTGTTTTTTTTTTTTTTTTTAATCACATTTTGACATTAATTCTCCACTCTTTTACTTTGCTACAACAGCAGAGAAAGTTTTAGATGTAGATTGTTGATTTTATAATAGTCAGAAAACTCAACATATGAGTCTGGATCTTGTGGTTGATATCGTCTAGGCTGTCTTGTATTCTTATATTGAAAAAAATCTCTATTTTCTCCATTTACATTTACGTCCACTGTCTTAGGTAGTTGAAGTTCTGCCAAAGGTGGAAGTCTGCAAGGCATTCCCAGCATTCCCAGCAAAAATTCACTATACATTTGGGCATCTTCCCCCACCATCTGACTCAACTCACCACCATGTAGTGATCAGCTGACAGCTGCTCTCTTTTAAAACATGTTTAAAACATATAACCACAACTCTGACAACACGATAATCAAGCTGTGGTCCTGGGTGTCATGGTGCCTCGTGCACTTATGGACATCCTTATGTTTGAACATGGTGTTCGTTATGGACAAACTGGACAAGACAGAAGTCTAACAACAGAACACCACTTGGGTTTCAGATCAGAGCACCCGCTCCTCCCAATCATAGCTGTCATTTACCCAAGTGAGCATTAATATCCGGGCAATGGACACTGTGCTCCTTGATGTTTTCATCATATGAATCTAATTGAATAGCAAAAAACAAGACTTTCTCACAATATGAAACTTTTACTCAACTCAATCGTCTACGCACATTTTGTTTTCTCTGTTTGTATATGACATGTAAATCAGCAGCATACGGTTCTTTCAATTTTAATAGTAAATGTTGTTTAAAAACATTCTTCTGTCGTCAGACATTCATTTAGTCTGTCATTTAGTCATTTTAGACTGTCAAACTATTTATTTACTTTTTTCAAACATCTCAAAACACCACTACCACATAGCAGCCATTTACCACGCAGCAGCAACACTTCATGTGTTCATTTCATTTTCAACTCATTTCAGAAGGTTTGGAATTTCAGCCAAGTGCCCTTTATCATCTGTGTGTATACACCATCTCTAGCAGATTAGTATTCATAGATGCTTCTACTAATGTGTATGAATTCACCTTTCACTTTGTCTGGAGTTAATTGAGTGTGTATGGCGTAATGTAGTGTGTCAATGAGCAGTCAAGTATGAGTATGTGCTGTGTGTGTCTGGTAAGTTCACATCACTCCTCTGTCTGCTGTTATGTGATTGCTTTAATTGTGATTATCCTTCCTACTTTGATAAACTTTCATGCATCATAAAATGCAGCTTCACTGCTCCAGTAATGCAGCAGCACTGACTTGTGTTGCCTATGTATTGCACCGGTCCATGACTGTGTCTATACAGTGGATATGATTTTCTGATTCAGTTTTGAAGAATAACTCAAAATGGTTGTCATGGCCCAGACCATGACAATTTTCAGCTTTTTGACAGGGGGTAGGAGGTTTAATGTGAAAATATCTTGATATTTGGAGCTAATCATTTTCCCATCTATGTGGACAAGAGCCCCTGACACAGATGAAAAGAAGCAGCTTCACTGTCAGCGTGGTGTTCTGTGGATGATGGTCTGTTTTGGCCTTGCGCCAAACATATTTATTAGAATTAAAGCAGCGCAAAGGAACTTTTGTTATTTTTCACCTCTTCAGGTCCTCCTATAGGTGTGGAGGTTAAGCTGCTTTTATAAAGCTGTCCAAGATTTGCTCCTGTTCAGTCTCTAGCTCGGTCACGCTCTCATATTCTCTTTTGTAATTACTTTATTGAGTCTCTTTCTTGCCTCTGCCATGATGTACACTGCAGCTATGTGAGCAAGTTTCATTTTTGCTGATGTGTGACATTGTCGCCTTGGCTGGTTTTGCCAATAGCATGGATGGGAGATTATGTGAGTTCGACAATGCTTTCCAAAAGTAAGTAAGCATTCCTTCAAATGGTATTGAAACTGATATTTTAGCATGAAAAAAAGTCCTTTATGCTGCTTTAAGGCCAATATTCAGCCTTTGTCTCATCAGACCGTAACACACACTTTCCCACATGGTTAGGAGTAAGAGAATTTATCTTTTGGCATCATTCAGACCTGCTTGCGTATTCTTTTTTTTTTTAAGAAATTGCTTTCATCTTACCACACTACCCCACAGCCCAGACTTGTGCAGAACACAGAAGATGGTAGTCACATGCAAGGACTGACCAGCACCTGCCAGAAAACCCTGCAGTTCAGTATTGCCATTGGCCTCTTTAGCATCCCTGATAAGTTTTCTCCTTTTATCAGCTTCGGAGCATCATCCTAATCTTTCCTATGTCTTTTTGGTGCCACATTTTCTCCACTTAGTGATGGTAGTTTCGACAGTGATCCATGGTACATTCAGTGCCCTCAATATTCTTTGATGTGGAAATGAGTTTCTGTGGCTTCTCATACAGTCAAAGGACACTGCGTATTATTAGTCTCCTTGAGTGGCTCCCAGACCAGAAAGGCATTAAAACTGTACATAAGTAGACTTTGTTCTATATCCCTCCCTGCTTGATACCTTTCAGCAATTAAGGCTGGACGTTTCTTTAGCAACTCTCTGTGGCCCATGGCTGTCAACAGACAGCAGTCCCAAACATTTGATCAAATGCTTCAGCAGCAGCAGACTTTTTATCTGGTTTTCATCAGAATCACTTTAATTGATGGCAGACGGATGCCATTTCCCTTTAAGCCTCATTTTGAATGAGACTAGTTAACTCTGAGGAGAGTTAGAGTCCCCATTATTTTTTTTCGATGTAAAATATTCCCAATTTTTATTATTTTGCCTTTGCTGGAAGATCACATTAAAATGTAACAAGAGTGACATTTCTGTTGTTATTTCTATCTTTATATTTTAACCACCAGCAATTTTGTAAGTATGTGTAGACTTTTTGTATCCACTGAACATCTTCGGCTCAAAACGTAATGACGTATGTGTAGCATAGCTCACTGCTGTATGTTTTCCACATTTCAATTTGTCTGTGTATCACAGATTTTTCCTCAATATTATTATCACCATCTTGACTCTTAATAATTTATGACTTACCACCACCCAAGTCTTTTTATACACTATCAAACATTATGAATTTCAGAGAAGTCTTATTGTGAGACTCCATGAAGATTATAAATGGTACAGAGAGATCAGTGAACAAATAAAGTTCTCTCGAAAGACAGTAGAGTCAGTAATGTGGAGGTTTGTGTGCCATTAATCAAAGCATGTAGCTGTCCTGAAAAGCTGCACTATCTGGTGCACATCTTAGCGCTGAAAAGCAGACCGACACATACTTAAGATGTGGTTTTAAGTGGAAATGAGTTTCCGTGACATCATTGCATAATATCAGTCTCTATGGATGGCATCCCAGAGCAAATACCTTATGCAAATAATTCAGCAGGTCATCTTGACCATGGCCACATAACTTAATGCAGTGAGCTGGTGCCAAGTGTTTGGCTCATTTCATACAGTTGAAACCAGATTACATACATCATACAAAAGTATAAATAACCTTTTTTTTCCCGATGCCTGACATTAAATCAAACTAAACTTTTCCTGTCATTTAGGATTACCAAAATTATTTCTATTTCCTAAATGCCACAATAATGAGAGAAGGATTTTTATTTCAGAGAATTTGTTTTGTTACTATCTTCAAAGCCAGAAGTTTGACTACACTTCCTTAGTAATTGGTAGCTTTGCCTTTAAACCAAGGGTGTCCAACCTTGAGGGCTGCTGTCCTGCTTCAGCACACCTGATTCAAATGAACGGGTCGTTAACAGACCTGTGCAGACCTGGATGACCAGCTGATGGTGATCAATTCTTTAGAATCAGGTGTGTTGTTTCAGGGAAACATCAAAGACATGCAGGACAGCAGCCCTTGAGGACCAAATTTGGACACCCCTGCTTTAAATTGCATGATTTGTGTCAAATGTTTTGGGTTTCCTTCCACCAGCTTCTCATAATAGATTTGCTGGAATTTTGGTCCATTCCTCCTGACAGAATTGCTGGAACTGAGTCAGGTTTGTAGGTCGCCTTATTCATACACACGTTTTAAGGTCTTCCCATAAGTTTTCTAGAGGATTGAGATCAGGGCTTAGTGATGTCCACTCCAAAACATTGACTTTGTTAATGGATAATGACCCTCTCTTACCAGCTTCAGTCAGCTTCTTCACAGGATTTTTTTGTTGTTTTTCTGAGGTTGATACGCGCATTTGGCACCAAAGCACATTCATCTCTGGGTCATACAAGCCATCTCCTTCCTAAGTGATGTGATGGCTGGACATTCTCATAGTGTTTATCCTTGAACAAACGAATGTGGCACCTTCAGGCTTCTGGGAATTGTACCCAAGGATGAACCAGACTTGTGGAGGTCCACAATTCTCTTCCTGATGTCTTGACTGATTTCTTTAGATTTTCCCATGATGTCACACAAGAAGGGAGTGTGTTTGAGGTGTGCCTTAAAATACTTCCTCAGGTTTGCTTCCAGTTAACTCAAATCAGAAGCTTCCAAAGCCATGACATCATCATCTGGGCTCTTACAAATGGTTTAAGGACATAGAAATATTAATGCAAGTAAATTTCTGACTGAAGAAAGTAAAAAAAAAAGAATAATCTCTCTCATTCTGCCACCAAGCAAATAGAAATATTTTTTGTAATTTAACTGACCTACAACAGAAGAAGTTTTATATGATTTAATGAAAGTGAGTTTTAAAAAAAGGTTATATGTCTTTTTATTCTGGTTTCACCTTCACCTGTTCCATCAGACAGACGTAGCAGTACAATATTCTGGTTAAAATGATCCAAAACTTTGTACTTAAGCTGAGTAAAATCATTGAAGTTGAAGTTGGACAGATTTGTGGGATGTTTTGGTACCAAAGCCCAAAAGTACTGGCTTATCTAACGACTGCTGCAGAACCACCTTCCACAGTTCAGGGTGATTCAAACAACTCATCAAATATGTCCTGCAGAATCTGCTAAAATTATTGCAGAAATCCAAGAAGCATCAGGACCCAAAACAATAAACCAATTCAACATCCTCTGCTTTGGTTCTGATCTCTCCAAAGAGCCCTGCTGAACCTCCATCCAGAATCACAGAACTTATGAATTTATGATCGTTGTTTTAGACCACTCAGAGCATCGAGGAGAAAAGTGTAAAGGGCTTCTTCCACTGGCTGTTTTTACTACTGTGTGTTGTAGTTAGCCCCACAGAGACTCACTGATTGTTCCTAAAGTGTTATTAAAAACCCATAAATCTTTAAAAAAAAAAAAAAATCTTGCTGTTTCAAATAGTCTTTTAATGAATTCTTTTAGTGCATTTTGTTCATATGAAATGTTCACAAGAAAGTAAAAGAAAAAAAACAAACACTGAAATCGCTTTACCCTCCTGTGCAACTCACAGCAGCTCCCTTGGCAGCATCTTCAGCTCTAAGCCCTGAGGAGTTGCACTGTGAAAATGATGCATACAAGAAAACATGCCCCTGTACTCTTCAGTGCTAAAAAATATGTCTTAGATTATGCTTAATCTTTCTAAAGTGGTCATTTTCTCTGGCAAGATCAGAGTGATTTAGATATTTAATTCACTAGAAACAGTCATTCATTTTTGTATGCAGCCATAATGGTGTGTAAGACTGATTATATGAGTAGCTGTAATGAAATGAGGAGTAACGTTTTATTCACTTTTCATAGGGATTTACAAGAAAGGGGTGCCATCAAATTTGCAGAGACGAGGGGTTTAACAATATGCATTATATTATTCATAGTGACATATGATGCTTTAATTTGAGGATTCTAAATGCATCTTGAATTATAAAGAGTCACAATTTATTCAGCTCTCCAAATTTACTACCGATGACAGTGTACTTGTTAAATGGTTTTACTATGGCAAGAGTAATACAATGAAGAATACAGCTTATAACAGTCAATTAATGCTCTAAACTGGTTTATTATGGCTGAACCTGATTACCGGCTGCTTGATTATCTGGCTCTTTTCAATTCCAACCTCATTCTAATTTTTTACTCTGCTCATAATTGCCCTAATCTACAGCCTTGTTATTACATTGTAAATAAAGAAAGATGTGACCAAGGTGTGGCTTCATTTTTTTCAACTTTTAAGACTAAAACTGTGCTTACTGTTCTCTTCAACTTACCATAATTTAATGTATAATAAAACATACAATTCTTGATTAAAAACAATTTGGATTCAAACTTAATTCATTTGGAGACTGGTTTATGTTTATTTGCAGCTATAAGCCACTCTTTAAAGAATTGGCTGTCACTTGATACAGTGCTGAATATACCTTATGATGTAACAAGACATTCACATGATGAGAGCCTTCAAAGTTTATTATTTACATATTCAATTTCTTCACCCATGCCAGTAGGATCACAGCATACTAATCAAAGCTTTACTCTGCATAAAGCTTTCTTGGTGCGTCACCGTCTCCCAGCGTCACTGCAAGTCACTGAAGTCCTGACGCCCGCCTGCTTGGACAGGTAACTTGTGCAAAGTTTCAGGAAATTAAATAATCTGCCGAGGTAATAAAGAAAGTAAATCTTGGTTCTGTTCTTAGAGGACAGCTAGCTTGTTGTGGGTATGGGTATTACCATATTAAAATAGGGGATCACACCCAAGCCCTCCCTTATTACACCTCATCCAGTGAGGATTTAGCACCTTTTCAAAAGCAGCTTGCCTGTTTTAAGTGGATGCATGTGTGTGCGTTCGTCTTCTCCTTCCTCCTTTTTTTTTTTTTTTAATATATTGTTCATTATTAAAATTATTTTTGTTGTTGTTACCTCTTTGGGACCCTGCTTGGGTCTCACCAGTACCCTTTATGCTAGCCCTTATTTTTTCATTCAATAAATTTAAAAGCATAGAAAGAAGAAGGAAAAACAACATGTTGGCTGGTGCTGTGACAAGTATGAGCAGTGATATCTCACCTGCCATGACTTTTAATGATGTGGCTGAGAAGTGTAAGTCTCATGAAACCTTTTGTGAAGAGCATTGGTGTTAGTTTATGAACAGCTAAAATAAACTGGGTAAATTACAAAAAAATATATATTAATATATTGGAAAAGATTTATTCTCCTGATAACAGATTTTGAGGAGCAGATTCATAATAAAACAGAAGATGAGATTATACGGAGTCATTAAGTTTATATCTCTCTGTAGAAGTAGATAATGGATCTAGAAGTGATCATAAATTGTTGGCACAAAACCAGGGCAATGCATGATTAAAAATGAAGTTCCCAAACCCTTTCCACCAGTAGGGGCTGGAGAATTTATTTTTTCAGTTTATATTTTCTGTTTATTACTTATCTATGATTTATCAGCAGAGCGACAAAACTCTAATGATGGGTCCACATCCTCTAGTTTCATCCTCTGTCTTTGTATTCAAGAAGAAGCCCAATCAGCCTCTTTTCCACAGCAGATTGCATGTGCACACATGATTATAGAATGAAAATGTCCCATTTAAAACATTATAAGCATTAGTGTTTCTGCAAACAATGAGTCAACAGCCCAAGGCAAGTCTTCAGTCGGTTAAGTTGCTGCTTTTATTTGCCCGTTATGCTTTTGTATTCCTGCAGTTGATCAACCAGGCTGTTTTCGAATGAAGTCATCTTTTGGCCCAGCAGGGGATGAATGGCTCTCATTTAGATCATGCTATACTGGAAGCTGGCAGTTCGGTTGATGTCCTAATTTCTTTTCAGTAAACAGAGAGGGAAAAAAGAAAATTCCTCCTTCAGTTATCTGGAAAATAATCTGCTTGCTATCTTATCAACTTAATGGTTTTCCTTTTGTTTTTTCTTTTTTTAACAGAAGTTCTTGCATTTCTCAGTAGCACATAAATGAGCCTAATTATAAAATCATGCTGTGAAGCGAACGTGCATTGCATTCTGCTTTTTAAGGCATAGATTCAACAAGGAGGTGGAAACCTTCCTCAGTGATTCTGGAGAAGAACAGAAGCCAGATGTACTCTAAATAGTATACTGGAGCCAAGCGTTGCGATATAACAGATTTGTTCATGAAGTGTCACACACGAGCTCGTGGCAAATATCTGGAAAGTGTTCAATCACAGCTATCCAGATGAGCATGTACTGAATAGCAGCTGATGGAAAAATCAATGCAGCTCAATCATGACTAGACCATCTTCTCACTTTATAATAAAAACAATCCATTTACCACTTAATGATGGCTGTGAATAAACCAAAATCCAACACCCTGGTAATACTGTTGAGCACAGCTAAGAACACATCACATTTATCTGTCTTGTTTCCCTTACCAGCTTTTTTCCAACATCTGAAGTCTCTTAAGGCAAGCGTAGATTCCACTTGTACAATCTCTATTGTCTTGAGAACAACATATTTGCATGTGTTTGTAACTTCCTCTTCATCCATGAATGTCCTCTTGAGTCTTCCTCGAGGCCTCCAGGACATCAAATAAAAGCAAGTGTTTCAGTGCCATAATATCTATGAGATAATTCAATAAAAACATAGTGGGGGGGGTCTCTTATTGTGGTTTTAGAGTCAGTCAACTGAAACCAGCAACATTAACACTATTATATTTTGTTATCTTGTATGATTATACAAAGCAAATATGACATCCCTGAGGAGGCCAGGGGGAGGCCAGTCCCACCCCATAAAACCAAACTCAGGTAAATCCACACAAGCTATATTTTGTTTTCTTATTCAAAGAGTTTTGGCATCCATTCCACAAGCGTATTTAAGCTCTCAAAGCCCACATTTGTTTATTTCTTTGAGTCCCACAGAATCATTTATCGAATCGTCTGCCATTTATACAGGGTGACCAGTGACTGATCATAACCAGGTATTTGTGGCGTGAAACAGAACAAAGACTGGAAGTGAATGATTAAAGTACATACAGACACAGGATTTTCAAAATAAAACAGAAAATAAGAGCAGTGGAGCATCTAATCCTGAGGCTGCGAAGCAGATTGTGCATTGTTTTTACCAGCTTTTTAACTAAAGATCTCCCAATTACTATGACAGGCTTAGAAAATGTAGCAGTCCTCCTTGTAGCTCAGATATGTTTCTCAACAAATGCTTCCTTGTGCTTCCTTGCCAAGAACAGATTTTGTTTGCTGTAATCAGTCGGCATGATAAAGCACCATTAAGGGCCAAAAAAAGACGAGGCTTTTACAGCCTTTACCTCAGAAGTACTGAGGCTAATGTTCTCCACTGTGTGCCTGCATAAGTGCATTGACTATGTCAGTTCTGTCATTGTTTAAACACTGCTAGTATCTACATAGTGCGGTAGAATGGTGGAAAGTACAAGAATAAGTTTTAAATCAGGATATCAGTCATTTGCTCACTGTGCATACGAGAACACCAGTGCGCTGTTAGAGTGAACTCACAGAAGTACTCCAGTTTTTTAAACTCCAGTTTAAAAAAATGTTTGCATTTTACCATGCTAAGCTATTAAACTTAAATACTAAAACAGAATTATTATGATTGTTTTTGTTTTGTTTTTTCATTTAATGGACACATTTCTTTGCGTGAGTGTGATGCAAGACACGACAATGACTTCTGTTCTGGTTGGAGGACTTTTTCATGTCTGTCCTGCATTGTGTGTCATTTGCAAATTTGACAAAATTCAATGACTGAAATATTCTTGATTCCCTCCGATTCTAAAGTTCCTGGATGCAATAGTTAGGACAGCACAGCAGAAATACGAATCCAGTATTCAGAACTATGTTTTCATTAGTGAAGAATAATGAGGAAATAGAAACTACTGTATTCTCATGACCTCATATTTAAAACACACCACTAAACCTACTTACATGTTCATCTTTAAGGCAAACCACAATTGTTTCCTAACCTTAAACAATAGGGTTAATTAGGGTCAAGGATAAGTTAAGCTCTGCGATGGACTGGCGACCTGTCCAGGGTGGACCCCTGCCTTTCACCTGAAGAGAGCTGGGATAGGCTCCAGCAGATCCTCGTGACCCTGCAGAGGATTAAGTGGGCATAGATAATGGATGGATGGATGGATGGACTAAGTTAATCGTTATACTTAAGATAACCATAGTTCAGATGCTTGAATCTGACTTGAGTATTTTAAATGCCAAAATCTAACAAAAATAGGTTTTGGTGCCCAAACGTAACGAAACATGAAAAAAGTAACCATCAAACAAAAGCAAAATTGTTAAAGTTAAGCTTAACGAGGTATATTTGTGTCTGTGTGCTCCGAAAACTGAAGCTGTGATCCTGTAAATAGTTTGTATTTTGTGATAATTTCATGGTAATGCTACGCTGTAAACATATTTGCTAAACATTATCATATCAGCTTGTGCGTGCTTGTGTGAGCATGCTGGCATCCTAATATCAGTGTTTCACCTCACAGCTTTGCTTTTAATGCACTCTCACAGAGCTGCAGGCACAGCTGAAAACTATTTTAATTACCATACTTCACAGACCCCTGTTAGCCCTCCCACCCAACATAATTTACTGCATTATTTTCCGTCCATTTTTCAATATCATGCTAGAAGAAAATCACCACAGGAAGCTTGTGAGTCTGTTCTGTCTGAAATACAATCTGCCCTTTTTTTTTTACATGGTAGAACCCTGGAAAATAGTGATTGTGGCCATTTACATTTGCTGACAAAGTGTAAACTCCATGTTTACGTGATGTGTTTCAGCTTGCCAATCTTTGTAACCTCCAACCTCATAACTCAAAATGATTAAACACCTTTAAAGTTACCTCCAATATTCACCAATCACTTGTATGCCAAGCGTGACAGTCAATGATAGGCCTACTTATGTGTTTTGATTAATTGTTAGGAAATGCTTTTCAGTGCCATCTTCGAAGAGGTAACTGTTGGCATTCATTACCATAATGATGTTAGTGTTTGGCTCTGACCTTGCAGTGACTCTGTCCCATTGTAATTCCACACTCTAATGGATGCACATCACAGATGAGATTGTGAAAGCTTCGTCCTCTGCAGGTTTAAGGCACCGGCCACAGCTGCCCCAGACAAAATCTGTTTTGTTTGTGCTTTTATCTAATCAGGTTTAGTATTTCACATGTGAAAACACCTCATTAATGAGATCACTTGAACAGAGTTGCCGAGGTGTCTTGCCTGGAAGTGTGAATTTTACTAACCTGCGATTTCCGCTGCACTCAGCTGCCAGTCTCTGCAGAGAGCTCAGTGGCTCTGCTGTTACATACTTTGCTGTTATCCATCTGACTGAGACATCTCTTGTTTCATCTCAGCTGCCACCTCAAGCTTCATTTCCCCGCCTGTCACCATTCAACCTGCTCGCTGTCTGACACCAAGATGCACTATTTATGAAAACCACCTGACATGTTATCTCTCATTTCACACAGACAGAAGTTGTGCGTTACAACCTGCAACACCTGAGCAGACCTCACTCTCACCTTTTGAGAGTAATGAAAGTTACAAATGTGGATAAACACACCTGCATACACATACCTTAAGGAGGCAGAAATAAACTCAACTTAACACTAAGTTATTTTTTTCCTTTAGCACAATAAGCGTGTGTCCATCCTGAGGGAAACGGAAATCCAATAGAGAAGGTTGTTCCAAGGAGGATGCTGTTTATTTTATGGCCTGTTTATGTCTGTGTTAGCAGGAGCTTTGTAATGGAACTCATAAAATGTGCATTCAGCTTGAAGGTAAAGATTTTCTCACTGCAGGAACTCGATGCTGATACAATGAAAAGAGCACTGATGCTTGCACTGTCAGAATGGTTTTTTTTTTTTTTTTTTTTTTTGTAGCACTTTCATTTTAATATATTGTGAGAAGCACAGTTGACTCCTGGAGTATGTTTCCTTTTTTTTTTTTTACATAAATGTGCATTGATGGATTTTGAAATAACAAAACAAAACATTCAAAGTTTCTACCTGGTGACACTGGCCATTCCTCTCAACGGCAAAGGTGAAATGACCGATCTGAGATACAGTATGTCGCTGCATTGTTTTTTTTTCAGAAACACGTAGAAATCAGTTTGATTGATTGAATTTAAAAGGACAAACAATGAATGATTCATCTTATTCTGTCTGGTATCTGGCTATGACCTAAGCGGTGCTTCACCTTCAGGTGCTACATAACTTCATTAGACCAGAATGAAAAAGGAAAAAAAAAAAAGAAAAAAATCACACACACCCACGCCATCATAAAATATAAACAAATATTTCAACCCTTACACACTTGACAGTTACAAAGACACACTCTTTTCCCCCGAAGCAGTATATCTTTATTACCTACTTAAGCTTAAAGTAGCTCTATCACCTGTCATTTAAATCTTGGTTATTGCACTGGTGCTACAGTGCTGGATTCATAAAATGATATGGCACAGCAGACCCACGACCATGCAAGAAAAACGAGTTTGGGCATTACAGGCAATGACCACCGGGTTAATGAGAGGTGAGCACAGGAGTGCATCCCAGGAGAGGGAGCAGGAAGGATTTTCATTGCACCAAACAATGACAGCACAATATCGCCTCGCCAAGTTGTTGAAACGATTGATTTTTGGCTCATTGTATCAAAGGTGACCCTTTTGATCTCCAGGTTGCCATGGATACACATCATCTCTGTGAGTGATAGCTGTTGATTTACATCAGATGACGCGGTGTTAAGAATTGCAGTTGTCTCCTGGGGCGGTTTTTGCTTATAGATGACATTATTTTCAAGTGTTTTCTCCTTTTGTTAACCCCCAAGAGCGGCAACATTTTCTAGAAATTATATTCTCGTAAATTAAAATGCTTTACCGTCTACATTTGGCTCGCAATGAAATTTCTAGGATTTGCAAAAACCCTTTAATTAATTCTGAAGGATATTTGTTGTGTCCTAAACATTCACTGTATTCGAGCAGATAATCTTTCCTATTATTGAAAGACTGAACAATGTTGCAGTTTTCAAACTGGGAATGGAGCTGCATGACCGGGCAACTGGAAGAAAAATTATAAACAAAATTCAGTATCAACAAATATACCTTTTAACTTTTAAGCTTTCTTCCACACATAATACTTTAAAGTGTATTTTCTAAGGCTCAAGGTTTCCCGGGTCAACATTTTCTCCGTTATTGCTAACGTAACATTACAGCAATGTTGTGACCTGCCTCTTGTCATGATTTTCCACATGATCAAATTTACAAGCTGGAGCATATTCCACAGTTTAGTGGTTCTGCAGCTACTCCAAACAAAAATTGACCATGCTCTGTATGTGCTGACATAGAAGAAAAGCCCCCATATGAAACATCTTTCCCCAGTCACACCCCCTAATCCCCCGAGGCTCACAGCACACAAGAATGCATGAGAGCCCCAAGAGAAACCACCTCAGCAGAATCTCTGAGCAGAGACAGGACAGCAAAACTGTTCACGTCTCTTGGGTGTGTCTCCATGAGGAAGAAATCAGAAAGCAGAGGGGAGACTCGTTGACAGAATGGACATCGATGCTCTCCAGGGAAAGGGACTGTATTGGAAAGGAGAGCTCACAATGAGCTTAAATTAAGTTGAGCATCATTTGGCAGCGCACGTGTCTGGAAATGACACAACAACAGCCACAAACACAACATAGAATACATTAGAATACACACAAAGAATGAAACAAACGGTTTGAAATGATAGAGCTGCAGTAAAGTAGCAACTGACACCGCTGAAGGAAACATCTGATGATGTTTTTGTTGTTCTTGATCTCAAAATCTCCCGGAAAGAGTAAAGTCAAAAATAATTCTTTTCTAACAATAGGTATTGTCTTTGTATCTTAAAGCGTGGAGGCTGATTGTGAATATGTGGATGGAGTATGTTGTCTCCTACTGGAAGGCTGGCGATGTTGTGGAAAAAAATAACATATACTTCTAATTATTTAAACCACCATGTGACTATTATATCTAAGCAAAACTGAGAATAAGACTTAAAAACTAAAGATTTGGTTATGACTAGATATTACTTGGTAATGACTAGATTTTAGCAAATTTTAATATCCGTTGCATGCAAAGAGGACATACATACAGTTCTACACGGCAAGAAAGCAGATGATGACAAATGACCTACAGGACTGGAGGGAACAACCTCTTCAACACAGCAGGAAAGAGTACATAAGACAAAATATAAGTGCCACAAGGAGCATGGCCTTGCAGCTGTGCAGGAGAAAAGCGAACTGATGTTCCAGCCATAATATTCTGTCGAGGAGCAAGAACGATGACTATATAATAAAACATTTAGCAAAGAGCAGCGTTGTGAATGAAATACATTATTTTCAATCATAGGTGGTTTGATCACCATCATTGCCATGTATCAAAGTATCCTCGGGCTGTTACTGTTCCCAAATTATACTCAGATTTATCGAGAATGTTTGACAAAGACCTGCAGCGGACTGCCCAGACATCCTGCTGCAGTCTGCAGGGAGATGTCAGGAAAAAAAAGATTTCAACAACATTACATTCTGTCTTGAATGTACGGTTGCTTGCTTTTATTTTGATAAAACACACATTTGTTGAGTTAAACTTTTCTTTCCTGATCAGGGTTGCATAATTAGTTTGGCTAACTTACTTTTAACAAAATACAATTACGTGGAACCTTCTGACAAGGAAAATCTGATTAAAGTCAATGATTTTTTTTTTCTTTGAATGTGTATAATGCATGTATGGTTGACAAGATCTTTTAAATTAGTCTTGCATCATTTCCCACTACCACAAGCCTGTTCTTATGTCAGTATCAGTCTCCCATTTCCTGTCCGTACTGATTAGAAAGAGCTTAATTATTTCAAAACAAAAGCCCACTGGAGACACAGAAGGAAGGTTGTGGCGCTCACTGTTGATATTGTTCTATCAGACAACTCGAGAAGAGGAAGTCCTCTGTCTGAGCTGCCAGGCCTGGCTGTTTTTTGGTTGGGAGGCGGTGGGGGCGGGGTGTCCTCTGGATAAGAGACTGCCCGGTTATCTTTGTGTAAAAGGTCACACAGGTCTGACGGAAGAAGCAAAAGCAACAACCATCAGTGTTTTCCACAGACTGGTGCAGCTATCTAAACCGTGGCGTGAACACACACACACACACACACACAAGCAAACCGACATCACGTCGTTCTCTCATATCTGCTCATGTGGGCAATATGATGAAAGATGTATTGTCAGAAGAAGTTGGAAAGCCCCCGGTATGATTTCTCTCTTGCAATGTGTGCGCACCAGTAACATTGTTTTCAGAACACATGCTTTTTATGTGGCCTCTTTTGCAGTGATTATCTAAGATTTGACTTATGTTTGGTGCCCATTTGTGAACGTTATCATGAACTTTTTTGTGTGTGAAAAACCTTCCAGGACTATATTTCATTTGGCACCTATGACATGAGAAAAAAACAAAACAAAACAAAACCTGTTGCTCTACTGTACAGCTAAACCCTTGAATGTACTCTGCCTTATGACAAGTATTACGCCACATTCAGCTCCTGTCTGTTGTTTTAAATGGCACACTTTCTCCTGGCACACATTGTTGCAAAAGTCAAATAATGCCTTACACCTTCCATCAGACTTGCGTGAGATTATGTAAAAGCTTTGCCAAAGACCTGACTTTTACTTGCAAGAGTATCTGCATCCTCCCAGTCTCCTTTTGGCTGAGAAATGTGAAAACAGTCACAGGAAGAGTAAATTCTGGCTCGGGTGCTTTTTTTTTTTTTTTTTTTTTATGATCCCATTGTATTCACTCCAGATCCTTTAGTGGCGCACACAATCTGAGTGGTGGCGGTGGACAGAACACACACTCGCTGGGTACCAACATTTGTAAATATCTACTGCACACATCTGCATAAAAACAAAGAGCAATCGCTCAGAGACACATGATGAGGAATTTGTGAGACATTATTTTTTTTAAAGCTATTAAAAAACTACAAACAACGGCACTGTGGGAGGGTTTGAGCAATCGTAAACTCCTGCAGAGATGTAGAGCACAAAAATCAGTCTGTGTGGGAAAAAAAAAAAAAAACACACTAAGGACATGAGTGCTTCTTTCTGATAAAGCTACTTGAGAATGTTCCTTTTTATCCAGTAGGTCTCCAATTGTACAAGGCAGCTTGGATTGTTGTCTCTGTTTTAATAGTGAAAAACAATCAAAAATTCATCCTTTATCAAAGTCTAGCCTAGTCCCTGGGTTTTTAGTTAATTAACTCCAATGTTGACAACCATTGTGCCATGGCCAGTGCGTTTTACTACATTGCAATAATGCACTGTGTTATTATTTGGAAATGGAGTAGCACTGCCAATTTTAGATGAGGCCAGACCAAACGCAAACAAGACTTCTGGAGCTTTGCGGGACTTATTGAGCCACCATTTGGAAAATCTTTATATTGCTTTTAAAAAGTGCCTGCAAATCTGTGGTTGTTGCAGGACTGAAGCAATACCATACATTTAAATTTATATTATTTGACTCAACGCGCACCTGTTATTCATGGGACTAAAATGGAAAACAATGGTTTGATTGATTTGCTGTGAAGTTCCACAGCGCTTTGGAGAATTGAACCTGTTTTTGCTGCTTTTTGACCTTCTGTTGTCCTCATATTTGCAGTAACACTCTTCTGTTTTCGTAAGTGTCTGTGTGTGCATAAATGTGTTTGTGTGCGTACGTGCGTGCAAAGGCAGTTATTAGGAGGGTGCACAGTGTGAAGTCCTGGTAGACACCACTAATATATATATATATGATATATATATATATATAATATTTTTTTTTTTTTTTTTTTTTTTTTTTTTTTTTTTTAATTCATAAAGAGACCTGAGGTTCTTGGGAGGTGGTTGCAATTAATAAGGCATTATCTATCTTGTCACAATTCTTCATGAAGAACAACCAAGCTCTATTAATAGTAAATTGATATCCAATTTTTTCTTTTTTTTTTTTTTTTTTTTTTTGACATTTTAATAAAGTCTTGGTGTCCTGTTGTGTCCTTTTCATATAATTTGAGGTCTCCTATCAGGATCTAAGGCTTGGAGCAAATACACAGGTCTCATGGGAACGCTGCCATCCCTACTGGCTGAACACTGCTGGGAATCAATAAAACAGGTCAATGAGGATTCGATCCATTGCAGGAGTCAAATGCTTTGGCATCCAATTGCAAAGGTGTTCGGGGGCACTTTAAGGAGTGAAAGACCTTTGCCTGATTGTCCTCAAGTATCTCATAAATCAATATTGGGATTTAATTCACTACAGTTAGTTTGCACAACCACATTATTCAGTTCTTTCTTTGTTTCTTCTCTTCATTTTTCTGCTTTAGATCTGCACTTTTGGCAATACACTTTCCACAAACATACTGTGCATTGCTAAATCTCGCAGAATGTGTGCTTTCCAGTAATCCGCTGAATTAGAGTGTGATGTTACATAATTTCAGTCTCAAAAGGGCATAAATACACCGAGCACATTCATTGAGAGCAGTGTCCATCCACTGGTAAGCAGGTGTTATGGACTCTCAGCTCTGGGAACGAGTTGCTGACCCCTTCCTCCGTTATCTTTCCTGTTTGGTGTTGTATCTGCAGCAGGGTTAGGGGAGATAAAGATGGCTTGTTCTCTGCAACTACAGCATGTTTTTCTTAATATCTCCCCTCCTCCCTTTCTCTCCCACTCAAGCTGTGTTCCAGGTGGGGTGACAGAGCGCAGTTCACAGCTACAGGCTGTCCAGGAAGCTCGTGTCCTCTGTCCAAAAACATGTTTTGACCGTCTGTGCCACATCTGGTGGGATATTTACTCCTAAAACCATTCTTTTCTCCAGCAGCATGACACAATACTCTTGACAGGATCCATTTGCACACCCTGCAAAAGCAAAACATATTTTCCTCAAAATGAAAGCAAAAACAAAACAAAACAAAAAAAGGTCCTATGTATGAGATATACTCCTGAGAGTGGTGCATTTGGCACTGCCGAAAGACCGGAGCAGAGCTATCTTTAGTCATCCAATTCAAAAACAAAAGGTTACTTTATGGCAGCTATAAATGTGCTACTACTGACACGTTTAAAAAAAAAAAAAGCTGTCTTGGCTTCAGCCCTGCACAATGGCTGTTACAGTATCACGCTTATAACAAAACAACTGAGTCACACTGATGGAATCATTTTCATGTAGCATAATGCAAAATACATTAGTCAGCATCCTTCAAAAACAGTTTAATACTGCATGATTTCACTTTTAATCCCGTTTTATTAAATAATTAATGATTTATATCACTACACACAGCAAGGCACTGATTCTTTATTGAGCTCCTCCTCATATTAGTGAAACTATATACGAGCTGATTATGACTTGAAGTCTCTCTAATCACCTCTTAGAGCCTGATAGCACTCTGCACATGCAGCAAAGCCCAATCCTTCTTGCAGTAAACCATCTGGAATGGGGATTTTGCCGTGTGTAACGAATGGGTCTGGTCGCTGCTGCAGCGGTCAGGACCACAACCCCGTGGAGATTCGGTGCAGCTGACCCTTTTACTGGGCTTCTCGCCTCTATCCATTTCATCTCTGCTTTGTCTGCCGCATTGTTTGACCTTCAAGGTCCTAGAAGATGAGGAGAAAAGAGGGAAGACAGTCCCATCCCAACATGTGGGCGCTTAACGGGAGGTTGGGAGCTGTCAAATCAAAGAACCCAAGCGAGCAACGGTAAAGCTTCCCCCATGTTGAGAAATGGTTTCTCTGTCCTTGGAACCCCCGTTTTCAGTTCCTCAAACTATCATGCACTGGGCAGCACCGGTCAATCAACTCTGTCGAAGGGCTAAGGGGTTAACTTTACCAACCTTTCCCATCTGTTGCTAAGGAAGTGTCGCCTGTTGTGCAGGAAACAGGGAGAGCAATTTCCTGTTATGAAGAGCAGTTTTTCAAGGATTGCATTCATTCAGTCACACAACAGATGCTGGGTCAGGAAGCCAATAGCAAAAGCTTTTGGAGTCTGTGAGAAACTGTTTTTGGAAACTGCTTTTAGGAACCTTTCTAGTGTTAAATTACCATGAGCAAAACAGGGAGAGCTTTGTGAAAATGTCTGCTTGACTTCTGAGTGTGTCATATAATGTATGCTGTAAAATGATAGAGCAGGCTTTTTAAGCATGGCAGTCAGCTGAGCAGCTTATGTAATAGCTTTTAAGTCTATGTCATTATTTGTATGTCAGTGAAGGGTCACATGTCATAACCCCAAACTTTAACAGCTACCATTAAATATATATATTTACATATATATTCCCGGTGCCAAAAACGGTAGCTGCAGATTTAAATCTGGCCATCAAAAATGCAATGAGTCCCTCAAATTTAGTGGACTTTGTGTCCTCCAGTTTACCTTTTTATCGCATTATATGTCTCTGTGTGTGTACACATTCGTGCCACGACATAAACAGGATTACTCTGAAGAATAATAGACTCCAAATATCGTCAGCGCATAAGCTTCCAGAGTGGGTTGAGATGCAATAGTCTGCATTGAAGGGATAAAAAAAAAAAAAAAAAAAACGGGAGAGAGACAGTGCTGAAACAGATCTGGAGTGACTGAGTGACTGGACTGAGGTCCAGCCTCAGGAAGAGCCAAGCGGCGCCTCCCATCTCCACACAGGAGCGCACCAGTGCGCCCTCGCACCAGCGGTGGGAAGGCACGCGGACTGAGAGCTCAGCTGAGAGGAGGCAACCTTGAACAAGTCTACCGCCAAGACAGGACGATGACTCTCGCATCTCAACTTGGCGTGCTCGAGGTGCTCGCAATGTATTTGTATTAAGTTTCCGCGTCATTTCGGAGGGACACCGCACGTGTGCGGGAGAAATGAGGACGACAGTCGGCTTCCGTGGATGATGATGTCCCACAATGAACGCAGGTTGGTTTTAATTATGTGATGCTCTTGTCAAGACTCCCGCAGTCCAAAACCAGAGCGCCGCGCAGCTTGTGTTGATCTGAGGATGAAAGTTAAGTTTGCTTGCAACCAGCCTGCATTTCATCTGTGGATGGACTTTGTAGTGAAAATTGAATGAGACTCTGCTCGGATTTGCCGGTTTGATCTTGATGCTTGTTTTCTCACAACAGCCTCTAATAAGATGAATGACACACACATACTGGAGTGGCTCAAATCCATCCTGACAGATCAGAACGAGGCCCAGCAAAGCTGTTTTCTGTCGATGACTATGAAAACTATCAAGGATGATTTATTTTTGGCTTTATATTAGCAATCCTTGTCGTTCTGAGTGAAGGATGACCTGTGTAGGTGCAAGAGGTTAATAATATACTCCCTGAACCAATATTTCAGGAATATTAGTTCCTTTACTGAAATTCTTGAAAAAAAAATCTTTATCTTGATCATTAAAAACAGGTTTACAGTAGTCTGATATCATTTCACATTTAGGGATGTTGTGGTTTTGTTGTGGTTTGATGGGTGACATTAATGATCAGAACACAGAGGGAAATCACATCCTGAGAGTCTGGCACAGTCAAAGTCCCCGTGTCTATCTCTTCCTTTGTTTCTCAAACATTTGTTGTAATTGAATTCTTCTTGCATAATTCATATCCTGTTGTTTGCTGTTGGGTGCTTTGTCAAACTGGAATCCTTGCTTTCTGTCCCTCTTTTATTGTTCTTTGCTGCACTCAAAGGGCCTTTTTCAGCAAAAGAAAAAGAGAAGAAAAAAGAAAAAAAAAAGTGTGCATGTGTGTGAGTGTGTTGTTGGAAGAATGAGGAGAAGGAAGTCCATTTGTGTTGCAGAAATGTGTGCTCCTAGAGAGGTTTACGGGGGAGTGATGGGGGGTCCTCACTGTTAATGTCCCCCCCTGTGCATCCTGTGTGGAGTTCTTCAGTACATGAACCAGGAATTCTTGAAAGCAAGACTTGTTGCGACACTGATATTGGGGTGGGTGGGGGGCATTAAAGGTATCGGGGGAAAGTGATGACAGTTATTTAGGAATTACAGTCTCCCCTGAAACTGATATCTGGAGAAACAAGAAGAAAGAAAAGAAGCACCAGCAGAAAGACTATATAAGAAAACTGTAAGAGATAACCGGAGTGCACACAGGGTTTAATAGGATGTGCGTCAGGGCAGGTACTAAATAACAGGAAGAGACCAGGGGTGTACACACTTTGCTAAGGATGGGTGTGTTTCATGACAAGTCTTAATTTTATGAGCTAAGTCTTACACTGACTTCATTTTTTCTTTTTTTTTTTTTCTTTACTTAACTAAAGTCAGAATAAGGATATTTAATGGCTTAATCCTTTTAACCATCTCTTACATCATACATTTTCCAGTGAGCATAAGTAATTTAGTAGAAGCACTATGACATTGTTTTTTAAAGTTTTGATCATAATCAGAAAAATCAATTATTTGTCCAATACTGCTGTAAACACCCATTCTTCATGTGTCATTTCCCAGACTGAGATGTTATTGTTCTTCATCTGAGTACCCAGTGACTGTTGTTTTTCCTGCTGATAATGTCCCCTGTAGCTTTCTGCTTGTCACTGACTACTGTACCGGGCCCCGCTTCCTGTCAACATTAGCTACAAAAGCATGGACCGCATTTTTATCCTCATGTACTTTTATGTAGGCAAAGAGTGCTCAGCTTTCCAAAATACGATTGTCTGGCTTTTAACATTTAATGTTTTCTCACTCTCCTTGTATAGATTGTTCAAATCCACTGCAAGTCCCCCGACCAAAGGTCCGGAGTCATCTCACCATCAAAGTGCAGTCCAAGCTGATGCCAAGGCCCTGCACCGCTACCCATGGTCAAAAACCTCCCGTCGCCCCCAAGCCCAGACCTCTATATCAGCCTCAGCCCTGTCCTCAACAGAGCCTCAGTAATGGAGAACTGACTCATTCTGATGAGGATGCAGGTGATCTCCATGACATGGCAAAGGAGAATCATAACAATGAGGAGCAAAGAGAAGCACAGGATGGGCTTACTGACAACAGCCCAGGAGAGAACGACAAAGAGGACACAAAAGGGGGAGAAACTGTAGAGGGAACTGAAGAAGAAGCAATCATTTTGGATAATGAGGGTGATGTGGACAGCATAAGCTCTGATGAAACAGTCAAAGCTAATGATTTTATTGACACTACTGAGGATGAAAACACTGACAGTGACCTCATCCAGCCTGAAGGTGGCAGTCACACTGATGATGAAAACAGATCAAGTACTTCACTTCTTCCAATTAAGTCAGGGGTTGAAGCAGAACAGGAGGAAGGAGAGGAACATTGTTTCACAGAAAAGACTGAACTACGTTGTGTCCCTCCAGAAAACTCAAATGAACAAGTCGAGGAGCAGAACCTTAATCAGACACAGTCATTCAGCTATAGTGGTAAAAACAGTGATCATAGACCTAACGAAGCAGGCTGTGAGGAAAACAAAGACTGTTTGCGCTTACTCACAAATGAGAGTGAACATGAAGCTGCGGGATTCGCGTTCGGATTTAGCGTTCTTCCAACTGTAACCGAGGAGTATCCCTATGATGTGATTGGACTCAAAGATGATGCTAGTGATACATGTGAGTCATGTGACACAGCTGAAACTGGGGATACAGAGGTCTGGCAACCAGAACGAGCCACGAAGGACGTCTCCGGGTGTTTTCGGTTCACATCAAGCACAGAGGATGTGTTTGGGCCTTATTCTGTCATAGAAGCTGTTCCAGAAGATATGAGTGGCACAGCTGATCCTGAATGGAGCCTTGATGATGATGATGATGACCATGATGACAAAAAGGCCGCTGCACATGAAGTTCAAACACAAGGTGCCTCTAACCAGGAACCTTACTACGTGTCATCAGATGATGTGGACAAACTAGAAGACAAGCAAGCCCTCTCAGAACAGCATGATGTTGAGGAGGGCACTGAACAGTCTAATGACCATGAAGACAAAGTGAAGTACAACGACTCGGCAGATGAGTATGCAGACATTGACGATTCATTCTGCCCAAAGGAAGACAGCCTGGAGCAATCTGAATGTATCTCTTCAGAAGATTATGTTGAGATTGGTGATGAGGATGAAGAGGAGGAGAAGGAAAAGAAACATATCAGAGTAAAAAGCGCTAAAGAGAGGACAGCTAAGCGAGAGCAGGCTTTCCATAGCCAGAGAAAAAGCTGCCAGCCTCGCCTCAGGTTGTGCAACATCACTGTGCCTGCAGACCTCGACCAGGGCCGAACCCCAGAGCTGACCAACAGGGTGGTTTTTGCCCACACCACTGAGGCCTTTGAAGAGGACATTGAAGAACTGGACTGCCATATTGTGCCTTACTATGAAGACACAGACTCAGACAGTGACGAGCATATATATGAAGAGGCAGGGTTTGAATCAGAAGGGGAGAACTTTTCAGCACTTGATCGAAAGACTATTGTCACTCGATCACGATCCTATTCTGGGAAAATTCCAGGCTATGTCCCAGAAACTGTGCCAGAGGAGACAGGGACCGAATACCAGACTCAAGACTACTACACTGTAGACCTGGATAAGAATAGTGAACCTCTAAGCCATTCAAAACAGCCAGGAGTCAATTCTGTGCTTCCAGCTATGAAGTCTCGGAGGTTCATGTTATACTCTCGATCTGCAGACAGTCCAGATTTGTCCTTGACGCCTTCAATAGAGAATGACCAATCACCGAAAGACGAGATCAGGATAAAGAGGAAGGATGACACTCTTTCTCTTCCGTGTGTCATAACCTCTTCTGGAAGCTTCTCTCAGCGGAGCCATCAGTCATCCAGTGGTGTTTCCACGCCAACTTCTCTGGTGGACATACCCCCACCTTTTGAGCTTAGCATACATCACTAAAAGACCAGTCACCAAAAGTTCGCCATCCCTCCTGATCCAGCATGAGCCCAGTGACATACCTAAGAAGAAGAAATCCTCATTCAAGCGCTTTCTGGCCCTTAAGTTCAAGAAGAAGACAGATTCAAAGGGTTTCAGTGATGGGAGTGTCCGTTCTTCACGTTCTTCTTCTGAATCCAGCCACCATGGCCCAGTAAGAATTGTTGAGCTTGACCATAGAAGCACTGGCAGCTCTCCTCAGCTTCAGTCCCACATGGTGAACCCTCCACAGCATCCTTCAGACCTGCCATCCTCGTTTGTACTTTACAAAGACCACCACAGGAGGAAAGGGGACCCCAAAGCTTATGCCAGAAGCGTCTCCAGAGTGGAGTCCTTCGAGGATCGCTCTCGCCGCTCCGTTATGCCACTGCCTTTGACCAAACCTCGCTCCATCTCCTTCCCCAGTGCAGATACCTCAGACTATGAAAATATCCCAGCCATGAGCTCAGACTATGAGAACATCCAGATTCCAGGAAGACCCACCAGATCCCACACTGTTACAGAGTTTTTTGAGAATCCAAGTCGCACAACAGTTCCCACCAATGAGAACGATGGCTATGTGGATATGAACAGTTTTACTGGGATTGACAGCAAGCCCCAGCCATCAAAGGCAGACACTGAAAGGTAAAGTAAAAAGTTATAGTTACTCATATTCCTTCATCACAAACAAACCGTAAATATTATCTTACTTGAACGGTTATCTCCAGTATTTAGTATCGAGTATCTATTCTTTTGTCAACCACAGTTGGACGAAAGGAAGTACAAGGCACTTTCTTCAATAAAAAAAGGAGAAAAAAGAGAAGAAAAATAGCAAACATGGTCAAATCAAGCTGAGCTAAACCGTGCATGCAATATTTTTTATTTATGATCACTTCCCAGCAAAGAAAAAAATGTTTTGTAAAACATGTTTGTCCCACTTCTGGCCCAGACTTTATAGTTTTGGCCTTGATTGATGACGCTCAGAGCGAGTCTCGCTGCCTAAACTCAGCCACACATCTGTCAGACGTAGCCCAGATTTTCAGTTTATTTGGGTCTTTCAATTTGTTAGGGCCAGGCCATTTCCTTGCCCCCTACAACACTTGCTGAATTCAATTTCAAAGATGCCTTATGACATTTGGGCCACATCAAGAAAGTTTTGACCATCAACCAAATGAGGCCCAGTTCATGACCACTGGGCCACATCAGATGTTCAGATCTTAGCTGAGCTGTGAGGACCACACCGAACCAGTCAGAAGTGCAATTTAGACCCCCGTAGAGATAAAAGAGTCTATATTTTAGATCAACTAAAATCACCTGACTGAGAACAGTTGGAGCTGCTCCTTGCAGGAGAAGCATACTGTGTGACAAACGAGCAGCCGATTGTGTCAGGCATCACCAGCTTCAGGAAGACAGACAACACTTGTGGGAGCGCGTACTCCTGTTTCTCATTTAGTGAATTTAGAGGTCACATCTGGTGCTGCTGCTTCACGTGCAAGTCTGAGGTGGCAGAAAGGGAAATGGCAAAGAGGTAGTTCATTGAAGCAGCGTATGCACATTTGAAAAAGTCATTATGAATGCAATTAAAAGTGAAGAAATAGGTGGGAGACTGGGGATGGGGATCTTTCACACATCGACGTGGAAGAGGATAAAAGAAAAGGTGAGAGCACCGGAGAGGCAAAGTGTTAATAGAAAGGAGCGGATCAGTAAGACAACAAGATTTATAATGAAAGAGTAGAACGGGGGGTCGTCTCGCATGAACAGAAGAAAGGAATTGCTCTCCTGTACCTGACAATGAAGTTTAAGGTTTAGGAGGGGTTTTATTAAAGTAGCTTTCTCCTGAGTGCTTCTCTTTTACTGAACCCTTGAGGAACTGCAGGATTTACTGCTGTGTGTGGTGGAGAGAGAAGTCCCAGCTATCAGACTGTGCAGCGTTATCCCAATCTCTCACAGCTTCAGTCATTACAGAACACAGCTTTCCCCCTAGTCATAATAAAAAAAAGCTTGTGTTTGATGACCTCCATCTAAGTGAAGAAATTGACCAAGAGACTCCTGGATCTTCTTTCTTTTTTAAAAACATTTATTGTTTAATTGACATTTACACTTCCTACAAGGATAAGCCACTGGTATCTTTATTAAAATATAGGACATAAAAAAGAGCATTACAGATCCTGTGAGAAAGGCTCCCCAAACCAAAGTGGACTAAAAGGCCTCGATATGGTACAGATGGACCTTTTTTCTCAGTTTATTGTTATTTTTGTGATGGCCTTGGTTTAGAATAAATGAGCAGACAGTTGTCAGTTATTTCCTTGATTCTGTACATGAGACAAGAAAGGTCTTTGTTTTATCTTCACTTGTAGAAAATATTTAAACCTGGATATTATATGATTTTGAGGACAGCAAACAGTGTAGCAGTAGGCTATGTACCCCTCTTTTCCCCCACTGTGTCTTTCCAGTAAAACCTTCCCACTCTCTTGGTAGATTCGATACTTAGCGCATGGCTTTTTGTTTCCACTTAATGTCGTCAGTGTGTCTCATTGTGTTCTTGAGTCATTCACAAAGATGCAAAGGACCTATCTGTACGGTCACCTTGCCGTAACCGCATTCCTACAAGAGATGCTCGTGTTTCCGGGGCCACTCTTTAGTGAGCCAACACTTGGGTAGTTTTTTGTTTATGAGAAGAGTGTGTATATGCGAGCATGGGTGTGCCCACAACAATAAAATGCTTTTGTGAGTGCATCTCGCGCCAAACTCTTCTCAATCTTTAGACCACTACTGTCACGGGCCACCTAGATGATGATGACAGTGATTTATTGGGAACACATTCAGCACAGCATGGTTGTAGACCCACCAAAGGACAAGTGGATATTTGTGGCGAGGAAAATAAACAAATGGCTTCAGAGCAGTGTAAACAAAAAGACTATGCCTTCAGTCGCAGACATGCATTTTAAGGAACTCTTACAAAGCCGCTGTCCCACAGGCTTTCCTTGTTCCTGCTTATGTGATTAATGTATACCAGTATTCATATGCTGTGTTAACACAAGCATTTAGACTAAGCAAAGAGACATGTTCATTAGCAACCTACCATAGTTTTACAACAGATAAACAAAAAGGCACACTCATGATTCATCCCAATCCAAGGTTTTTCTTTGTAGGTGTCTAAGTTACCACTCTGTGCTGCTTTATCAAAGATGATGGTCCTGCTGAGGCTGCAGTCTCAGCCGAACTATTGTTGTCAAGCAGCTATGCAGCAACAACAGCAGATTAAAACATTTTGCCGCATAAAAATTCAGGATATGAGACTTTGTTCAGCTTTAAGATCATTCACAGTCCTTTTGACAACTTTGAGCTGTTTAGCATTAAACAGACTTGCATCAGTATGTTGCTCTCCCACTCTGTAATGTAATAATCTATGTAATATTTGTTGATATGTTCAGTAGGTAGTGCCAGTGTTTGCAAAACTGTACATCTCTGACTTAGCCTTTGGCAACCGCCCTGGTATGGCCTTTAAAACAATACCTCCACCCACTTTTATATTAGTAGTGATGAGGGAGCCATCTTAAGTACATTGTTGTACTGGGTGGTGTGCAGTGCAGAGAGGTGGTGGACAGGGTGTCACCGGCTCGCCAGGCCTGGTGCCAGTCGCTCTGAGGTCATTGCCAGGTCATCCCCGGGGAGGAAGTATCCAACCCAGGAGCTTCCCGCCGCCCTGTTTACAGGAAATGCAGGACGAGGGTGTGGCCCTGGAGGGAGGCAGATAGGTGGAGAGAAGGTGACACCAAATAGGATAAAGTTGATGGAAGGGGGTCACCTTGGAGGCGTGGACGCCTGGACACATTCCCTTGAACAACAAAATGAGGTGTGGTCCGGTCAAGACAGCCAAGTCTGCAGTTGTTGTTCCCCCAGTTTGCCAAGAATTTCCCCAGTCTGTCCTAATGCACACAGCCATTAAATTGCAATGTGTAAGAAACAATATTGTAATTGTTTTAGGATTAGTGATTGCTGTAATTTACAAGGCCTTACAGTACCTAAACACTAACATGGTGGGATTTGAGCTGACAGTCTTCTGCTCTGAATGTAACAGTGTGCAAAATGAGCATCTGATGATACCTTAATAGAGTCTCCTGTTTGACAGTATCAGATATAGGAATTGTGGATAAATAACATACATCACTCACATTATCAAAGGTTGAAACTGACAGTGGTTGAAAGCTTGGCCACTTTCAAAGAGCAAACTGTTACAGGCAGCATGCTGATAAATTAAGGAAATATACAAAGAACTAACAAAAAAAAAAAGGAAACATATTGACCTTACAGTGATTACAAATGAATAACATTTTGATAGTCCCTATTAGGACTTTATGGAGCTGAACTGTAATTTTATACAGGCTCTGATTCTGATGTGTTCAAGAACTCCCAGGCAGAAACTAAATAAATGAATCCAGCGGTGATTAATAGAGAATAGTTTCTGCTGCTGCTGCTTCTGCACCGTCTCGTCTGCGTGTGCAATGTTTGTCTTTCACTGGATGAGAAAAAATTGTGTGACATGAATCTCACGCTCAGTGTGTGTGAGAGTTAGCAGCCCTGATAAAGAAATAGCACATTTTACTCTACCAGGGATGTTTGAGAGACTGTGAGAGCGTGAGAGACTTTTTTGGCATTGCTCTGAATGCTTTTTTTTTTCTTTTTTCTCTTTGTCATCTGAATTTTTGCCTGTACCCATAATATATCAAATTAACCAATAACTCTGTGCAACAACCAAGAAACGTCCAGCACGTTTAGCACGAGACTCAGATTTAATATTGCAGCTCTGTTGTAGCTCGTTTTTCATCCTGAGCATTAGTTTGACCCCACGTCACTGAACAATTTATTTTAAGTGAAATTCCTTTCGTTTTTGAACAATATATTTTCAGCAGATAAGCAAGTTCCCTGTGTCAATTTAAGTGTGCCAGGACCACCCATATGGTAGGAGACAGCACTACCACTTAGCCAGGAAGGCCTATCAATTTAAATGTGCGATACATGTTATAAATGTGGGAAAAAAGGGCATTTATGTCTTGCTGCCCCGTAATGAAAGTAAGTCACATTATACACTATATTGCAAAAAGTATTCGCTCACCTGCCTGACTCACATATGGGCTTTAGTTCATCCCATTCCTAATCAATAGGGTCCACCCTTTGCAGCTAGAACAGCTTCAACTCTTCTGAGAAGGCTGTCCACAAGGTTTAGGAGTGTGTTTATGGGGATTTTTGACCATTCTTCCAGAAGAACATTTTTGAGGTCAAACACTGATGTTGGACCAGAAGGCCTGGCTCTCAGTCTCCGCTCTAATTCATCCCAAAGGTCTTCTATCAGGTTGAGGTCAGGACTCTGTGCAGACCAGTCAAGTTCATCCACACCAGACTCTGCCATCCATCTCTTTATGGACCTTGCTTTGTGCACTGGTGCACAGTCATGTTGGAAGAGGAAGGGTCCAGCTCCAAACTGTTCCCACAAAGTTGGGAGGATGGAATTGTCCAAAATGTCTTGGTCTGCTGAAGCATTCAGAGTTCCTTTCACTGGAACTAAGGGGCCAAGCCCAGCTCCTGAAAAACAACCCCACACCATAATCCCCCCTCCACCAAACTTTACACTTGGCACAATGCAGTCAGACAAGTACCGTTCTCCTGGAAACCACCAAACCCAGACTCTTCCATCAGATTACCAGATGGAGAAGCGTGATTCGTCACTCCAGAGAACGTTCCTCCACTGCTCTAGAGTCCAGTGGTGGCTGCTTTACACCACTGCATCCGATGCTTTGCATTGCACTTGGTGATGTCTGGCTTGGATGCAGCTGCTTCACCATGGAAACCCATTCATGAAGCTCTCTGCACTGTTGTTGAGCTAATCTGAAGGCCACATGAAGTTTGGAGGTCTGTAGTGATTGACTCTGCAAAAAGTTGGCGACCTCTTCACACTATGTTCTTCAGCATCTGCTGACCCCGCTCCATTAGTTTTGTCCTACCACTTCATGGCTGAGTTGCTGTCATTCCCAAACACTTCTATTTCCTTATAATACAGCTGTCAGTTGACTGTGGAATATTTAGGAGTGAGGAAATTTCACGACTGGATTTGTTGCTCAGGTGTCATCCTGTCACAGTTCCACGCTGGAATTTACTGAGCTCCTGAGAGAGACCCAGTCTTTCACAAATGTTTGTAGAAACAGTCTGCATGCCTAGTTGCTTAATTTATACACCTGTGGCCATGGAAGTGACTGGAACACCTGATTCTGATCATTTGGATGGGTGAGCAAATACTTTTAGCAATATAGTGTAAGTGATGTTTGGGACAGTTACAATGAACAGGGACCGCAACATGTCCATTTGTGGTCCTGAATCACAACCAATGACAATGTAGAGTTATAAATATCCCAAGCAAATCCATAACCTCTCAGCCAATACAGCAGCAGCCATAAAGCTACTGTCTTCAGCAATTATTTCTCAGAATAGCTGCTACACAACAGCCACAGGCTACATTATCATCCTCATGGAAAACAACAAACAATTTAGCACTCCCTCCATATTCTTAATCCTTCATTAGTGTCCC
Organism: Hirundichthys speculiger; assembly: GCA_018398805.1. NCBI lineage: Eukaryota > Metazoa > Chordata > Actinopteri > Beloniformes > Exocoetidae > Hirundichthys > Hirundichthys speculiger. The sequence goes on along the minus strand of JAGFBZ010000376.1, from coordinate 1,854,901 downwards.
AGTCTTCCTTAGTTAGTGAGCTAATGAACCCACTGAATTGGTCCTGTTTCCCATTAATAGTGTCATTACAAGTGGGAGAACGCCTGTCCTAATATATATTTTAACACTCAGTGTTTGGCTCAATTGAATTTAATATTAAAAGCATCATAAAACTGACTGGTGAAATAACTATACCTTTTGCCAAAGAGTCATTGTGTTCTTAAATGTGACACAGTAGATTTAGCTTTGGCCCGCTGCTAAATGAAGTCAGTTGACAAAAACAGCATTGCTTTCATCGTATCTTTGAATATCAAAATTTAAAAACTCACCTGTGCTGGTATGCTGTTAAGTTATATTTCCAATTTCACATCTGTTTTGACTTTAACTAAGAATTAACATTTTAATTGGAAAATTTCAATCTAAATTTTAGCGTTCATAGTTTTTCTTTTTATGCAAAAAATGACTATAAATAATTGAGGTGGTGGTGCTGTTGGTGGCTGAAGATGAAAAGGTGAAGGTGAACCTCCTCAGCAGAGAGCTGCTCTCTGTCACTTGATTGATTGTATGATAGATCAGAGCTGAAGAACGTGTTCCACGAAGAAAAATCCCTCGAGTTCTCGTTCTTTCACTGCACCGCACAGGAGCCCTGGCGATGCTGACCTGCCTACTCTGAGGTCAACCATGAGTAATGGACCGTGGGTGCTTTCACCAACCCACCCAATAAGGCTGACAGATGTCTGTGTGAGTGTGTGGAGAGAGAGGGGGAGGGGTGGGTGCTGTAGAGTGAACCTGAAGTATGAGTAAATCTGAATTGAAATTAAGTCAGCTAGTAACCGTGAAGCTTTGGTCTTCTAAAAGCTGTCTATACTCCCTGTTTACACAGGGGGATGTTTAAGGCAACAGCTTAAAATCTTTACAAAGTGCTGTGCGTAAGTAATTTATCAGTGCACGTCTATCCATTAGCTTTCCCCGCTTATTGCTGTGCTGGGCTACGGGGATGTGCTGGAGCCTATCCCAGCTCTCTTTAGGTGAAAGACACTGGTACAGCCCGGATGGATCACCAGTCCATCGCAGGGCCACAGGCAGACAAACAACCACGCACACTCACAATCATTCCTACGTGCACTTTAGAACCACCAATTAACCTAACGAGCATGTCTTTGGACTGTGGGAGGAAGACGGAGTACTTGAAGGACACTTTAAACTTATAACACTGTATAATATATATTTTATACAATATTTTAAGTCAGTGGTTCTCAACTGGTGGGTCGTGACCCAAAAGTGGGTCGCAGACACATTTTTAGTGGGTAAGGAAATACTAAAAAGAAAAAAAAAAATTGTGTGTCATTTATACTCCTCAACAGTAGATGGCGATAATGCCCTGTAATGCGAGTTAACACCCGCCAGTTCACACCATAGAAAAACACCTGCAAAGTTTGTTTACATATGTTGAGCATGGTGAAACACAGATACAATGAAGAATATATGAGATATGGGTTTTCTTATCTTGAAGACAACGGTCAGTGAGTGGTTATTCAGCTAAAACTATATATTTTGATTTCTTTTTGAAACTACTGCTCAGTGGTTGCACTGTTTTATTTCATATTTGTGCATAAAAGCACTGTTGAGTCTTAAAAATGGCTGTGACTGAAATGTTCTGATTGTTATGTCAGCCTTATGATTAATGCTTAAATAAGTGACTAGATAGTTTTAATAGGAAATTGTTATATATTCAGGAAGTGGGTACTCAGCAAATGCTACATATTTGAGTTATTTTTGAAACTGCTCAGTGGTTGCACTTTTTTATTTCATGTTTGTGCATGTTGAGTCTGTTAAAAAAGGCTGAAGCTACTGAAGTGAAGTGTTTTGAATTTAATTAAAATGCAGCTAATTGAGCATCAAAGGGAATATTTCCCACTTGAAGTCATTTTGGTATGCCATTTTGGTTATGCAATTTTGGTTCACCAGTAAACTTATTTTTTTGTGTTGGCATTCTGTGATATTCTATTCTACTATCTTCGATTCAAACTGCACGATCTTCTCATTCAATAAATTTGAGAAGTTGGAAATTTTCCTTGATTTGGGTCACGGCTTGTCATTAAGGGTGATGGTGGGTCCTGAAGCGAAACCAGTTGAGAACCACTGTTTTAAGCAAAGCAGAAAGTCAGATGAAAGGGCTCCAAGCACTTTGAGTAATGAACATCTACTGTTATTTTTCTGTTAATCTGTTCATATTTTCAGTCTTGTGAGTGGTGTGATCTGTGGTTGGTGGTGTGGTGTGTGCTTTGACAGTCTGCTCTGTAGATAGTACAGTAGTGTAGTTTTTCAGTCTAATAGTGGGGTCAATACTAAATTATAGTTACAAGTATAATGTGACTTGGGGCATAATATCACTTTTTTAAAACTCTGACACCAAAGGCAAGTTTTTTTATTTTTTTCACTTTAAGGATACTTTGTTAGCAACTACTACCCCATAGATTGCCATCAGACACATAAGCTACATTCAGTGGAGTTCTGTTTTACTTATTAAGTACTGAATTATAATTGATGTTGTCTCAGTGCACGTCTAGTATAGCATCTCATGATGATATTGGATATTTCTTGTTATTGGTTTTAAAGTTTTCTTCAATAGTCTTGACTGATCCAACAAGCGGACCTTTGCCAAAACTCAAGTCTCAAGTTAGTAGATATCATTTGTTGTATTCTTATTTGCAGTGCAGGCAGTATTCTAAGGAACTAATTCAGCAGACCTCAGTGAATAACAAATGTCGGTGTCATTTTAGAAGTAGTGCACGTTACTTTGAATTATTTTCTCTGCAATGTGTATGTCATGGAACTTTTCCATCCTAGTAAGAACTGTCAACACTGCGTTATGTGTCATCTTGGTGGGTTTACGGCTTTGTTATCCAGTTATCTCCCTTGTGTGGTGAATGCTGTCAAATATACTGAGTGGGTCTTAATGGGCCACAGGGCATTCATAATTAGTGCAGGTTGCATTTAAAGAGATTACATGTGAAATCACCAACAGTGCATGGCCCACAGGTATAACAACACACAAAAAGGATTACCAGTGTGTGTGTGTGAGCACGAACCTGCGCCATCCCTGCAGGAACAAACCAGGAAGGGATTACAGTCTTCCTCTGGAGGGCTCCATATATGAGGACTGAAATGTTTAGAGACGCACGCATGGGAAAAAAAAAAAAACATACATTTCCAGGCAGCTGAGAGTGCTGCTCAGTGTTTTCAGGGCATCCTGTGAGAATAAGGTGGATTTTTACTGGTAATGCACCGTTGGGAATTTGCCATCTTCATCTTGTCCTGCAGTCACAGTTCAAAATACTCAGTATCGCTCTGCATTGCTCCTTAAGTTATTCCTGAACATAAGTGATGTCGTATTAAATTTCATATTTCTGCATATATTATGCTGTAATTATGCTGTCCTCTCCTCATTTGACAGTGCCTACACTGAGCCTTTCCCAATGAACCCCACTCCTGATGGCCCCTCCATGGATGAAGATCACGGGCGTACTTCAGAGGAGGAAGATGGGGGTGTGGAGCAAAGTTTTGACCGACAGGTGAGTGGGGGGATTACGGAAACAAAGGCGGTCAGTGCAGTCCCCTGAGCTGCCTGCTGGACTGGTGAAACCACCTGAATCATGGAGGTCTGGTTTTATAGATGCCTCTGAGATGCCTTAAATATAAACTGTTAACATGTTGTAGTGACGCTGATTTGGAAAAGGTGCTATTACATAAATAGTTAATAGTGGAACCTGATCATTTTTCTCCTCCTTGCTGGTAAGCAGTATAAACTCAGTGCCACACATTCATGGGCCGATGTTGTCAGTAAATGATAAAAAGGACCCTTGAATTCTACACAGATTTCTATGAAAAAAGCAGTAACAGAGAGACGGAGCCCACCTCTCCCCATGTTACTGCAGCTCCCTGTTGTCATTATGTGTCATGTATTTCCTCAGTTTTTTTTTTCTTTTTAAAGAAATACAATGAACTGGGGGGCGGATTAAGAAGGAAGAGGTTGGAGAGACTTCAGTTTCTTTTTAAAGCGATGGTGATTTGGTTTTATTTTAAGGAAATAAGGATCACTTTACTTTTAATGCATCATTTGTGAAATGCTGTGCATTGGTAGGAATAGTACTTTAAAAAGGACACGAGGCTTATCAGCCAATCCCTCAGGGGCCTCAGTGTTATGTTTTGAGACCCACTGGTTAACCTCTTAATCAATTGTTGGCATTGTTGCCACCACTACACACACACTTCCTCTCATAAATAATGCATCCTAATTTAAAAGACTCCTATTTGAGAACGCATTCACTTCTGTGCTACAGTGTAATGGAATAATCGCTCTTATTTTGACAGCATGAATCTAAGGAAACGTGAATTTGGTTTTTGTCAGCCTCCTTAGGTGCTCTAAATTTGACCTATTAATGTTTGAGAGGACTCAGTGCCCACAGAGCCTTTAAACGTTTACAGTGTTCATTCATCTCCCTCTGTTCAACCTCCCTGTCACACAGATTGATGGCCGATCTCGAGCTTTCTACATCGCCAAGGAGCTCATCGACTCAGAGAGACTGTGAGCACCAGCATTTGTGGATTTCCCCACTCACAATCACAAACACCATGCTGTATCGTCATCTAAAACATATTAGTATTTTAGAACCCAAATGCTGCAGTTCAGTTCTTTCCAGCTGTATCTTTCCTGCTAATTCATCAAGCTGCACAGGGAACACCTGACAGGCAATTACACAGGCATCCTGCTGCACACTTAACCATTCCTCTGATGTAGTTTTCTCATTAATTTAAATAATTAAATGACTCTTGAAGAAAAAATTAACATAGTTGTTTAGATAGTTGTAAGTCCAAGTCCCTATCTAATGATTCTCTCTTCTTGTTGTTGCAGGCACGTCAGTGCCCTCAAACACATCGAGGAGGTAGGAAAACCCTTTCTACCACGTCACAAATGTGTCATATACACTTAAAATGTCTCCTACTTTCAGCCCATTTGACTTTCTTGAACACCTACTGATAGGATCATATCCTGTGTGTCTGCTCCCCAGTCTCTGTCTCCATCTTCCCCTCCTGATCTCCCCTTTGTAATGTTCAGTGCAGGTTTATCAGTGTTGTTGCAGCAAGATCTACTTCCTGGTCTTGACAAAGTTGTCATGTTGTACTATGGTGTGGTCGGTGGCAGAAGTAGATGACGGTTATAGATGACGCGGTGTGCCCAGACCATGCACTATCCTTGTGGCCTTACTAATTTGATGCTGAACATTTCTGTGCCTGCCTCAACTGCAAAACCGCTGCTGAAATTTCACAAAAAAAAAAAGAAAAGAAAAAGCTGTTCTGGCCATTTATATTTCAGATATTAGATGTACAGCAAAAGAGTGTAGTTGAGGAGATGTAGTGACAGTAAGGTACCGCATCACAGCCAACTATTAACCTCTCTTTCCATCATTTCTAGCTCATTCTCTGTCATGACAATATCACATCCCTTAACTGATAAAAAGAAGGGCATATAGCATACAAAACAGCCCACAGACTGCAGATGCGCTGTTGAAACGGTTTTAAAAATTTTTTTTTTTCTTACCGAAGAAGTGAGATTAGCAACGCATTTTAAGCATGGTTTGGCTATTAGAGCGATAGCTGCAAGTGCAAATCTGAAGTCAGAGAAACTCGTCAGTCAGCGTGTACTTCCTGACCTTGAGTACAACCTGAGTTCCTCCGTGAGTCCCTTCACTGTGATTTATGAACGTGCGACATGAACAAAGTACTTGTTTTGTGTAATGTGTTATTTGATGCCCTTAAACAGTAGCTAATGTATATATTATACAGCGGACCCCTATAATGATCACAAAATGCCGTCTCATCAGGAAATTCAATTAGACTAATTAGCATCTGCGTGCCAAACAGTAGCTAGAAACTTGGTGCAAGTCATTCGGGATATTTTGACACTGATTGCATGAAATATATTTGAGTGTACGTCATCTGCTTTCAGAAGTTGTCACTTTAGATGACGCTGAGTAACCTTGGCTTGCATCTCTCTTCCATGAAACCTCCTAATTGAATCTTTTTTCCACCTTTCAAAGGTGACATTGAATTCTTGTTTTGTTTATGTTTTTTTTTTTTCATCATGCTGTTGCATAATGCATAGGTATGGCACTGGGGTCTTATTATTCTTCAGAGTGATCTTTCAGTATGTAAGTCACTTTTTGATGCAGCCTGATGTCAAAAATTATAGTGAAAATGATAAATTCAGCTGGGAAACACTGCTGCATGTGCAAACACACAGTATGGGAAAAAAAAAAAAAAAAAAAACAAGGAGCACCGTTAAGTGAGAGGGACACATGAGCTATTGTTCCATTGTTTGATAAGGAATAACAAGAATACAAAGAATTTCCAGACCCTGTCTCCACATAGGAAGGGAGGCCGTGCTCCTCTTCTAAACGGCTTTCCCTAAAACAGCTTTAGCAGATAAAGCTCAGACTTATATTCTTATATTCTCACTCGTGACCTGTGACCTCTGTACACCTTCTCTCCTGAATTATGACGAAGCATGTCTGACTGCTCAACCAGGTCCTTAATATTGCTTCTTGACTTGCTTCATGTAAAGAAAATGGGAAAGAGGGGGCAACCAGATGGACTAAGAAGCTTCTGGTATTCACGGATCTGAAAGCGGATGCATGTAACCTGGAAGATGGAGTCAGCCAGGGAAGTGTAGGTCATACAATACATGATTGACTGTGCATGATGACTCACATGCTCTGAAGTGCCCAGAGGTACCACGTTGTCTCACAGTCGATCGTTGCATCTCTTTTTGTTTTATGGCTATATGTACCCAAAACTGGAATTGGTGGACCCCTGACAGTTTCCCCACACAATATGGCTGAAAACGGACATTTCTCAAAACAAGTTGGCATCTCCTAACAATTTATCGACTTTCAGTTAGTTTTTGAGTTCATTTGCTGAGTAGATAAATAACCTCTCCTCCACTCTTTAACTCTCATATGCCATAACTCATCATATTAGTCTCTTTCATCACTGACACTGCAGCCATTAAGGCCCACTGCACATGCTTTATGTTCAATGAGCGTGGCTCAAAACAGCCAAATTAACTGCATATCAGTGGGTTGGTTTTTTTTTTTTTTCAGGTTTTTGCCTACATAGCAATGAAAAGAGCATAGTACAAAACAGCATTGTGTCATTGACTAAGGTCATTATGCATCAACACCTGGTGTGCAGCTCTTGAGCAAGCAGGGGCCACCTTTCCTGAATGCCTGGATGGAGCCCAAAGTACTGAAATGATATGAAGGGAGGGTGTCAGGAAGGATGTTTAGGAGGATCTGACCTTCCTTCCATTTTTCTCTCCGTTCCTCATTCCTCTTGTGCCTTTCATTCCTCTTGCTCTCCCTCCCTCCCTTCCCCCTTCCACCCTCACAACCGTTTCCTTTATTCCTTGTTTTGCCTTTCTAGCCGACACCTTTGTCTTCTTACTAATCCTGTTTGGCCTTTCTTGCACAGGACTTTCGTTCAGCAGTGATGGAGGCGGTGGATGAGGAAGGGGAGTCCGTGTTGGAGGAGCAGCGGCTGGGGGAGATACTGGGTGTGCTCCCGCAGGTCTACAGCTTCCACAGCAGCATCTTAATGGAGCTGGAGGAGCGCATTAGTCAGTGGTAATTGACACAATTGGTTTTACTGTTTTGTTATGGCCAATTGCTGTGAGGTAAAACTGGGATAATCTTTTTTTTCCATTTGATCAAAAAAAAAATGTTAAAAGTTGTAAAGACCATAGACTGAAGAGAATGGTCATGATTTACTCTTAACTGAAGCCCTAAAAAGGAATCTATAATCTTGTAATCCTGCAAATAAGATTCATATCAGTATAGAGTAATAACAGAGTCTTAAGTCTTCAGTCTTAAAAGGTAGCCGCTGCTTCTGCTTAGCGTGTAAGTATTTTGTCTTGTTACTGATTCTTCAAAAACTGATTCCTATAGTTTTGATTAAATTTAGCAAATTGGATGCTTGGTAAGAAATTAATAACAAAAAACCCCAGAAAATTTCATCATTTGATTATTTTCATTGACTCCATTCAATTTGGATTGCAAGAACAAAAGATTAAATAAAATTCCAGGGGAGAAATATCACCTCCAAAAGTGGCGCTGGTCGGGGATTTATATTTTTGAGACTGTGGGGGCGGGGCCTCCAGGACTGAACATCTCTGATTGGTCAAATTATCCCACATTGCCCCTTTGTATCATAGTCATCTCAGTTTAATACAACCATATGAACAAACGCAGATTCACGCAGCTCCAACCTGCAAAGAGACAAGCCCACCGCAAGCTGCATTATTCAAGGAAGCTCCAGAAAAAAATGAGAGTGCTCAAATTTGGACACGAAAATTGTAATTAGAGCAATAAATCTTCTTTTTTTCCCCCAAAGCAGTTATTCTCTACTCTATGAAAAAGAAGAAAAGAAAAGAATACACCTAAAAGCTACAAAAATGTGCAGAAATATTTGACTTTGAGCAGTCAAATATTAACCTCCATTCATTTCTGGTTATTTTCTAAGGCACAAATATAAACAACTAAAACCTCTGTTCAAATACAAAAACTCAAATCTCTATTCATATGTAACATAAATTTAGAGTTCATACAGCTGAAGCATGCACCTTTGATATCCTCTCAAGTAGCCAAGTAGCTCTATGGAGTCCATCTCACATGTCCCTTTCCACGTATATTGCCCATGCCCTCCATTTAAAGCTAAAGATCACTGCAATCACAACTTTCGTTCACATTAAAGAATTTGAAGCAGTGCGTTACAGATTTTCAAACATGTGTGACATAGTCAAGTCAAGTAGAAGGAGGCTGGTGAAGGGAGAAGTTTCGAATTTGATTAATGAGAGTGTGCTTAACTGCTCATCTTTTTCACTGTGAAGGGAGGAGAGCCAGAAGATGGTGGATGTGCTCTTGTGCCGCGAGGACAATTTCAAGGTGTTTGACACTTACATCTCTGAGTATGATCGCAGCATGTCGCTACTGGAGGAGAGCTGCAGAAACAAGCCGGCTTTTGCCAACATTGTCAAGAAATTTGAGGTAAAACCCTAAACACACACATTTTAACCTGAGTAAATGAAGGCATCTCATTGCTGTCATTTTTGCTAAGTCCTTCCTTTGTCTTTTTATATAATTTCACTGTGGAAAGTGAGTGACGGTTCAAAGCACTACATGATTATGAGGATCCTCCTTAGAAGTATGAACATTTCTGGTTGCTTTTTCTTGCTTGTGGAGGGAAAGTGAAACCTTATTTCTTGAGCAGAGATCAAACCTGGTAGTTCCCCTGGCATTCACTCAGCAGCTCTCACTAATATTTTTGTCACTCAGCTTCCATGGGGACATAATGGCCTTTCAAAACCCTCTCCGTCCTACTCCTTTTCATGGATCTGACCTTTCTACTGTCATGCTTGCATATTTTATGCCCACTCAACAACAAATACTCATTCTTTGTCCAGCATTGTTCTCTTCTTCATTGATAGTTGCTGGAGAACATGGAGGTGGGATTTGGCCGAGTAGATAAGCAAAGGCTCAATCTAATAAAATGCAGAAATTATGTCCCTGGGTGCTTAATCAATACTTTACACTTGAATAGGAATGTGTGTTGTGCACACCAGTGACGAGACAAAAAAAATATTCATTTGAATAAAACATTCAGGATATTAAGGCAGCCTGTGGATAAGTCTTGGAGCTCTATGTGCTCTTTCATAGTCCCAGAGTTAAAAACAGACATCACAATGGAGAAGAATTCAAGTTGATGAGGAAACTGTTGAGATGCGTGGTAATTTTAAATTTTCTTGTAATAGGGTCATTGAAAAGCACTACTACTGTGGAATAATAATACATCTTTATATGTGACCATGGCTCTATGATGACATGTATCTAAGCAAGAAAGTAAAGACTTGACCTTGCAGATTTTAGTGAATTTTAATTCCACTGAAAAGGGCTGTACAGCAAGCTGTAGACGATGGTAATGACCCATGAAATAAAACAGCACAATGAATTTAAACAAGACCGGAAGAGATACAAAGCAATAGGAAAAACTCTGAAAGGAATGTAGTAGCAAGAGTTGCTGGATAGCTGGAAGAAACTACAGTATAGGTGGCCACCATAAATTGTGCTGCTTTATGTAACTTAACCTGATGTGGTACAAAAAAAAAAAAAAAAAAATCAGCAAAATCAGATTTTTTTTGGGGTCGTTGTTAGCATTAGTATTTTGAATGTGATTATCAGACTCCGGTGTGAACTTGCTACTACTTTGATGTCATCCTCATGCGTAGAAAGACAAAGTCACATCAAACGCAGTCTGTCAGGTATATGGAAGTAAGGCAGGTGAGTCTGTATGACTTGTTTTTGAAACTTTGGTCCAGCGGAAGCCAACAAATTCATGAGGAGATGAGAAGAGGGCTGGGGAGAAAGGACAGCCAAAATGTGTATGAGACCGTTCAAGCTCTCGCCAGCCCAGAACTGTGACATGAGTCGGACAACAGCGAGGTCAGAGATAGATTAATCGTGACCCAGCGATTCTAACTGAAGTTTCCTTGGAAAACATCAGATACGCATCTGATTTAGGACCACATATGAAAGTGACCTTGGGCTGATGTGAAAAAGCAAATCAGATTTCATGTTATTTGAGCTGTTCAGACAGCCATAATGAAATAAAACTTAAAAAAAATCAAATTTGGGTCACTTTTGCCTGCAGTGTGAACATAGCCTTAGTCTTGATAAGTAGATTACAGAAAAGGCCACTAGCACTTTGTGTTTCTACCCTCTCAAAATATCTTCACCCAGCCCTTGTTCTCTTTTACAGAACAAAATCATTCATATAGATTATATTTTATTGACAGTAGTTTTCAAATATTTTTTTTACTGCCATCAACAATATTCTCAACTCAATGCTGATTCACGGTGAGTGACTGACTCAGTGGTTCCAGGTGTTTCTAGTTTCTTCATCTTATCTGACCCAAATGTACACAAAGCACTGGCGTTAGGAGCCCTACAGCACGTTGCCACGCTTGAAAGGATTTAGCTCTCAATGACCAAGTTCATTTTTTGGCTGCAAAAAATATACCTAATTCCCTTTCTCAGAACATAAACCATCAATAAGCTGGCTGCAGGGGTGATATATGGTTTGATTTTCTAATATTGATAAAAGCCTGGATAAAATCTTGACTGGTAGTTGTGATTGCTCTGAATTTGCTGGATCCATTACATTACAGATCACACCTTTCATACTGTGTTTAAGGTTCTTTGTCTGCATATAGGCGTTGTAATCTTGAGCCTGTACTTCCTACTTTACAACATCAGGGTATTTCGTGAGTGTGATGGATGTCCAGATGTACTAGTACACTGCTTTGGGAGTTGCATGGTATGTGTGACTCTGATGTAACGAGGGAGGAAGAGAGCTGAGGAAGCTGAAGACCATTTATCAGTTGTTTGTGAAACACCCATTCACACAGGCCACAGATATTTGTGTGATCACCTCCATATGAAGTTTATTGTTATTGCTACGTATTAAATAATCCACATTCTTCATGGGCTCAGATGTTTTATTCTCTTCTTTCATTTTAAGCTTTCAGTCCTCCCATTCGCACCACCTCTCTCCCTTCTCCATCTCCTGCCCACATGTGTTTTACCGTTACAAGCCAAAGTCCTGTAGTACGTGGTAGTAATTTCATTGTGGATGTGGTGATGACAGTGATGAAGTAGCCACAGTCGTTGATCAGATCAGAGCCTGACCCTTACAGGATTACGGCGTCCTCTCAACAGCCAGTTGCTTGTTTACCACACCATCTATAAACATTGGCCACCATGGGGCTCTGTGTGTGTGTGTTTTTGTGTGTGTGTGTTTAAGCGTGTTGCTATATTTGTGCTCCTGTGCATCTATGTCTGTCTTCCAGGACAAAACAGTCATGTGCAAACAAAAACAAAGCATCTTTCAATTGAAAGGTTTAACATATCAGCATATTGTAATAACTCACTGGATCCTCATTCAGTTTCACAAACTGAGTAAATGCAGTCTCAGCCAATCAGCAACACATTACATATTACACAAAGTGAGCAAAACATGAGCAAAAGCAATTGTTTCTCTCTGTCAATCTGGACAAACACGTTCATCATTCTACACTAAGAAAGGTTATTCACAAGTGGAAGAACATTCAAGATGGTTGCCAGTCTACCCAGCAGGCGAGGAAACTCAGCTCAAGGTCAGACTGTGCTGCAGCAAAAACCAAAGAGCTACTTCTCAGACTGTATAGGCTGTTTGAATATATATTTTCCAGGAGAAAGCCTCTTCTTTCTAAACAGAACATGGCAGTAAGACTTAGCTCTGCAAAATTGCACCTGAACAAGCACAAGGCTTGTGGAACAATGTTCAGCCATAATGCACAGTCAGAACAAATACAACGTATCAAAAAAAAAGCACCTCATACCAGCTGTCTAGCATGGTGGTGCTAGTGTGGTGATGTGGGCTTGTTTTGCAGTCTCAGGACATTAGCACCTTGCAGACATTAGGGTGACTATGGATTCCTCTGAGTTTCACCATAGTTGTTTGCATTCTTGGTCTTTCCAAAAGCTCTTTGCAGAAGGGAGATATCAGGTCATCTTCAGCAGGTGATGGCTCTTTCAGGTTGCTAAGCGTGGCAGCAGGGTTCGCTGAGTGGATCATACCCCAAGTTTGTGACAAAGTTTACAATATGGCCATTCAAGTGGGCTCCGACCACTATGGTCTCAAGCATTGTAATATTTTTTTCTGTTGTGTGTTTCGCTTCCTTATCACTTATCTACCTTACTGGTAGCTGTCAGAAAGACTTACCCGTCTTTTTGACAGCTGCTCCTGTGATGTACTTGATTGATTTAATCCTCATGCCCAGTTACGCCTTTGAACACTGCCATTTCACACAACACTCATCTTGCCTCTGTGATCTTTCTGTTTCTTCCTCCCAAGGCAGAACAGGGGAATAAGAGCAGGAGTGCAAAAATGTTCCGCTATTATGACTCAGTGCGCTTCATACAGCACAATGAGGCAGATTAAAGGCACTGCAGAGCTGGAACAACCAGGCTAAGGTGTCGCAATGGCTTGGTCGAAGTCCAGACCTAAACCTGACTGAAGTACTGAGAAAAAGCTGTGCATACATTAATGCAAATAAATCTCTGTGATCTGAATTAACAATGTTAAACAAGAATGGGCCAAAGTTCCTTCATAATGATGTGAGAGATGGATACTGTCATACAGAAGATAATGACTTTAAGTTACTGATGCTAAAGGTGGTTCTACAAGCAATGAATCATGGAGTCTTCACACACTATTTCTGCATTTTAGCTTAGTTTTTGGGAAATGATTACCGAAAACTAGCGAAAGCGCTGTTGTTTTTTATCTCATTCTCAGATTATATGAGTCTGATTTTAAGAACTGGTGATATTCTTTATGACCTGAAAACTTTTGAATTCAGAAAGTGTGCTTCCTTTCACATGGCACAGAGTGTGGATCCTGTGAAACTGGGTTAATAAAATTGCTTTCCAAAGCACTTCACTTATGATTTATATTCATGCCACAGTCTGGCTTTGTGGGAAGCATCTGTGTTTTTTCATACACACGAAGGAGAGCAGGGTCCTGTGCAGCAGGTGGACAGAAAGCGATAGAGGGAGAGAGCGATGGAGTGAATTCCTTGTAAAGGCAGCTGGGCAATGAGGCAAACAGAAGCTAATTAGAGAAGCGGTCTCCTTTACAACTCCCCAATTAGATCACGTATGTGCGCGCGCGCAGGCACCTGATCAGATGGCCATGACAGAGTCTCAGATGTGTGCTTATTTGTCCGTGCACGCGCGTGCATGCGTTTATCTCCCAGCATGAGGCATCACAGTCTCCTACTCCCCTCTTTAATTTGGCTTGCTCACCCAAAAAAAACCAAACACTAATTACCATCTCTGGAAAGCCACTTCCTCTGAACATGTGTCAATTGGATTACAATTTACAACTGACACTTGAGGAGAGTGGATGTTCGGAAAAGCAAGTAGTTTAAAAAATGGTGAGCTAGTTATTGATGTACTCAATGCGTTATGCAGCGGTCAGGTGAAGGAAGGAAAAGGGAGGTAGAGGTTAGAGACTTTACTGGGGCTGAAGTTAAGGACAAAAAGGTAAATGAACCTGAAAATGTAAAAGATAAAGAAACTAAGAGAGAAGATCAGTATTTTTGAGAGACTTCTCATTTGAAAGGGCCTCAGCTCTCTGGTTTACACTTGGTACCTGATAATGAGGAAAACTGGTGTTTTTAAGTCAGATCATGTAGTCTCCCTTTACAGACCTATTCAGCGTGTTTGTGTGTGTGTGTGAATGTGTGTGCAGCCCAGACGCCTTTGCTCTTCTTCCTCTCCGGCATAAATAGCTGTCAGAGACAATTAGATCCTGATTGATTTTCTAAAGCTCTCTTTGATAGTGCCACTGCCTGTCGTCTTTCACCTGTAAATTTCTGCTGGAGAATGGAAGTTCATTGAGGTCACCCTGACTGACAGGTTTCCTTAGGTCACTTTTGACCTTGGCTTGTAATAAGGAATTAAAGCGGTCACTCTCATTTGGAAGAGTGATGGCAGTCTGGGGTTCTGCAGTTCTTTGACAAGGGGAGAAGATATTATCTTCACTGCAAATTTAAATGATCAGATAAAAACTGGTTGGGTGATTAATCGGTTGGTTGTTCATTGGCTATTTTCTTAAAAATTGCATCACCATTAAAATACCCATATCAATCGACCTCAGAGTTAAATCAACTCAACGTCTATTATTAGGTGGTAAAAAACAATGTGAAGTGAAACTGTTTTGAGTTTTAAAGAACCATGGGTTTTCAGCATAAGTGCTATTTCCAGGAGGGAAAGTAGGAACATCAAAATCAATAGCTATTTTATATTGCAGACAAGACCCCCAAATGTCATGTTGCTGAAGTGATAGACTGAACAAAGGTTATTTTAACTTTGTATGTCTATAAAAAAGGACTATTTGTACAGAAATGTCCAGTTCACTGCTACGTTATTACAGGCCTGTGGAAGTCAATGATTGATAGACGTGAAAGATGGGACTAATGTTAACGACTATTATCCAGGAAACATATATTCCACTAAAAACTGCTTTGTCTCATGTTGATTTGCTCCCTAATAAAAGCTTACAGTTATCACCAACTAGTGATAGACAAAGGGATGAATTAATTCTGGGATATTCCTTTAACCTTTTGAGGAAACTGACACATACAGAGATTTGGCAATGATAATAATTGGGATCCCATTCTATCGAGCTTCAAGAGAGCCAGATTCCTGTATTTTTCTGTAGAAGAGACTAGAAAATAAATATAGATGTCATCAAATGTGAATAAAAATAAAAAAGTTTAAGACATTTGCACACTACTTTATATAAATATTTTAAAAAATCATGACTATGTGTCTGCAGACAAGAGGCCCAGAAGAAACTGAAATCCCACTGAAACACCAGCTGCTACAGGTTATAGTGAGAGTACTTCAATATCGAATGCTACTCACAGGTAAGGACCACATGCCGCCCCCCCCCCCCCCCCCCCATCCCTCCCTGCAAATCAGCCATTATGTTTGTTTGTTAGCTATGGGATAGTAATTATGTTAAAACGCTGAGAATTAGTTTCACATTTACACAAGAGTAATTAACAGTAGTCACCATGTGTTTGTGCTGTAAATTGCTATGTATCAAAATCAGTAATGTTAATTAATGAGGAAGTGTCTGTGTTAAGCTAAAAACTGGAAACAAAAAAAGACTGCCCAAAGTTTTCACTGTAAGCATCTGTTTGACTGTGAATTTTTCATGTCTTTCTTCCTCCAGATTACCTGAACAACCTCTCTCCTGATTCAAAGGAATACGAGAACACTCAGGGTAAACTTGCACAATTAGCTCTGTGTTATTACCCTCAACCACAACTGTGATGCAATATCTGCGATCAAAAGCAGACACGCTTCTCTGCAGCTTTTAAACACGTATCACAGCCAAGTTGTTGTGTCACAGCCAATGAGTATGCTCTTTTTATTTATTTTCTTTTTTAATTCAAGCGCTCTCTATTTCGTTCTCTGTTGTGTGTTGCAGCTGCCTTGGTGATTGTGTCCGAGGTGGCAGACCAGGCCAACGATAATCTAAAACAGGGGGTGAGTTTCTGAGTCTGGATACCCCCACATGTGTTCACATTCACTGTTGCTTGGCTTGACAAATTCACTGCCAAGCCTCGCGTCTTTATATCCTGCATGAAAGAGCAATTTTCAAGCGTGAAGAAGTTACACAGCCTCCCTATTAAACCCTCTGCTAAACAACTTGCTGCAGTGAAGGAAAGGTCTTTATCCCTCTTTGGAGATTCGCGCAAAGGGTGAAGAATGATGATGTCATCAGAAAGTCCCAGGTGTATCATTACAAAGGGAGCAGTGTAAGGGTGGCCATGACTTATGCTCTCCATCAGACATGAGCAGTTCATGGAGATAATACACAAGCCCTCCCCTCATGTCTCTCACGCCTCTCACTGCTGGGCTCCCCTGCGTCTCTTTGACTTCCCTCCTCTGTTTTCTCACCGTTTGTTTTGTCTTCTGTCCACACTCATTGCCACAGACACTTAGGCCAACAGACAGTGGAAACACAAGAGTTCTTCTATGTCTTCCTCCCCATTCACACTTCAGCATCACATCCTTTTCCACCCCATTGCACTTTCATTAACAAACAGGCAGGGATGGCTCAACGCTGTGTCGTCTCCATCATCCATCCTGAATAATCTTCATGCAGCTCCCTGCGTCTTTTCTCCTGCAGGAAAACTTGTTGCGTCTGGTCCACATAGAGTACAGCGTGAAGGGGAAGAGGGACCTCCTGAAGCCTGGAAGGGTGAGAATCATAAAGCAACACACTGTTTTCTAACATCATCTGAAACCTACTCCTTTTAGATCCTGTGAAAGCATAAAACGCATGGTCTTGTATTATTATTATTATTATTATTATTATTGTATTATTGTAATGTTGTTTAACAAGTATCCATTTGACAAACAAGCATATCTTTTTGAAAGCTTGAATTTTTTTTTTTTTTTGCTTGTTTTTTGCCAGATATTTGTCAAAGAAGGCACACTCATGAAGGTCTCGAAGAAGAGTAGGCAGCCACGACACCTGTTTCTGGTAATGCCATTGTCCTCTTTTCTCGTCACTCTCACGCTGCAACATCAGACACGCTCTGAAACAAATGATATTATATTTAGTTCTCTTTTACAGTTTAATTAAACAAACAGTAAACAAAATATGCCAAGGTTTTGATGAGAAGAGATCCATACCACTATGGCTTGTAAAATACCAGAAAAAGATTAGATGAACATGAAGAATTAAAAATGGATAAACTGCTTCATTCAGACAAAAAGGAAAGAAAAAAGTCTCACTAGAAATGCACATTCTTCTGTCAAAACAAATGTCATCAAATGTATTTATTTATTTATTTATTTAATTAATACATTTATTTGATCTATTTATCACCTGGGTTGGATTTGAAACAAAATGTATGCTCTCTTCCTTTTGAGCCACCTACCAAGTTTAATGAAAATTGACCCTCTGATAGATATTGCTGCTGGAAGACAAGAAATAAAACAGCAAATGGCAATGAAAACACAGAAATATCTGTCAGTATCCTAACTGCAACTAAGAAGAGCTAAGAGAGACTTTTGCATGACTTCAATGACTTTTTCTCCAGTTGCATTTACACCACGGATAGGAATGCTGAAGTAATGTAACAGCTGTCCTAATTCTTCTGCTCCATATCAGTTCAATAGATTCTGGGCTTTACTCTCGCTTCATGGGTTTTGTTTTATTTAGAGGCTAACTTTAATAACTGTTTATATTGCTAACTTTTTAACCAGTTTTTACAAGTCTCTTTTGCAAGGGTGCGCACCAGTATTGAACGTGTACCTTCAACTAGTCATTGCACAGTGAAGCTGTTTCAAACCGTCACAGTACAGTTGCATCTCACATGGTTTATTTAATGCTAGGAAAACTCCCATTCTGAAGAAAAGGCTCAAAAAAAACCTGTGAAACAGCTCTACGAACTAGTGAAAACAAAAATCTGGGGGAATTTCTTTTGATAGTAATAGAAAATGTAAAAAGATTCCTGTGGTCCAAAATCACTTTATATGGTTGTCAGGTTTGAACTGAGACAACATCAGTGGATGTTCGTACTGACTGGAAAAAGAGCATGTTCAATTTTTTTTTTTTTTTTTTTTTTTTTTAATCTTTGGAGACCTTGCAGCATTTAAATTCAACTTCTGTAAATTTGGACAAATTATGGACATTAGCATTTCTCAAATGAAGGGTTTGCCAGCAAGCCAGTTGAATTTATTGTTACAGCACATCAGTGCCGGCTCAACAGAATAAGGCATTTACCAAATTATTCATCCAATCATAAAAACAAAGCTGGCGTGATCTGGGAGGGGGGTGAGGCCAAGGCTGTAAAACCTCCACTAACTACCACACCCAGAGCAAGGGCCTCCCTCTCCACTTTTCTCCTCTCATCCCCTCTCAGGACTTGTTTTCAAGGGCCCCACTTCCTTGCAGGATGTTTGGTGTGGGTCACTGGATGCCGGCTTCCTGTGTATTGGGAGGGGACTGACAGCGAAGTGAAGACCAGACACCCTGTAGAATGTAGGGAGGAGGTGGCCAAGGAGGGGTGGTGGTGTTACAAAAACACATCATGTGAAATCGAGAAGCCCGCTCTATTGTTCCGTGTGAAATCAGTGGTGTCTTGTGTTATGAATTATGCTTGTGTTTGATACCTGCAGCCTTTATGGTTTCTACTAATCTCACTTAATTCAAATAGAAAATAGCATTTGTGCTCTATTCCATCAGTCTCCTTGCCTTTCTTAACAGGACTGCCGTTAAAAAATACATAAAAAGGTTGCTAGTTGATACTTGCGGGCCATTAAGGCTACAAAGCCATGTTCCCCTGTGAAACTTGACAGCTCCAGTGCTGTCAGGTGTTATTTATGGGCCTTTAAGAAAAAACAATCCAAACGGTGAAGATGAAAAGCCATCAGTCACCTCTGTCACAGGGAGAAGTGGCATGCGTGTCACAAGCCTGGGTTCAGAGAAGAAATAAAAGCCAGCTGAATGTCTAGACAGCCGCAACAGGGAAGCGAGAATGAGTGAAAGGCAGATGTGGGAGATGAGGGTTTACAGGATAAAAATGTCACTATTGAAGAAGTAAATGCCTTAGGTGCAAAGGGTGAATGTCCCTTCACTGAGTAATCCTATAAAGTCTGTTTTCTCGGCATTTGGCCAGGTTTCTTTGGAAGGAATCTTTGGCTAAATGAGCAGCACAGGGTGGAGTAGACGAAACCGCGGTGCCTGCAGCCCAGAGGTCACAGGCAGGGCTCAAGTTGGGCTATCATGCACTGTTTTGTCTCCGGCCAGGCTGCCAAAGAACAGTTTACTGGGACTGTTTGTGTTGTTGTTGTGGTGGTGAAGGTGGTTGGGTCCACCCAGTCCTGGCTCTCAGTGCAGCCTGAGAAGTCTATGAGGGAGAGGGGGAGACCTGGAGTCCGGAGCAGGGTGGAGAATTCCTGGATGCCGCTTTTATGGCCCCAGCGGATGTTTAGAGCACACATTAGCTGTGACCAATGATGTCATTTCTTTTGTCTGTGTTATGAAATACCTTTCATAACACAATGGACTCTCGGCGTGTTCTGGGGATTAAAATACTTTTATTCTCACATCCAAATAAACACTTTCTTTACAGCAATGCCTGATTTTGTTGAGCGCATACTGTGAAACTTTCTGCTTGCAGGATGCACAGCCGCGTGAGAGCCGAGAAAAGAATTAAAATGCAGTTGAGTCCCACATGCTGCTTTGAGCTGCAGTGATAACTGGAACTCTCAATCTAACATTACCACCTTGTGTTGGTTACGGAGTATTGCATGCTAGATAGCTGAGGATTGGAACAACATTCACGCTTTCCCTCCAAACTATGATTATTATTATTTTTATATTGTTATTGTCAATATTGTTAATAGCTCAGCTCTCCATGGAGTCTTTCCAGTGTGAATGAAAGTGCAGTTGTCAGACTCCTGTGAAAAAAGAGTAACCTGGGTTACATTAATTACATTCCCATCTCAAGCCTTTTCCCTTCATAAGTACGATTATTAAGAAGGCGGTTTTTAATCAAATCAGTTAGTTTATGAAAAAGAATGACACCCTTGACAACTTTCAGTCAGGTTTCTGATCCCATCAGAGCACTGAAATTTCTTTTATAAAGATTTTGAATGACATTGGGCTGAACAGTGATTCAGGGAATCTAGCAGTCTTGGTGTTACTGGATCTCAGAGCAGAGTCTGATTGTGGGGATCATGAAATACTTCTAGAAAGCCCAGAAAAGTGGGTCTGAGCTTTCAGGGACTGTAATTATGTGGATCAGATCATGCTTAGAGGGCTGAGGCTGCATATTGAGTATTGGTAATTATGAGTCTGAATGAAACACTGAGACATGTGAAGTCTTGCAGGGATCAATTCTTGGGCCCCTCCTCCTCAACCGGTGCATCCATTTCCATATTCTCCAACACTATGAAGTGTCTTAGCCGTAGCTTAATGACCACCTTAATGACTTAATGATCACTTAATGACCACCGTCCTAACAACTTATTTCAGTGCCTCGATGAAGTAAATAGCTGGATGAAGCAAAACTTCCTGCAACTGAACAAAGAGAAGACCAGAATAACTGGTAATAAAGAAAGGATGTTAAGAGTCAGTGATTAGCTAACACCAAGGCAATAAAACTAAGATCCATGTGAAGAACTTTGCGTGCCTCCACAATAAGAGATTTAGACATCTGCAACTTATTCAAAATGTTGCAGCAAACACCAGGAAGTGGGAACAAATCTCTCTGATACTTAGATCCTTACTCGTTCTTCCAGCTAAACAGAGAGAATTTGGTTTAAAGCTCGTCTTATTGTCTGTAAATCTTTGAATAGTCAGGACCCAAATATACCAGGAATGTGTTTTCTACATATGAACCTGGGAGGTATCTCAGACGTAGGGACCGGTCAGCTGGTGGTACCTAAAGTTCAAACTAAACAAAGTGAAATGCTTTCAGTCATTATGCTGCCCTCTGCTGGAAATAACTGAAATCAACAAAACCTTTCTTTTTTCAAATGCTTTCAATTAAAACACCTTAATTTAATAACTTTTAGATTAAATACCCCTGGTCCATTTTTTTATTGTACTTTTCTAATATTTTTTTTATTTATTTTATTTTTCTGATTTTTAAACTGAATTCTTATGATGTTTTTTAATTTAATTGGTTTATTTTAAGAAATAGCTCTATGGGAAACAAGTGAAAATTTCCATTATATATTTCTGATTTTCTCAGATGAACGACATAATGCTGTACACGTACCCTCAGCAGGATGGAAAATACAGACTTAAAAACACTCTGACCTTGTCAGGAATGAAGGTGCGTAACATCTAATGCTGTATGACTCTCTCGACTGTTATCCACATTTTTTTTTTTCCTTCCTCAACTGTGATGTGTTTTTCGCAATCACAGGTGAGCAAACCTGTACTGGACAACGTGCTGAACTGTCTTCGCATTGAGGTGTCTGACATCACTATTACTCTCTCTGCCAGGTGAGCAACAGGACAGGCAAACAAAAGCCTGACATAAACAGCAATTCGATCAAGAATCCCCTTTTCCCCTGTGAAAGAGCAGTTTGATGTGACTCATTAATTTCTATATTTTTGTCCAGCTCGGTTGGAGAACGGGAGGACTGGTTCCACACCTTGAGTCGAGCCATCGCAGACCACGCTGCGGGACTCTGCACATTTGGTGGACCCTGCAGTGAGGTGAAAAAAAAACAATCATGTTAATGTTACTGTTGAAAAGTGGGATGTCATCTTGTCTGCTTCAGTGTCTGCCTCAGCTAAAAGAAGAATTGATTGAATAGCTTTTTCAAATAACAAACCACTAATAATTTCTGTTTATCTTAGATTAGATTAGATCAGATTAGATGAATTTTATTTATATAATTCAAAAATCTCATCAGCTCATCAATAACACACACACAAACACACATATATATATATATATATATATATATATATAACATCCACAGCATCATGGAAGCTAAGGCTGTTAGCTCTGACTTCTGTCTTTGTTCTGGTATTTTTAAATATCTTGATATCGTCCCAACAGGCCCGTGAGAAACTGTGGATGGCCCTGGGAGAGGCTGCGCCAGTGCTGGTGCCAGTGTCTCATGTAATGATGTGCATGAACTGCACATCTGACTTCAGCCTCACGCTCAGACGGCACCACTGTAATGCCTGTGGCAAGGTCAGACACAGTTTTGTTTGGGTTGGCGTTGTTCAGGGTGTTTTTAGTATTAGCAGGCTGTACCTTCATCTGTGCCTCTTCTGTTTATGTTTGTGATGGCGTTTACTTCTGTTGTGATCAGTGTTACCTGGCAGTGGATCGACAGCCGCGAGGATGTTGTATTTAGTCGTCTGATGCGTTGTGTCTCTTTGAGCAGGTGGTGTGTCGAGCTTGTTCCAGAAACAGATACCCTCTGAAGTACCTCAAAGACAGAATGGCCAAAGTGTGCGACCACTGCTATGCTGAGCTCAGGAAAAGAGGTTAAGTCTAGCTTTTCCACATAGAGATATCCCGATGCCTCTGGCCTAACTTATTTCAATTCATTATTTCAACAGATTTTTTTTTCTGCATGTTTGTAGGTGGCAGCATACCAGGAGCATGCGATAACTCCAACCTTCGGACTCACCGGGCCAGTCGTCCCTTGTCTACTGTTTTCCAGAGCTTCCAGCCCCCCAATCTGTGGAAGTCCAGGAAGAGCACCTCCAACCTCAGCCAGGTGGAATACAAAACCTTGTGTGACATCTGTAACTCTGTTTTAACTCCAGAATGCATTTAACTAGCTACACTTGAGATCAGAAAGGATCAAATTACTTCCAACCATAAACATAACCTTGACAGGCATTGTAGAAAAACTTATTTTTTCAGTTTTTTTTTTTTTTTGCTTGTTGCTGCTGTTTTTTTAATGCACACTTCAGCAGCTGCCTTCTGTCTGTTGTTTATCAAAAAGATTGTGCTCTTTAGTAAGTTTGTGATGTTCCGTGACCAGGAATCAGATCCTGTTGGTAGCAGGGACCATAGAAAACACTAACCACTAGACCACCAGGGAGCTCTGATTCTGACTGCCAAGGCTGTGAACGGGAATGTCTGGAATTCATGACAGCTGATCGGCACTGTGCTGGTGCGCAACAGCTGCCAGCGCACGCAGTCGTGCTCATTCCAGCTTCTTACCACCCTGCCTTTCTTAAACATTAGACTAAAAAGAGCAGGAATAAATTTTATTCAAATGGATTGTATTGAAACGTATACATTCTGAATGCTTTTTGTGTAAAGTGCCTTGGTTGTGAATTGATGCTATCCAAATAAAAGTTAATTGAATTGAATAATGCATATAATGCATAATAATTGCATTCCTGTCCTTGCGTCTAACGTCTCATAAATATCATTAGGTGTCACTTGGTGTGGAGGGCTCCACTATGAGCGGGAGCCTGCAGCGACGTAAGAAGAGCAAAAGAAAATGGAAGAGGCTGTGGTTCCTCCTCAAAGATAAGGTGCTCTACACCTTCACAGCCCGTGAGGTGAGGGGGCACAGAGTCTCCCGCACCGGCCCCAGAACACATGCATATTCTCGCCGTCATTCCATCATCACTCATTCACAGACGCCTCACAAAGTCTTTCCTCGCAAACTCCGTCCATCCCTCTTGGTGTCTGGCAACATTTCAGGCTTTCTCGGTCTCATGAGCAGAACACTAAACAACTAATGAAGGGATTCTCTGTGCTCTCTCTGTTCCTTTTGAGTTGCACTGCTTTGTTCTTCTCGATGCATGAAATACTTTCAAATTTTCCTATTGCTATATTATTTTCTATGTTTTTAATTTGTGCCTCACTCTTTTCTTCAGGACAAAGTGGCTTCAGAAAGCCTACCGCTGCAAGGCTTCACTGTCAAGTTGACTGAGAGGCCAGAGGGAGAAGAAAGTAGTAATGTATTTCATTTATACCACAAGAGGACGCTCTACTACACCTTCAGAGCTGATGATCAACACACAGCACGCAGGTCAGCACCAGTGTGTACAGAATTCTCATGAGATGGGTTCTTTATTGCTGTGCTGAATGTTAAATGCCATTTGAAAAAGCCAGTTCCCTGACCGGGAATCGAACCCGGGCCGCGGCGGTGAGAGCGCCGAATCCTAACCACTAGACCACCAGGGAGCAGATGCAGAAATAAGTGTGACAACAGCTGATGAGGGCTCAGTGTCCCGCAGAACTAGGACCATGTCTCCCTTTTTCACTGAAGATTATTTGGCTAATCATGAATTAATCTTTGTCTGAATGCTATTCAATTCTATTGTTTACTAATTTGAATCTTTTTTTCATCCTAAATGTGTTAATCTGTGACAGACTACAACGGTGTTTGTGCCATATGTAGGAATTACATTTTGTGGGTCTGCAAGCAAATCAGAGCCCAGTGGAGTCTGTGTCGTGTACATGAGCACATATATCTGCAAATTTTTGGTTGCCTATCCATAGATTTCATTTGTATAATAAATGTGGATGCCAGAAAAGGCATTGCACTTGATGTGCCACAAAAGTAGCACTTTCTTCTCTGTTCGCAGCACCCAAGTTGGCAGTCAGTATTTAAAGTCATTCACTTTCTAGGAATTTAGCTGCACAAAAGGCATCAGTTTTCACTATGTAGCTTGTCTAGATTGTTTTGTTACATGTAATCAAGTTTATAAGTTTTAATATTTCTTATATAGTATTCTTACTGACATGAAATGTGAACAAGTCGGTGTTATTTACTGTCAAGTTGAATTTATAAAATCTAGAATCAAAACTCCTTTTTCTTTTACTTTTTTTTTAACCTCTCAATAGTTTGAAAAAACTCCTAGAGCAGACCAATAAAATATGACATAGTCTAAGTCAAACAAAAGACTTAGCAAAAGACACCTTTTTAAAGTAATGTTTTGTTGCTGTCTTTTAGATGGGTCAACGCAATGGAAGAGGCTACAGTTTTATAGCACCTGCTCAGTGAAGTGAACAAACCCTGCTGTCTGTGGCTGCTAGAACTCCTCAGTGGAGCACAACAAAACTACCTGCTGCAACTGAACTCAGACCATCACTGAAGATCCATCAAATCTGGCTCGCAGAGGGACTTTAACGATAACAAAATCACCAGTGGATTCAAGGGGAAGCTGCCACCGTGTGGCAGACATGTGAAAGTGATGTGAGTCAGAAAGACGGTTGTGGACACCTCTAGTAGGATGATGTCCAAATGATGAGCAGGATCCTCTCACAAATATACTCACGGGAGCAGCTTGGATACATTCAATTAAACAGAAGGAGCCCTGAGAAGGAAGGTTTATTTTCTCTGTTTTTAATTCATTTTTCTGAAAATAGTCACGGATGTGTATTTACATGATGAAAATCAAAGATCATAAGGTCTGACAGGTGTGTAATATATTGACAGACATTTGTATTCATGGAAACGTTTGCAAATGCAGAGAACTGATATGTAAACTAGAAATTTCTAAGCTTTTTCATGTGTCTTCAGATTGCTTGGTATTTGTATATGGAGCAGAACCAGCATTTGTCACTGCTGAGAATTATTCAAAAATCATTGCACAGAGATAATTAAATGTTTCTCCTTCTGCTGATCATGTAAAGAGACATCTGTGACTATTTAGAGGCTCATTTCTGTCTGTCTTTCCCCACTGAATTATCAAACCACTCGTGCTGTGGGAGAAAATCACATCACATCCTTTGCATAAATGCATAAAGTTTCAGCATCACTTTGCAGACTTTTTAAAAAGCAGCTCTTTTAATTATATATTCAGAATACGTGTTCAGAAAAAAAAATCAACATTTTTCTGAATCTATGTTGTGGAGTCTATATATACTGCAAATATTCCAGTAAAATATATGGTTTTTGTATAAAAATGGTGTTACATGATGCTCTGAGAAAGGGCTCATTTTTTTCATTACTGTATGAACATTTCTTGTGGACTTTTACACAGTGTTATTCTTGAATTTAATCTATGAAATGGCCCTCAGCATAATAGTCTTATCAAAAGTATTTCTTGAAAAACACTTTCAAAGATGCTTTGCGTTCTAATGTGAAGCTTTTTTAATCTTTTTTTGAAATCTGTCATACAGTT
The DNA here is from genome assembly GCA_018398805.1 of Hirundichthys speculiger. NCBI lineage: Eukaryota > Metazoa > Chordata > Actinopteri > Beloniformes > Exocoetidae > Hirundichthys > Hirundichthys speculiger. The sequence continues at coordinate 1,828,609 of JAGFBZ010000376.1, read as the reverse complement.
CTGAAGTGCCATTTGCTTTCTTCCATTTGAATGCAGTGCAATTTGCAATGAATGATGAATGTGCCTGAAACTGAATTGTACTCCTCAATCCTTTCGTTATCACAGTACTGTATGGACACCGCTTTTGTTTAGTTTTTTTCAATATACTTTTATATGCTTCTGTTATTTTAAACAGCTGAGTTGCTTTACTGAAACATAAGAATATAGTATTGGGACTTTTTTTTTTTTTTTTTTTTGAGGTATTTTTCTTGCTGTAGATGTGCTGCTGGATGAAACACATCCTTTCAGTGTTGGAATGATAATCGCTGCTCTTGTCTTCAGCAGAGTGCAGAACACTGGAATTTTCATTCTCTTATCGTTTCAGCATTTTCAAAAGATTGACTTTTTTTTTCTAACATAAGAAACCTACTCCTTCACCCATCTTACAGTATTATTCTTAAAGCAACATGTTGGTTCGTTAGAATGCATTTGGTTTTTCAACCTGTTCCCTACAGTGGCAGTGTTATTATGGATTGTACTTCTGGCGTATCGTACATTGTAAATGTTTATGTATATAGATGCATATAAAAAAATAAACAACTTCAAAAAGGTTTCTATCATGGGTATGCATAGTATGGAGCTGTTATTTAGATATTTTATCCTGGTCAGAACATTTATTGAGCATGTTTACTGTGATAACCACAAAGCAGCTTCGTGGGCAAAAATTCAAATACACTGCTTGGCTCAAAAAAAAGTCTGTCTTTAGTATGTCACAATTTTAATACATTTACACAATGCAACAATATTTATTCCTGATCAGAGTTGCATTATTTTTTCACCAAGATTTTGTTTTGATGATGGGAGAGTCGGACTGCTACATGAAGTCTCCTCCAGCGCATCCCAAAGATTCTCAGCAGTCAAGTCTGGATTCTGGTGGTGAGTTCATGTGTGATTATGATGTCTCTTGCTCCCTTAACCACTCTTTCATCATTTAAGCCAAATTAATCCTCCTTTTTGGGTGCACTGAGATCTGACCAACTGGAGCAAGCCTACGTCATAATATTAGTGCCTTCTTGTACAGTAAGCACGAGCCATGATGGGTGCATCACTTCACCTCTTATGACCCTGATGCACCCATCCCTCTGGATTGACCTAAATCTGGACTCAACACACCACATAACCTTATCCCATTGCACAAAAGTCCTATGTTTATACCCCCTAGCAAATTCAAGTATTTATTTTCCCTTTTATTCTCACTGATAGCTGGTTTTCTTAAAGCTACACAGCAGTTACGTCCCAATAAATAGAGATCTATCCACACTGAGGATCGTCACTGTGTATGGAAATGCTCTTACTTTCACTAGTCTACTGTTCTACGGTTGATTTACTTTGATTAGGTTTCTGATCCTGATCATTCAAGATTTTTTTTTTTCACTTCCTCAAAGATTCTGATAATTCAGGTTTTGGTAATGCATCGGACAGTTCCTAACCCAGTTTCAGTAATCTCTTCAGTTGTTTTGTTTGCTTGTCCTTTAACCAGGAATTGCACAGTATAATGCAATCTCGTACAACAACATTGCAGTCCAGGTCATACAGTTCATATCCAGTCTTTAACAGAAGCAGCAATAACTCCAGCAGTGTTTTTGCTCTTCATTGTCTTTTTCATATGATAAATACCAGACTGAGGCAGATATACAGTTGAAACCAGAAGTTTACATTCACTGTATAAAAATATAACTTTTTTTCCTCACTGACTGACTTGAAACCAGACTAAATCAGACTTTATTTATTCATGAATTTCATCAAAGCCAGAAGTTGACATATATTTCCTTAGTTCTTGGTATCAATGCCTTTAAACTGTATGATTTGGGTGAAACATTTTGGGTTTCCTTCCACCAGCTTCTCACAATAGTTTGCTGGAATTTTGGCCCATTTGTCCTGACAGAACTGCTGGAAACTGAGTCAGGTTTGTCAGGCTGCCTTATTCACACTCGCCGTTTTAGCACGGTCTGCAAATGTTCAACAGGATTGAGATCAGGGCTTTTGTGAAGGCCACTGATATCAGACAGTTAGAAAGAAAAAAAGGTTTTTGTCTCTTTTTAATACAGTGTATGTAAACTTCTTGTTTCAACTGTGAGTCAAGAGTAAGTGATAAGTAATGATATTCTGTTGTCTGGGACGGGAAATGCAGGCTGAGTTAAGATGTGCTTTCATCCAACAGGGTGCAGCAATGCATCACACCAAACACATCTAGACTGAACTGTATTTACACACTGTTTTAAACTGATGTTCCTCTTCCACACCTTAATGAGCACCAACAGCTGGTTTGGACAGTGGCTCTTAAGGAATATTTGTGTCAAAAAAGAGTGATGATATTCAATAAAGCACTTTTAAAAGCTAAATTTGCACTTGCAAGGAGGAGGAGTTTTTGAAATCCATCACTGATAGAACATTGGCATAGGATTTACTTGTATTTCCGTTCATTTTTTTTTTTAACTGTTCTCCCACCTTTCAGTCACCTGAGTAACAGTATAGTTTTGTGTGAATACTGGTATTGTCTTCTTCTTTTCTTTTCGGCTATTCCCTTCAGGAGTCGCAGCAGCAAATCATTCCACCTCCATCTAAATCTATCCTCTGCATCCTCTTTTCTTATGCCAACTAACTTCATGTCCTCGTTTCACTACATCTATAAATGTCCTCTTTGGTCTTCCACCAGAGTCTAGACCTCCTGCCTGGCAGTTCCAACCTCATCATCCTTTTACCGATATATTCACTATCCCCCTCTGTACATTTCCAAACCATCTCAGTCTGGTCTCTCTAACTTTCTCTCCAAAACATCTAACATGTGCTGTCCCTCTGATGTTCTCATTCCTGATCTTATCCATCCTCATCAGTCCCAAAGAGAGCCACAACATGTTAACCTCTGCTACCTCCATCTCTGCCTCCTGTCTTTTCCTCAGTGCCACAGTCTTCAACCCAGACAACATTGCAGGTCTCACCTCCGTCTCGTGCACCTTTCCTTTCATTCATGTCTAACCTTTGCACCTTAAAGCAAATTAATTGCTGAAGTGAAAATTTTAGTAGGTCCTGAGACTCTGATTAGAATCAAAACAAATATCATTTTAAAGGAGTAAAATGCCTTTAAAACAAGCAATACACCTTTTTCAAGTGTTGTTTATGGGTAACCATTTAATTTCATGCATACATCCATTATATGTGCTCACTTAATCCTATGCAGGGTCACGGGGATCTGCTGGAGCCTGTCCCAGCTCGCTTCAGGTGAAAGGCAGGGGTACACCCTGGACAGGTCGCCAGTCCATCCAGAGACGCCGCAACGGGGTAGGCATACTAGGCAATTGCCTAGGGCCCTGAGCTGGAAGGGGCCCCGGGACACCACTGACATTGGTTCTTTTGTCAATGACAAAATGACTGAACTGCTTTAGACACTGCAACAACGATACGTTGGAAACCCCCCACATAGGGTCCCCATTAGCTGTCACTGCCTAGTGTGTTAAGGGACCCCCAAGACACGGCTAATATCGATCCATATCAATGACACAACCTGAAACCTCCACAGACACTGTAGCGAGCTATTTGGAACCCCCCCCTAATGGGGCCTCGACTGCCCATGGCCAGCTTTCTTCAGTACTTCAAACTCAAAATGAAGCAAGTGTATCTGTCAGGATACGCAAAAATTAAAAAAAAGCAAGAAGATAAAGAAAAAAGAGAACGGGAAAGTGCTAAATTCAAACGTGTATAATCTGACATTATTAGAAAAAAAAAAAAGTTATGATGCCACTTTGTTCCAGTCTAGTCTCACGAAGCACAACTGCACATGACATGTTAACTGCGCTTTAGCTTAGCTTATTTAAACAGTTAACAGTTAGCTAACCAGTAACTAATTTGTATTTGGAAGAGGGCGATATCATATGTCTTCTTGAATTTTCTGCATGTCATGTGATTATTATTTTTTTCTTGATTGTGTTTTTGTTAAACTTTGCACGTTTCAGTTGTGTTTGTTGTGTTATATTGTATTTTAAGTTTTCTTACATCACTGTGCACCTCTGTTATATAAAATAAAAGATTTCTGATCTTCTTGGTGTTTTTAGACCAGTAGGGCCCCCATACTCACTCTTGCCTAGGGCCCCCAAGGTGACTAGAAACACCCCTGAGTCCATCACAGGGCCACATTTAGACGAACAACCATGCACACTCACAATCACTCCTACGGGCAATTTAGACCCACCAGTTAACCTAACATGCATGTCTTTGGACTGTGGGAAGAAGACGGCGTACCAGGACGGAAACCCACGCAAGCACGGGGAGAACATGCAAACTCCACACAGAAAGGCCCCTGCTGAGGTTTGAACCAGGAACCCTCTTGCTGTAAAGCAAACAGTGCTAACTACCAAGCCACTGTGCTGCCTGCATTTAATTTCATTTAATAATAAAAATAAATCCTCTCATTTTCAATAGACTGATTCATCCAAATGAGAGAAACATTTTTTTTAAATCAAGCTGACATACTCTTTTCTAGCTCAGAGGGAATTACAAACCATAACTGTTACTTGTTGCCTTGTTGCAGATGTAAAGTGGTTGAAATATAGAATACAGAGCTGCCAGGACAGACCGTTAGATGCTTCTTTTTTCCCATTTTTTCCAACCTCAGCCACACTGCTGGGTAGATTACAAACAATCTCAGATATGTTATAACAAAGACAATAAAAGCAACAAGTCAGGCAGCAGCTCAGCCACCAGGAAAGAAATGGCTGGTATGAATATTAAATAACAAATAAAACAGCACAAAACATTTCTGCCTATTTACTGTTCAGTATCTGGAACATTAATTGACCACTGATAAAGCCAAACGGCAAGGTTTTTCTGAAGAACACAGAAAAAGAGGCTTCAATGTTATTACTCAGCATAGGGCATTTAATATTAACATTTGACTTGCTCATCAATAAATCTAAAAGCAAGTGAAGCAGAGGAGTGTTTGCTAAAGATACTGCTATTGCACAAGGACGGAAATATCATTTCCATTTGGATCAGTGAGGATGATGGGACTGCAAGTTAGTCAGAAAGTAGGCAGAACAGAAAATAGGAAGATTGGGGTTGTTCTAGATACGTGATCCCAGGAGTGATAATGACCCAATACTTACTTGAAGCAACAAAAGAAAGAGAGAAGAGGGAACAGCATTGACAGCAGAGGAGAGTGTTCATTTCCTCCGAGCACCTGAACATCTTGTACCAGCCTGAGCCCGGTCTTACAGTCTCTGCCACATGTGGAGACACAAAACTTTTCCATTAGTAGCCAGGAAACCAATAGCCTTTGCTTTCTGTAGTCTCAGCAATTTATAAGAGGCAGAGCTCTAAAGATAGCAGAAGGACAGCTTCACCTTGTAACAACTGCAAGCTTCCAAATCAAAGCAGGGAGGCCAATAATAAAACAGAAATTCAACACGACTGAATGTATTGAACTGCTCAAACCTTAATAATGGGCAGGGGAAAATGTTAGAATCAAACTGAGAGAATGGATGGTTATAAAGCAAAGTAAGTGAAAGGTATCAGCCTGTACTGTAAAGAGCTCAGCAAATGATTTTTCAAGTGCGACGGCTAATCCCTGCCAGAATTTGAAAGCTACCATTTCCTGCTTCAGAAGCAGACGCTGATATCATACACAGGCCATGTATTTATCCTAAATTCTTGCTCTAAGGAATTTCAAGGTCTTTTTTGAAGATGGGGTAATTTTGCTCATGTTTTATGCTCAAATGCAAAAGAGCATTAAGGCTAAATTTGTTACACAAAAGAGGCTAAGCATGAATGATAGCATGCAAAAAAACCTTTGAGTACACAAGTGGACACAATGTGCCAAAGCCCTGCTCATATTCAAGCTGCGTGTGCTTCAGTGGAAGACGAAGCACTTAACACCAGAGTCAAATCAAACACCCGTCGATGTGTTTTAGGTGTTTTCTGTTCAGTGGCAGAGATGTCGGAAAATCCCTTTGACAGTGGCTACAAAAGGAAAGCAATGCTGCTCATAGTGATGACATGAGTTCTAATGGAGCCTGTTTGTCAGGAAGCAGATTGAGTTCAACGAAACAAGAGCTGAACATCTATTTGTCCAGAAATATTCAGAATTTACAGTTCACATGTGAAAAAAGACAGACTGGGTAGAGAACTAATAGAAACTAAAGAGAGCCGGAGGAAAGACAGATTTAGTCTGCGGTATGTCTCTTGATGGGAGGACCATTTTTCTCCTTTTTTAGGGATTTCTTTTTCACCCCTGCCTCCCTCCCTCTGTCTTCTCATTACTCATTGTGATGTTTGCCCTAATACTGCCGGGATTGCAGAAATGGCCATCAAAACAGGAACCGGCCGGGTCCCCTGCACGGACACAAGTCACGCAGAAATCACAAAGCTGCAGTCATTTCTCTCATGCAGTGTCATGCTATGCCTCTCATCAGACGAGCAAGGAGTCACATACTGTACCTGCTTCTTGAAGTGTACAAACTGGTAAAACCTCAAAGTGACAATTGTACAGCCAACAATGGCATTTCTATTTTAACTCCAAAGCTGCAAGGTGTAATTTTCCATTAGTGTACAGGTGTTTCCGAGAAAGATTACCATCATCATAAAAGGTGACATCAGAAAATGATGCCCAACCTGGATTTCTGCCTTCAAAAGGTGGTGATGAAGGGAAGCTCTTTTTTTCTTGCTTGCATTAGCTAAGGGTGAAAAAAAAAAACCCAGAAAACATACTTCCTAAGTACTGAATGTAACTGCTGTCTGACCAGAAAAAGGGTGTCGTAGGTAAGAGTATGAGTTAGGAAAAGGAATAGACTTATTTGATGGAAGAAGTGGGCTGAATTGACTGATCAAAAAACTAAAGATAGTTTTATTAGTTGGAGTTTTTCTTTCTTTTTTTTTTTTTTACAGCTCAAGCTACAACATGGAGTCAGAAACACCTTTAGAAGAAGTGAAAGTAGAGCAACAAGTCGAGCAGATGTTTTAGTTTTGTTCTTGGCTGTGGAATTAAGAGGAAAAATTACTTTGCATATGACTTTAAATTCAAGTTGAATTCGGGCGCAGTTTGTTCCTCTAATATTCTTATTATCTAATTCTCACAGGACTTTTCCTTTACTCCTTCACCTGTCATCTCATACTACAAATGTTTGTTGGGGGGTTTATTTGGTGAGTAACTCCTTGTTTTGTTCTGTAATCCCTTTCAGCGTTTAACCCTCTGCGCGTCATCCTTATTCTGGTTTTGGGGGCTATAAATAGCACTTTAAGACTGAAGGCGCGCATCCTAACTTTTCCACTGTTATCTTAAAGTCCAGTAGCTTTGGTGGCCTGGGGCCGGTGACTCACAGTCACGTGACCAACGTATCTTTATGGAAGCGTGGAGGTACCACCGCGAGTCAGTATGAAAATATGCGGCACAATTCGGACAAAGCCATAAAATTAATGTGCGCATAACCTTGGTTTTGTTTTTCAGAAGTTTATATTTTTTCCCTGCAGGGAAAACAACGGATAGGAGTGGGGGTCGATATTAATATGTTACTGGAAGATTGATCATTCACTTCCTTGTTTTACTTTTGACACCGACACGTTGTGTGAAAGTCTCGGTCACAGTATGAGAGCACAGCTTTTCCTCGTTTATCAACTTTGAGACGTCGCCAGTCCAGCCTCGCGACTGGTTTAGCACCGGAGCTGGTAAATACTCTTATGTAGACTACCCTTGCATATGCATGCGCGTGCGTCTTTGGGTAGTTCACCTGGTTGACGTCACCCGTCCAGTTCTCTGTGTCTCGCTGACGAGAAGGCAGACACACACGCACAGAAGGAGCCCGAAAGAGCTGCGGGTGACTCGAGCACTTCCTTGAAAACCAGTTAAGACTTTAAATTGGGAGGAAACCGTGGACTGAGACACACAACACGGTCCGGGCTCGAGGCGGACAAGTTACTCTCCAGTTCGGCAAAGGAGGTAGGTTACAAATTCACATAAAACAGCCAAACTTTTTTTCTTTTTTTTTTTTTTTTTTTTTAGAAAAAATTGAGCTCCGTGTGTGAAAGCAGCTTAGGGACAGAAACCTTTTGCCTGCCGGCAGCTGGATGTCAGAAATCGTCTTTCTTTGCTGAACCCCGCTTTGTTGTTGCATTGTTACACACAGGAACAAAACTGGGCTGTAAACCTCAGCTGATAGCAGCAGGAGAGCTGTCTGAGGAGTCTCTCTCCCCGTGCGGGAAGGTTAATGTAGGCTACGTACGGCGGTAAACCACGTGACTGCGCTGCAGGTGAAGTTAACGTGAAGCGCTGTTTCCTTTGGCAACAAGTCTCTCTCGGCGCTGTTATTAATGTAGCCTTGTTCTGAAACGGGCTTTACAGGTCAACCAGGCAGAGAAATCGTTAAAAGACATTCACTGAATTCCTTCCTCTTTCATTATTAAATAAGAGGCCAAACACTATTTCTTAAATCACCATTTCTTCTCCTGAAACTTCCTTCTCTGTTCAAGCTTATCAGAGTATAAGAGTATAGCTATTAGGTGGACTTAAAATCTTCTTAATTATATATATATAATATATATATATATATATATATATATATATATATAACATATCTACATTCTCAGTTTTTGTCTGTTAAACCTCAAGTGTAATTGTTGTACTCTCCAGGGTACCCTTGGTACAGAATCAAGCTGTTGCAGATTTAAAAAAAAAAAAAAAAATACCTTGACTGGTTCTGCCGGGAGCATATAATCAGCACTTATTGATTTTAATATCAGTTTTATACCATGAAGAATCTAACTAATCTTCCTGTGGTTTGACAGACAGCTGTCAGTCTTAGAAAAGACGGTGCAGATGATGAATTGATCGATCCTTGTAGTTTAACTTGTACTGGGTTTAGTGCTAGTATCGGAGGCTCAGTTGCACACAACTGGAACTAAATCTTCCTGTCATGACACTCATTTCTTAGCAATTTGAACAGTCTTTAGTTATCCTACTGGCATGTAACTTTATTTTCTTGTTACAAATCTATAATTCTAATTGTTTTTTTTACATGTGTACTGTTTCTCTGTGCTCCACTTAACCGTTGATGTTCAGGGAGTTGCACAATGGCAGTTTTTAGCTTTAAGGAATTGCATGTGTGTGAGGATTATCCTGAATGGTTATCGCCCAGCCTTCTCTAATCCACTAGAGCTCGTGACTTGTTGGCTCACCAGTTACATTAAACCATAATACCTCATTTTGAAATGCACCTTCCTTTGGTTGCAAAAGTCTTGTGACACACACTCCATCACTGTTCTGCATTTGTCGCAAGAGTGTGTTTTATGGCGGCAGCGCGGCTTTGCTAGCACAGGTAACATAATCCTCCTACAACTGCCTGCAGTTGCTGGTGTGTCAATATTGGCTTGTGGCATCATAAATTGCTTGGAGGACTCAATTGAGACATCTGCTCAGTGAGGAGCTGCCCATGCAGCACTGATCCAATAATTACGCAACACACTCTGAGAACAGACTCACAAGTTCAACAACATTTAGACTGATATTTGACAGAATTTGAATGAATGAATGAAGAATAATAATGCTTGAAACTGGTAAGTAAGCTGGTCTCTTGGTGCTGGTTATCAGACCTGTGTAACAAACAGGCTTTGGAGCTAGGATTCATGTATTCACGACGTAAGTACCAGGCAGTTATCTTTCATGATATTGTTCACAACTCGGGATGCTTTAAAGTACAATCCACATTCACCCATTTGCACACTCGCTTTTTGATTCACCACAACAACAAGCAACCACCAAGTTGAACCGCCAACCTTCAAGTTATTATGCCAGTCTGTCTCTCGAGCCACTATTAGAAGGTTTTAGTTTATTTTCGTGTGCCTCCCCTGAAATCTTTAACCTGAACTGAACATTTATGTGGCTTTTAATGCTGCAATGGTAAGTCTAGAACTAGAATGTTGCACTGTAATGAAAGCAACGTCTGTAAGTGAACAACTTCTTCATTTGGCGTCACCATGTTCCTCTGAAAATCCTCCAACGGCAACACACACTTTTTCCTACTTCACAGTAAAAGTTTATGACTTTACATAGTCAAATAAAGACATCAGTATGTATGCACAAAAGTCATGTTCCAATAGTTGACAAAAGATATTAGAAAATAGAAAAATACGCACAACAAATTCCCAAAAAGTCTAATTTCCATGCAATGTCATAATGTCAAACTTCATCTGTAGAGCCTAGTATCAAAACAGTTGTTTGGTTTCTGATTCAAGTCAAAGCTTTGTACAATTTTTTTTTCTTTTTGAATAGGCAACCTTCCACTGCTGTTTGTGAGAGACATGACCTCAAATGCATTTGAGATATTTGGTTTATTGACTTAAAAGTGTGTTTAATGCAGTTCATGCATTTCCACCTTTTCTTCTGTGATGGCTGAGGCGACTCCTGACGAATTGAGACGAATAACTCAACACACAAACAAATACATACAGGTGCTTCAACACAGGTATTTATCAGGAATTTGCTAAATCAGTGGTGGGTGACGATCTTTCTCCCCTGACATGCCCTTGGACTATTGTCATTCCCCGACTCTCTGTCCCCCACACACCCTCTCCTCACAACTGGGTATCCTGCTTGGCTCCAGTTGCTCTGATGCTATTTTGTCTGGCTTAAGTAATCCTTTGTGAACTGTGAGTGAGGCAGAAATGGATACTGCCTCTAATGCATGTGGAAAGCACAAACAAACCCAGTCTTGCATACAGTGTGAGGATTATTTCCATGCCAGTATAACAAGTTAGACTTCATGCCAAGGAGTTCAGTGGTACTCAGAACTAACTAAGAGACGATCCACAGGGGGGGGGGGGGTTAACCCTTCACAGCACTTATGCTGAAGTGAAAGTCAATTTTAGCATTTAACAAAGCTTGTATTCATTTGAGTGAAGTGAATATCCAAACATTATGAGTCCGTAAATGCATTTATCTTAACAGTGACTTGTCTATCTGATTCTGACCTTCGTGCTGTGTGTGTCTTGCACTCTTGCTCACATTTCCTTCTTGTCCCTGTATAACATGATCTGTGTGTGTGAGTGTGTGTGCACGAGAAAGAGAGAGAGAGGGAGTATTTGGGCAGGCAAGTTTTTATTCTTTCGTGCCAGTCTCTACTGAAATTAATTAAAGGCCTCTTTGTTCAGTATTATTAGTGTGCGAGTTCACATAAGTGCACTTAATGCACTTTAGAGACTGTATTAATTGAATAATAAATATGTCACTATGCCCCAATGAAAGATTTTTAGACTAATGAAAGTTTTCTGAAAACTTCTTTCTCAGAAGATCCCCATCTAATGTTTCTACCTTCACTCAGGTGTGAGTCTTTGTCCATTCTGATTCAAGTGAACATTTTTATACCCACTGTTGAAGATTTTCAGTCATTGTAAATAACACTTTTTAGACTTAAAAAAAAAACAAATTTACTTAATCTAACAGCTCAATTAATGCAGGGTCGATAAATTGTGTAGTTTACATTTTTTTAATCCTTAGTTTTTGAAGTCTGTTATGTGTGCAATGGTACTGTATATATTACAGCTATAAAAATGTATTAATTTAAGGTTTATTTACAAATTAATAAATTCACTCCTCTTATTGATCTCAGTCCATAAATTGAACCTTCTATTATTTATACATGCTGCATCTGTATGAAGCGATATTCCTACCCTAAAATTAAATGGTGCTACCACCACACGGCAAGACATGTCTTTTCTATGATGTTTGTTTTGCATTTTCTATTTTTTTTTTTAAGCTTTCAGAGTTTATGCAACAGATGTTGGCACACATAACCACAGACAGCAGGTTGTTAGCTTTTGTTTTGGACTGAGGCTAGCTGTGCTTGTTCAGGTTCAGAATACATGCACGATGCCTGCTTGCTCAGCTGCTATGAGGGAGGACTGTTTTGATTCTTGCATGGATCATTCCTACCCTCATGTAAGTGATACACCTCCTCTCTTTCTTTATTGGTTAACAGCACAGACTCTTCAAGCAGCCATAGAAGGAAAACAAGCTGTAAGGAAAGATTTGTTTGTCATGTGAACAGCAGTTACAGAAAAGATTGAATTCATTTTTATTTTTCAAAGCCCTCACTATTTCCTGGTTTTGCTGACTGAACAAATAGAGTGGGAGAACCTGTCTAACTTTCGGGACAGCCTTACATGACTCATCAGTGACTAGTATGATTATCGGATTTGTTTTAAATATATTTGGTGAACCAACATTTTTCTGAACAAGTGTCCTACTTTTTATCTCCTGCCTTTGTGTTGTTTCTGTCAGGCCAGTTATTATCACTCAAGGTTGCGTTCCACCATCGAGGCAGTTTTTTTCTACGCCTTCTGACAGTTTTTATCGTTTTTGTTATTAGACAAAGACAAGCAAACATACCTGTGCTGAAAACATGTGAAAAGATGTCACAATAAGTTGAAGCCCATTGCATTTGCCTGACCTGAATGCACTTTGCTCTCTCTCTCTCTCTCTCTCTCTCTCAGATTTCTTAGTGTGCAGTTTGCAGAAATTAAGTCTTAACATTTAAATCTAGATGTTAAAGCCTAATAGACCTTTTATCTGTGGCATTTTAATGTGTTTTTGGAGGAAAAATGCAGGTGAGCCATGTAATGAATTGTCGCACTGTATTAAAGTCACACGATTTGAGAGTCTTAAAGTTCATGTTGGCTTACTGGAACTGGTGTGCAGCTCTCACTTAAGAATTTTTGTTCCAGTAGCACAAGTAAGGCAACATAAATAGACTTCAGACAGTAATTGCCTGGCCTGCAGGGCATATTAAAGAATGGCATGTTCATACCAAATGTCACTTACTGAACAGCTTGAGGAAAAAAATACATTTTCCATTATGTCCCTAATTCGAATGGAAGATTCAGTGGACTTATAAAATTGGACTCTGGTTGCTTTTGCAAGACCTTTTTTTTCCCCGTACTTTTGGTCTTAGCGGGTATCAGAATTTAAGATCATGTTATAAATAACGTAAATAAAAGGGTGCTCTGACTATTGTTAACTTCTCAAATTATGATTCCTTCAGACAAAGTAATAAAAGACTCACAGCCTGCTAAAGCAGCTTTATCACTCCTTCTTTTGAGGAGCGTCACCTCTCATTTGGTACCAGAAATCTGTTAAACATGTGGAACTTATGGCAGAACGGCAGAAAACGTAAAATCTGAACTCTGAAGCAACTGTAAAAAGCCACATGATATGAGCTCTTTTGTTTCAGAGTGAACCATGCATCAAGATAAGAAGAGCAGTAGCTGAACTGAAGCACCTACCATACCTGTTGCCTATCGTTTAAGTCTGTGGAAGCAATGTTACGATCTGGAGCTCCATTTGGGCAGGACTAATTAAACTGTGGGAAATAAGATTTTTTTTTTTTTCTTTTCATTGAATGAAGAACTAGTTGTTCCAGGGATTTCCTCCTATATTTATCCCAGTTAAAACTCAGATTTTTATTCTTAGACATGTCCTTGCATCATCTTCTCATGTCTTTCCCAACATAATGTGAGAATGTCCAGTAATTATAACCCTTTTATTAGTTTTTAAATGTCTTAATGGTCTTGGGCCATCTTATTTATCTGACCTGCTTTTACTATATCAACCCTCGCGGACCCTGAGGTCTGGCCTTATAATCACCCCAAGAGTGAGGACAAAAACCCACGGTGAGGCTGCATTCAGCCATCATGGTCCCCATCTGTGGACCAGCCTGGAGGAGAACATCAGGACCAAAGAGATTGCTGATATTTTTAAGAGGCTCAAGACTCACCTTTTTAATCTGGCTTTTACCTGATTTCTTTTTCCCTTTTATTTCTTTGATTTTACTGTTTTTAATCGAATTATTTAATTTAAGTCTTGAATTTATTTTAAGTCTTTGTGCATTTTAATATCATCCAATTTTTACACTTTATTTTTAAATTCTAAACTTAAAATTTTTTTCACTTTATACATTTTATTACTATTTTATCTATTGTCTGTTTTTATCCTTTTTTTATTGTCTTTTAATCTTTTAGTTTTTAGCTCCAGTGTTTCCTCATGGGGGTCCTCCACACTGGGAGGTTGTCTGGTCTGTCTGTGGGGGTGGGGCCTTGGAGATCCCTCAGGCCTGGAGGACTGGGGGGGGCTCTCCACAATGTATAGAGTCTATCCGGGTTGAGGTGGGTCTCTGGTGGCGCTCCCTGTGGCTGCGGGCTGTGGCGCCTCTCGGTGTGGATGGCCTCCCAAAGGTGGTTCTTCCTCACCTGGATCCTCAGTGTTGTGCCATGTTACTAAACTTTTTACTTTGCGCTGTGAGGGTGTGTGTTTGTGTGTGTGTGTGTGTGTGTGTGTGTGTCTATATGAGGGGGAGAGAGGGATGGGTTTTTATTATGTAAATTATAATTTAAAAGTGAATAAAAAATGATGTGATCCTGTTTTGGTTTATTTTATTTTGTGAAGCACTTTGTCTTGCATTTTTAATGTATGAAAAGTGCTATATAAATAAAGTTTGATTTGATAACATTTTGGAATATTCTTCTAATAAATTGTGCACGGTACAAATATCTTATTTTCATCTTTCTTTTTTGTTTTAAGTGGCATTCAGAGGCATGTTATAGTTGTGTTCACCTTGTCATCATTTCTTTCTACAAAATGTGAATTCTTTCAGTTAGTATATAATTGATGGACAATATATTTTGTACAGTGCTAACGTAGACAAAGTACTGAAAAGCACACCATCTTTACCATGCATTTACTGGTACTTTTGGTTTAATTATCAAACTACTAATTGCTGCTTGAGGACACACACATACACTCAGTATGTAAACAAAATCTGTACTGCTGGCTTGTTCATTTCATCATTGCTGAATTTAGAGAAGGTAAATCTGGTTTTCCCCTCACATCCACTGGCCTGCCCTCGAGTGGGTAGTTAATTTTTTTCTCTCTCTCTCTTACGCTTTTCCTCCACCCACCCCCTTCCCAATTGCATGTGCTCATTTTTTCCACTCTCTGGGGAAACAAAGCTCTCTTTTCTGTGTAATGTCTATGTTTGTGCAACGGGAGGGAATGGCTGTGTGTGTGCATGTATATGGAGTATTATGAGAGCTCGAATAATTTCACAGTCCATCTGACTGACTTCAGCGCAGTTACTTGTTTTGGAGCTGTTAGATCAATAAGGATGTGATGATATCACGTGGTGGATAAAAATCTAAACATTTAAGGGGCTTAAGATTTGTGTGCAGTTCTCTATGCTGGCTACTGAGTAATGCCGGACTGAGTAAAGCAGTTAAGCGCCCTGCATAATGAGAACCTTGATGATCACTACTGAATAACTGTTCACTTCTTCACCAATAGCAGCACTCTCAAGATCACAAGGCTGCCTTCTGCAGGCAATCGCTGCCTCCTGTATAGTACAGAGTTTGTGAATAAGTCAGTTTATAAAGTCTTCTTTATAGCACCCTGGCAAATTAAAAATGGCATGCATTCATAGCTAAGACCTGTGCATGCTAAGATCCTTTAATGGTAATAGTCGTCAACTCTACTTCTTAAAGGGGGTATTTCCAGTTCCCCTCAAAATTTTCCAGTTGTAGGAAGACATGCTTTCAACACAGTGTTGACCCTCACCTCAGTGAACTAAAACTGGCTCTAGATCCACCTGGAGTGTGATGGCACACCTGGAGAAAAATTTAATCACTTCCATTATTACCATTTGATTTATTATTAGTCTAATTGATGTTTTATTTTGAAAAATGACTGGATTCTCTCCATTACACCCGTCTATAACTTACTCTTGACACATGACAAGACTTCCAGACCCGTGTCTGGGTTACGTGGCAAAATGAGTAAAAAACAAACGTCTTCAGAAAGTCTCTCTCCAAAGAATGTTACTGATGTTCTGTTGTTGGTGCGATGTTACGAGGACGGTTCTGATAAAGTTGCACATGAATACACAGCAGATTTACGTTTATTATAATATATAGAAAATACCACAGTTTTTATGTCGATCGTATCATTTTATTTGGTTGTATTTATCTGCGGCACATTTTACAGACCAATCCGTAAAAATATTTAGAAATGCAAATCACAAAGCGTTCTATATGTATTAAAAAATAAATTTAAATGCATATAATTTTAAAAAATAACAAATAAACAAATAATTTTAAAAAATTAAGATAAAATAATAAAAATTGTCAGTGATTTCAACAGCTGTATTAACTCTCTGTTTTACAGAGCCAGAATGTTGCACTTTTAAATGAAAGTTTTGAGTCATATCTCAGATTTATTTTTTAAATATATACTTTCTGCAACATTAATAGCAAATTAATATCTTCCAAAAGTGGTGACTCTATATTTTACTCAGGCAATCTTAAGTCCAAATTTTACATTTAAAGACTACTATCCAGTAGGCTTGGGCGGTATTACGGTAATACCGTTTACTTCCGGTATTTAAAAATAGCGGCGGTATCAGTTTCAATACCGTCATTAAAAAATGCAATGAATGATTTCTGTGGTTTAAAGTTTAGTTTAGTTTCTCTCCTGTATCGCTGTGTGTTCCGCTTTAGTTTACCGTTTATTCGTGTTCGCTTGGAGCTGATCTCGGTTTGACTCGTCCTGTTAAGGTAAGGTACTGACGATGAAAACAACTTCCTGAGTTTTGCTTGCTTCAAAATAAAAAGCTTCCAATGAAACTAATAATGTTGGACTTTTATGTTGAAGAATTTATAGGAAGTGAAACGTCCCGCATCAGACACTTTACTATAAAGCGTGTTTCAGCAAACACACCTCGGCAGCAGTTAAAACTACAGTGAAAAGCAAGAAATACACAAATAAATAACAACTGTAGTTGAGCCAAGTTTATATTGAAGCACCGAACTGCTGTTTCGAGGTAAACTCGCCTTTATTTTCCCAGGCGCGTCAACGCTGGGAATAGTACAGTACCGTAAAGCCCCGCGGCAGCGCGCCTGGGGTACATAATGGCGGGGGGGGGGGGGGGGGGGGGGGGGGGGCTGTTTTCACGCGCGGCGTCCGCCGGCGGTGTGTGTTCGCCTTAATAGTCGCGGGAATACCGTATACCCCGGTAAAATGTGAGGGAAGTTTGACGGTATCAAAATTTGGATACCGCCCAAGCCTACTATCCAGAAATATTTGCACAGATTGGTTCAATATTCTGCATTAAAAATGAAATGCATTTTTATTTTCTCAAGTCACAGCTGCAATGTTTCTTTGATTGTATTATGAAGCCAAAATGGTGTTAATCAAGGCTCTGAAAGCAAAATTTAGAAAAAGGATCTAACAATCAAACAAACATATCTCTGGCTCTGTTTGGTTCTGAATGAGTTAAAGAACACATAATTGAAAAATTCTTGAAGGAATTCAGCGTGGGTTAGTTGCCGTTCAGGGATTTAGGATGTAGGCTAATGTGCTTTAGGTCAGTTGACAAAGCATTTTCTTTTGATGTCACAATAGCTAATGATTTGAATCTACAGTGTTTCCAATTTCTTCTACAATAAGGTCTTATGAAGTAAAAAGGTCTTTATTTTAGACCATGCTTTTTTATTTTGTGTGTCTTAGAAATTTCTCTCAGCTATATTCACTGATCCTGCTCTTGTTTGTATAGTTCTCTTTCTTGATTAGTGGGAAGTAGTTTCCAAACCTATGCATTGAGTTGGAAACCTCTACTTCCTCTAGTTTTCATCTGAGGTCACTGTTGGCTATAAACAGTCTTCCTTCTTGTTTTAAGTGCAGAACTTAAGTAATGCAGATATATTACGCATTTATCTGTGAAAATGAGAAGGGGAAATATGTTCTCACTGTCAGTCTGTTGTTTTTCTAGGTGGCCGAGCTGAGTGATCACCATGGCACCCTTTCTACGCATAGTCCTGAATACGTATGATGTGGGTACTTTGCCCCCTTTGGTTGAACCTCCCATCTGTGCCATCAGGATGAAGGAGTCTGTCAGCACAGGTATGGACCCATATGTTTGTGTAATTTATATATTTTTTTTATAATGAGACAGTAACTGTGTGGAACAGACATTCAAAGTTTAATGCTCAGCTGTCAGTCATGTGGTTTAAAAAGACAATAAGCAAAACTGATTCTTCACCATCTCAAGGAACTTTGTGCTGCAGCCATTCATGTGTTCTGACTTTTATTAGATTAACTAATTCAGATAAGATTTAAATATTTATTTTTTTATTCTTAATCAATGATGATCCCCATCTTCTACAGAGCGAGGAAAGACCTTGGTTCAGAGAAAGCCCACCATGTATCCAGCTTGGAAGACGGCTTTTGATGCTCACATCTATGAAGGACGTGTTTTAGAACTGGTCCTCATGCAGAGCACTGAAGAGCCAGTGGCCAAGGCCACGGTGGGATTGTCTGTGCTAGCAGAACGGTGTAAGAAGTCCAAGGGTAATGGCTGTGCTCAGTTCTGGGTTGACCTGCAGCCTGGAGGAAAAGTTCAGATGGCTGTGCAGTATTTCCTGGAGAACGGTGATGCAGGTAAATGAAGTCCAGTTTTCAAATCACTATTAATGTTTTCTGGGTGGCTATGTGGGTGTTGTTTGGTCTGATTGAGTTGATAGAGACCTGGAATCTTCTGCATGCAACTGCACTACTGTGTTCAGCTTCAGATTGAAATATTCAGTATGTGACACTACCTCTATCAGCTAAGCACATCCCATTTGGTCAAATGAAAAGAGCCCAAACAAATTCCTTGAATACTCAACAGTGTAAACATGAACTCATGGCCTTTTATGAGAAAATGCTATTTTTGTCCAAACAATGTGGTCATGGAAGACTTTTAAATGAAAAAAAAAGAAAAGCCAGTTCCCTGACCGGGAATCGAACCCGGGCCGCGGCGGTGAGAGCGCCGAATCCTAACCACTAGACCACCAGGGAGTACTGGTGGTGGTGGGACGGGAAAGTGTTGTTACCCAGACCCCCACAGCTCCAGTCCCCCCCACATTTACTAAGTGTTGTTGTCTGTTGCCCTCTGCTGGCAAAAGGGCTTCCTTGACAGAGTGTATTTTCTTTTTTCTTTTCTTTTTTTTTTTTTTTTTTGGGGGGGGGGGTGGCAATGGATTACAGTTTTAAATCCCTGTGGAGTAAGCTCAAAGGAAACATGGCACTGTGATTCTTTTAGTATAAAAAGGTCACATAAATGTATTTTTCAGCTGCATATCAGCTGTCATCTCATTCAGTTCACAAGACATTACATTTGTCATAATTATTACCCCACTTTAAGTTTACTTCAGCTCATAAAACAGAAGTGAAACAGAGCAGCACTGGCTGTTGAGGTCCCAGCAAAGTTAGACGGAAAAAGTTTTTCTGCAGGTTTCCTGTAAAATAGCATTTTAAGATTATGTGAACAATCCTCAGCAGAGTCCTTGTTCCCCTGTTTTTATTCCTCTCCCTCGCCCACCTCCTTGCTCCAGCTCACTGAAAATGCTGTCCAGACAAAAACATGTGCTTGTGGAACAGCTGAAATTAGTTCATCTCCCACACATCTTCACTATTCCCACTTTTTCTCATCTATCAGTTCTCTTTAAGGCCACTCCTTGTTTTTTTTTTTTTTTTTTGCCCCTGGCTCTCCTCCCATCCACCCACCTACCTTCTGATCTCTTTCACAGTTTTTGTGTTCTTTGTTTACTGCTCTTGCACCTTGTTCACTCTGTTTTCTCTAAATGACTTTTGACCCCCACTCTTAGAGCACTCAAACCAGGAAGGGCGTTCAGTGTTGAGTTCAGCCCCAGTTTAGCACCACCGCCTGAGTCCTCTTTCTCTGGCTCACAATCTTTTTTGATTTAGCTATTTCAGCTGGAGACTGATTTAGTATTATCCCCACATTCAATGAATATAACATCAGTGTAGTAAATTAAAAAGGGAAATTAATCCTTGTAGATCAATTAAAATGGATTTAGGAAAAATTTCACAGCAATACTGCTGCACTGTTGTGCTCCAAACATGTTATAATCTGTGGTCAGATTATACAAATCCAATGATTTATAAAATGATCTCTCCCCTCAGTGGCAGGTAATACAGGAAATGAATCAGTAAAGAGTTCTCCTGAAGACGGAGTCATGACCCTCAACAGAAGGAGAGGAGCTGTTAAGCAGCCGAAGATTCATGTTATCAAGAACCACGAGTTCATTGCCACCTTCTTCCACCAGCCCACTTTCTGCTCTGTCTGCAGAGAATTTGTCTGGTGAGAGACTAATTATTGATTTGAGGTTCAACACTTATAATTTTAAGTATGTTTTGAATGTCTGAATAATTTCAGGGAGAATCTATTTATGATTGAGCATGTGCTGTCAAGAGGGAGATAAATTGTGGGTCTACTTGTTTCTCAGTACTACTTAATAACGAATGCTAATTATGAAGAAACAATGAGTAAGAATACTATTGTGGAAATGAGTCACAGTCCTGAAAGTCCCACAGTGCTGTTGTGTTGACTTCCAACTGTGGCAGCAGCAGCACTAATCTTTGAGTCAAGCACCTTCCCCCATTTCTCCAAACCACAGCATTCTTAAGTCTGTGCATAAGAGTGTGACTCTGACACTTCTTAGCTACAGAATATTATTGCTACCTCGTTTCATTTTTGAGATTTAAGATGTGAAAAATATCCTCCAGTTTTGACTGGAACAAATGTGAAGCCACTGAAATCATGTATTGTTGAAGCTGCTACGTTGAGGAGGCTCTTTTATACAGAAAATGATCTCCATGCCAACAAAGGTGCCATAATCACAGTTCTAGTATGAGAATCATTCTAGGGCTCCACTCAAGTAAGCAGAAGGAAATGTTTGTTTTTGTCAAAAGAAACAAATAGAAAACAGTCACCCACCCCCTTTTTTCTTTTCTCATGTGCAGGGGACTCAACAAGCAAGGTTACAAGTGCAAGCGTAAGCAATTCTTTAACTGCAATCTTCGTGTTTATTGTTTTCTACACTGGCAACTTCATTTGTCCTTATGTCATGTTAATACAATATCATATTTACTTCACCCAGAATGCAATGCAGCGATCCACAAAAAATGCATTGAAAAAATTATTGGCAGGTGCACTGGAACAGCCGCCAACAGTCGTGACACTGTGGTAAGCAACGTCAGTGTTCTCCAGCATGAATATAGAAGATCATCCTCAGATGTTTTTAATCTGTAGTAAACAGCTTTTTGTACTCCAGCTGTATATCATGAATTTCTCAACATTATAAAGTTATTAATTAGAAGAGAGGAATTATGAGAAGAGATAAAATATGCCCCTTTTTTCTCACGAATCAACACAATCTCCTTTGGTTTTAACAAAATATATGTGATGTGTTTTGGTTAAAATAAAATGGGATTACAGTCCAACAGCTCCTGTATTAATCATGTCCATAGTCCCGTGTTAACTCATTTGATCAAGCTCTTAAGTCAGTGGGAATGTTTTGTTTACAAGCTTTGTCTGTGGAATATCATTTAGACTCTCTCTTTCCACTCAAAAACCATCAAAAACTATATATTTTTTGAGGCTTTAATGGATTCTTGTGTTTGTAGTTCCAGAAGGAGCGATTCAAAATTGATATGCCACATCGCTTCAAGGTCTACAACTACAAGAGCCCCACATTCTGCGACCACTGTGGCAGCCTGCTGTGGGGTCTGTACAAACAGGGCCTTAAATGTGAAGGTGAATCTGATGTGCTGTGTTTTCACTCAAATTGCCTTTCTCCAGCCATCCACTGTGCTTCTAACATTTTTATCTTTGATTGTATTCTCCATCTCCACTTTGCCACCTCATTCTTCAAACTGTTGATCAGCTTGCAGCATGAACGTCCATAGTTACTGTCAAGGAAAAGTGGCAAATCTGTGTGGAGTCAATCAGAAACTTCTGTCAGAGGCCCTATCTCAACTGTCACTGGTTAGTAAACTTTTGGGAAATAATAATAATTAATAATTAATTAAAAAAAAAAAAAAAAAAAATCTTTTTTCCATCCCCAGAAAAAGAAGACTGATGACTCCAACGACGCAGATATTGGGATCTATCAAGACATCCAAACCAAAAAACCAGATGTGAAGGGTAAGATGTGCACCTTGTAGCAGTGGACTGTTGGACTAATATGTTGAATTTTTTTTTTTTATCAAATGTCTTCTTCTTGGTCACTAATGTCCCTAAACATTTGTTAAAGTTTTTCTTTTATTATCTTAAAGCCTCATCCTTTGTTTCTGTAAGTTTGCATGGCATTTTGCATATAGGTTTGCATATTCATTTACTCAAAGTGTAAAAGTGTCTGTTCCCAGCAGAGACTGATGTCGCAGCTCCCAGAGTGCACCTCACTCTCAACCACCTGGTGTTACACAAGGTGTTGGGAAAAGGCAGCTTTGGAAAGGTACGTCCTGCTCTACGCATCCCTAAAACATTTTCCCTAATTCTGTGTGAAACTGAATACATTTTATCATTACATAAAAATATTTGTCCAAGTAATTGTAGGCACAAATTTTTTTATGGATACTAAAATTCTGCACATGCATCATTTTTATATAAATATTCACATCAAAGATAATCTTGGAAGCCCAAACTTCCAAGAAAACACATTTTTATAGAACAATTTTATTTCTTTCCTTAATACTTGGTCATCAAAGTACACTATATTGCATCCTTGTCTTAAATTTAAAATTACACTGGAACTGTAGTTGCTGACTTTTTGTTTTTCAACCATCTATTTCACATGTCTTAATACACCCACTATCCTCCATATGACTCAGAAATGGCTTCCCTAACATTGTAATTGGAGCAGATAAAAGTTTTCAAATAAACAAGTTTAGCTGATCATGAGCTGCCAGGCAGCCTTTAATATAAACCTACTTTTATGTTTTGGAAACAAAGAATGGGCGTTCTCCATGCATCATGCTGGCACTACATTAAACTCAGCCATGAAGTTCTCACACTAAGATGCACAAACATTGAAACTGTGCATCTTGTGTAAATAAACTGGTTCCTACGCTCACAGGTTCTGTTGGCAGAGCTGAAGGGACAAGGTGAATACTTTGCTGTGAAGGTTCTGAAGAAGGATGTCGTTCTCATGGATAATGATGTTGAGTGCACCATGGTGGAGAAGAGAGTCCTGGCCCTCGCCTGGGAGAACCCTTTTCTCACTCACCTTTACTCCACTTTCCAGACTAAGGTCAAGTACACACATACGTTAAATTTTGAGAGCATGTCCTCTGATGGGGAGTAAACTCGGCCTGTAATTGTCAAGGTTGTAGTTTACAGTTGTTTATTAAAGCACTCGCATCAATCTGCTTCCACAGGAGCACCTCTTCTTTGTAATGGAGTACCTGAATGGAGGTGACTTGATGTTCCACATTCAAGACAAAGGCCGCTTTGATGTCAACAGAGCGACGTCAGTACACTGGCATGCATATAAAGAGCTTTGCATGTTGCAGAAGTTCATGTTGTCCACCACTGAGCAGATGTCACTTTGGGTCTTCATTATGGTAATTTTTTTTTTTTTCCCTAATCTGCAGGTTCTATGCTGCTGAGATTGTAGCTGGACTGCAGTTCCTCCACTCAAAAGGAATTGTCTACAGGTAAACCTGTCATCCACCTACACTTTCTGCAATCCCTGTCTTCAACTTTCTACTTAATAGATCATAAAATGATCGTTTCACAGTTACAACCCCAATTCCAAAAAAGTTGGGATGCTTTGTAAAAGGCAAATAAAGAAAGAATGCAATGATTTGCAAATCTCAATAAACCCGTGATACATTCCCAATACTTGAAACTGAAAATTTTTACCATTTCATGGAAAATATTAGCTCAATTTGACTTTGATGGATGGCATCAACACCTCTCAGAAGTCAGAACAGGGTGATACCTGTTGGTGTCAGTAGTAGCATTCCCTCTTCTTTTAACAACTGTCCGTAGACGTCTGGGAAATGATGAGACCAGTTGCTGGAGTTTTAGGGAATGAATGTTGTCCCATGCTTGTCTGATGCAGGATTCTAGCTGCTCAACGGTCCTGGACCTCTTATCAGATTTTTCATTTTGTAATGTTCCAAATGTTTTCTATGAGTGGAAGGACTGGACTGCAGACAGGCCAGTTCAGCACTCCAGACTCTTCTCCTGTGATGCAATGATGTTATGATGGATGCAGTATGTGGTTTAGCATTGTCCTTGATGGGATGGGATGGGAGTGCCTCTATGTGCTCTTCTGCATTGATAGAGCCTTTCCAGATGTCCAGCCTCACCACCTGTGCCCGCGCCATAGGCACTAATGCAACCCCACACCATCAGAGATGCAGGCTTTTAAACTGTCCGCTGAAAACAAGCTGGATGGTCCCTCTACTCTTAAGTCACAGGACATGGTGTCTGAGGATTTAAAAAATAATTTCAAATACTAATTCCTCTGATCACAGGACAGTTTTCCATTTTGCCTCAGACCATTTTAGAGGAGCTTTGGCCCAGAGGAAAGTGCAGCATTTCTGGTTCACATATGGCTTCTTCTTTGCCTGATACAGCTTTAACTTGCATTTATGGATTGAACGGTAAACTGTATTCCCAGACAGTGATTTCTGGAAGTGTTCCTGAGCCCATGCCATCATATTCAGTATAGAATCATGCATGTTTTTAATGCAGTGCTGCCTGAGGGCCAGAAGATCACATGCATCCAGTTTTGACTTTCACCCTTGTCCCTTGAACACACTACTGATTCTTTGAAAGGTTTTGTGCTGTAGATGGGGGATTTTCAATTTTACTTTAAGGAACATTTTTCTGAAATTGTTCCACAAATTTTTAGATGCAGTTTGTCTCATATTGGTGAACCTCTGTCCCATCTTTACATCTCAGAGGCTCTGCCTCTCTGAAATGCTCCTTTCATGTTACTGGCTTGTTGCCAATTACCCTACCTAGATGTCAAATGCTCCTCCATTTGTTTTATGATTTGAACCAATTACTTTTCCATCCTTTTGATACCTGTTCCATCTTTTTTGAGATGTCTTCCTGCCATCAAAATCAAAATTATCATATACTTCTCATGAAATGAAATATCAGTTTCAATATCTGATATGTTCTTCGTGCTCTGTTGGAAATCGAATATGAGTTTATCAGATTTAAAAATCATTGCAATCTGTTGAATTTGGGTTGTAGACTAAATCACTGCAAACAGAATATATCACACCACATTTTGTATATCTCTTTGTGTCTGTTCACAGGGATTTGAAGCTGGACAATGTGATGCTGGATAAGGATGGACACATAAAGTTAGCAGACTTTGGCATGTGTAAAGAGAATATCTCTGCAGAAAACAAAGCCACAACATTCTGTGGAACACCAGACTATATCGCACCTGAGGTTTGTTTCAACACCTGGTTGACGTCAGTGTTTAACTGTTTAACATATTACACTTACTTAAAAGTCTTACCAACGGATGCATTTTGCAATTTTGTTCAAATATACACCTCACATTGGATTTTTTTCCCCCCGAAGCTAACAAATGTGTATGCCCCCTGGTGGTTGTTAGAGGGCATGGCAGCATATAGATAAACTATTTAAAATAACGTGGAAACTTGAGAAATTGTCTCTCCTATATCCAGATCCTGCTTGGTCAGAAGTACACATTCTCTGTGGACTGGTGGTCATTTGGGGTGCTTGTGTACGAAATGCTGATCGGTCAGTCGCCATTCCAAGGTGACGATGAGGATGAGCTGTTTGAATCCATCAGGTCAGATGTTCCTTACTACCCTCGGTGGATCACCAAGGAGTCCAAGAGCCTGCTTGAACAAGTGAATTATTAATTTTGTTACACAGTTTGCAATTTGATAATATATCTGTGTGCATCTGTTTTGTTTGTTTTTTGTTTTGTTTTTTTAAGGCGGGGGGTTTTCTAATATTTATTATGTTTGTCTCGTTTTCAGTTGTTTGAGCGGGACCCCGGTCGCAGGTTGGGTGTAGTGGGGAACATCCGTGCACACGCTTTCTACAAGAACATCAACTGGACTGCGCTGGAAAAGAGAGAATTGGAGCCTCCTTTCAAACCTAAAGTGGTATGAGTCTAGGATTGTTTTTATCTTCTCATATCAAAGACATCAATCACCAATTAGTTTAGATCATTGTTTCCCAATCCAGGTCTATTTTTGGTGATTGATTTATGGTGATTGAATCATGGATTTGAATCAGGTGTGATGGAGCAGGGAAACATCTAAGACATGCATAACAGTAGCCCTCAAGGACCAATATTGGGAAACGTTACTGGTTTACATATATTTATACAATTGGATGCTGATTAACTCACCACTATGACTAACTTTAATCTAATTGAAACCCCTGGCCTGCTGCCCACAGAAATCTTCCAGTGACTGCAGCAACTTTGACCGTGAGTTCCTGAATGAGAAGCCACGCCTCTCCCATGGTGACAAGAATGTAGTTGACTCCATGAGCAAAGATGCATTCGCTGGCTTTTCATTTGTCAACCCCAAACTGGACCACATGATAAGCAAATGATTAAGCAAATTTACTTTCTTAAACGGGGTTTCAGCTCAGCACTTTTATTCTGTCCCTCCATCTTCACACGGTTGAGGTTCAACTGGGCTCGAGCCTAACTGTGAGTTTTACAGTTTCCTCTGGTAAAGGCTGAGCTAAAAATGATACCAGAGTGTTAACATGTGTCAAAACCTATTTTTTTGGGTCAGTTGTCAAATTATACAGGTAAGTAACAGATTATAAAACTTCAGGAAAGTAAGGGAGTTTCTAAAACCAGCATCACGACGGTTGATGCTGAGGGGATTGTTAATGATGCATTCAGCTGTTTGTAACTTGTTTTTGTCGAGTTTTGTTATGATCACTCTTTGGAATTATGTAAATCATTCAGTGTACTGTATCATGAAATTTGAATTAGCGGGCACATTTGTGGCACCTTTATTTAGTCAAATAGTAATATAATATACACATGACATAGCACACGCAAGCCAAGATTGTAGAATGGTACAAGTAGAATTTACTCTCACCTTGTGCACTTTGTCTACTGAATACGTTGACTGTGTGCAAAAAAGCATATGAGCAGATAAATGGTGCTTCTATAGCTAGTAATATTGTATCTTGATGAAAGAATACTCAGCTGATCTGCTGTGTGTATGTATGTATATATATATATATATATATATATATATATATATATATATATATATATATATATCTATATATATGAAGAGAGAGAGTTGATTTGTATAGGTGGGGTGAATTCAACTCTATCCAAAACAAGCATTTTTATCATAAATGTTTGACTGTTGAGGAATTCTTCAGTCTCATGTAACATGAGCAACTGTTTAAGATTTAATGGCAGTCCTCTTCTCTTTGGTGGACTACTAGTGTTAAACATAATTAATTCTATACTTTAAGCTAATCATACAACAAACAATCATTCCATGTACTTAACATTCATTTCTTGACTCTCATTAAATTAACTGGAAGGAGCTGTAGCAAATGTGGTACCACACCTGTGCATCTGCATGTGTTGAAGGATGTGTTATTTTTGAGAGGTGGGGCATTTCCCTGTATGAACAGATCTTTATTATGTATAATACTTGAATGTAGGCATTTTAACATGAAAATAGAGCTGTATACAGAAGATGAGTATATACTTTATTGTTGGGTGTCTGAGTTAAGGGTGTACTTTTTTTTTACTCTACATCTTTTACATTTGATTCTGAATAAATATATTGTAAACTAAAAATGTTGTGTGGTCAGCTTTTATTTATGTTGCATTTCAAATACATTTGTTTGGGAGATGAAGCACGACTTGCACTCAACAAAAACTTGTATTTCTTGTGAAGGTATAAAGTATATTTCAGATAACCCTGTTGTTTTCCACAGTTTTTTTTTTTTTAATGTACGTTACTAATGGGAGCATCTGCAAGGACACGAGATTTTTGCCATGCACCAAAGTGATTTTGTTAGCGGGAAACACGTATGCTTTACTGCCATCTAGCGGTTTTGTACTTAAACTGCGTGTCCCTGACTTCCAGGGAGGTGAGGGGACGTCACGGGGCGCGCGCCCTGCAACCTGCGACTTGTCCCCATCCGAGGTTCCCAGCAGTCCATCACCTCCTGCGGCGGGATATGCTTGTCGAGTTCAGATATTTTCCTTAATATAAATAACTTTGATTTCAAAATTAAAGTTTAGGGCATTTTTTTTAAGACAAAATACAAATTAATGGCAACCCCCCCCCCCCCCCCCCCCCCCCAAAAAAAAAAAACGTTAAAAACTTTTCTCCTCGTCGATTTTTTTTTTTTAAGCCAATAGTTTCCTCCCATGAACTACTGTCTTTCCCAACGCTTCAAACGCAGGAGGCGTCCCTGTATTCATAAAGTAAATATATTTAAAGGTGAATGTCTAGCCTCTTTTGGTTAATTCTTGGTCTCCGGCTGTTAGTCTTAACGGCTGATAGCTTTCCTTTACCTGAGCGTTTGCAGAAACCAGCTCCCCCCCACCCCCCCTTTTTGTCATAGGGACCAAAAAGGATTGGTCTATTGTGGAGGATTATCGGAGATAGGAGCTTTTATGTCATCCAAGTGAACGGCGAAATGTGTTTCAGAGAACGATTTGGACTTGAAGGTGCTCAGAAAGGCTTCCAGATGTGAGA